>OX637535.1:94204830-94804830 GCA_951800035.1 Linnaemya tessellans | reverse complement strand
TCATAACTTAGTGTGCTATTTTAAACATCAATCAACTGCTGCCTTGATATAAGCTGAGCATTTTTATTGCAGCGGCATACGGGAAATCGTTCAGTTCAGCTACGTAAGTTAAACGAGAAAAAATTTTCACTTGTATATATTTATTTTATGCGATTTAGTGAAATGTGTTTTAATGTACAGACACATGTGTAGGTATGTATAATTTTTAGCCGTTTTTTAGTCGTGAATCATACATATATAAGTAACGGCGGCAAACATTTTATTGCACATTGTGCGAATACCCTAAATATATAATGGGCCTTATTACGGTTCTCGATTCGACTCGGAAGAATGTAATAGATTAAAGAAAAATACAAGATTTTTCTTTAATCTATTACAAACGCTCGAGTCGATTCGAGAACGGTAATAAGGCAGATTTTGTTTTTTTGCACAAATGTATAACACTTTTTTTCCAACAAAAAATTTTCGGTTAATTTTTATACCCTCCAAAAACGAATTTGGAGGGTATGAATGACTTTGTCATTCCGTTTGTAACGCATCGAAATATTCATCTCAGACCCCATAAAGTATATATATTCTTGATCAGTGATAAAATCTAAGACGATCTGATTCAGCCCAAACGAAAAGAGATAGACTATTGAAATTTGTTATAAGTATCCCTTGAAGCTTAGAGCAGATTAAGTTTGGAGATGGGCTAAATGGGGCAAGAGGGAAAAAAGTTCCCCTAAGAAGAACTAAATCAACCCAGAAAAAACAACATAATTTTTAAAGTTTATTGGTTAGTTTGTTAAGCATATGACATATTTTTATGTCAAATACGGTCCAACGCCTTAAACTTAGAGCAATAAAAAAAAAATATTTTTGAACCCCGACTCCTTTAGTAGTTTAAAAATTTAACAAATTGTTTCACTTAAAGCTACATTCCTTAAAAATAACATTTTTAAGCTTTAATGACGAAGCTGAGACGAAACCTAGGACTACTCTGCCCTACCCCATCCTCCCCCTTCACCACCTAAATGACCCTACCAAAAAAAAAAATTAATTTTGTATACAATTATCCCATGCATTTATTTTTAGAGTTTTATGACTGCCTGTTTCTGCCCTACCCCCTCCTCCCCCTTTGCCCCTAAATGCCCCAACAACAAAAATTATTTTGTATATAATTATCCCAAGCATTTATTTTTAGAGTTTTATGACAAAGGTGAAATGTTTCCCCCACAGCCCTTGCCAGAACGACCCCGCCAAAATACAGTTTTTATACCCTCCAAAGAGAATTTGACCCTATAAGGTAAATATGTATATTCTTGATTAGTGATGAAGTCTAAGACGGTCTAGCAATGCCCATACGTTCGTCTGTGGAAAACATGATATTGTCTATTTTTGAACCCCGCCCCCTTTAGTGGGCGTTGACATACGATCTTATATAAAGGAACTCTGTCCCACCAAGTTAAAGATTTTAACTTCACTTACTAAATATTTGGAGGGTATTTAAGATTCGACCGGGTCGAATATAACGTTTTTACTTGTTTTATTTAATTTTCTTTTACGCTTATTCATATTTTGGGACATTTCTGCATTAAGAGAGCGTATTCTAAAATACATTCTGCATCTAAAAAAAGTATTTTTTCTTCTTCACTTGCTTTATATTCCTTGCTTCCGCCAAATGCTTTTCTAAATATACCTTTTAGTTTTACAAAAATTGCATCTCAAGATTTTAACGTTTCCATTAACCGTTAATCGAGCCTTGTATCAGAAATGATACATTTAGTTTTTTATGTTTACAGAACTCTGGTTTACAAAACCTGAAGTGCCATATATTTTCACAATTTATAAACATATTAATTTCCTTTATTAACAAGTAAAAGTGCTATATTCCGGCTGTGCCGAATCTTAAATACCCTTCACAGATGTAATTCTTCTTTCTTTCTTGCTAAAACAGGAAGTAGGTTTAGTTAAAAGATGTAACATAGTTTTACTTGACAAAAAATTTTAATTTTTAAACTTTTTGGTCACTTTCACGTACCATAAAATATTTTATTTGTTCAACCCTGGAGTCGAAATTTAGATTTTGTAAGATTTAAATATCAATTTTGTTCTTCCTGAATTTTGAAATAGTTAGTAGTATGTTTGTGCATGTTTGGGGCCACTTTTTCCATACAAAATTTGGCTCATGCGTACGCTACAGTCGGCATAGTTGGTTTGAGTGTTAGGTTTGTTACATGTAGGGTGTAAATGTGTGTTGCGTTTGTTGATGTGCGACTATTGCGAATGGTAAGGTGTTTTTGAAATGGTGACCGCAATGGAATGTTGAATTAAAGATAAGAATTAGTGATTAAGGTGTTTATAAAAGGGGGAACCGCAGATGAAGTAATAAATAAAATAGAAATTGAAAGTGATTAGTAATTTGTTGTGGGAGAAACAAAATAAAAACAAATTAAACTATGTGAACTTAATAACCGCAATAAGTTTAAAAAAAAAAATAAAAACAAATTAAACTATGTGAACTTGATAACCGCAATAAGTTTTGAAATAATTGTATGTATACATCATCATGTTTTTAAAAATATAATCTAATTTAAAACTTGTCCTTGAGTTCTAGAACAAAATGTTGAACGTATTAACCACAATAAATTTTGTTTTAGTGTTAAACTTAATCACCGCAATAATTGTATGCATTCATGTTTTTAATAAAATAATTAATTTCCTGAAGAAGTCACACAAAGGAGTGACGAACTATTGAAATTAAAAATTAAACCAAAATAAAGAGACCTTAAGCTTATAAATATCAGAATACAATAAAAAATATAATCTATTTTCAATTTCTTTTATTCCAAGAACAAAAAAAAATGTTGAACAAATTAACCACTATGAATTTTGCTTTTAGAACAAATGGAAAAAAGTTTGTATAGTTGAAAATAGATTATGTATATAAATATGTTTATAAAAAATTGTGTGGTAAATTTTGTAGCTACTTTGGGTATATAAAGAGGAAACTGGTGGAAAGCAATAATTAATTTAATTGTGAGCTACAATTGAGTACAAGTTATTCACAAAACTTTTTAAACAATGGAATCCTTTAACCTAGATGAGGAAGAGACTCAAATGTTGGAGTTAGCGGCGTTACCACGGTCAACACCATCACCACTGCCAGCACATGCTGGATTAATATTAACACCATCAACATCACGCTCTATCCATTCTGTTTTTATATCTTCACCTCCACTTCCAGCCCCGGTGAATTTAACAACATCACCTCCACCCCCGGCAACACCGTCACTACCATCACCTCCATCTCTAAACTATTATGTACTGTCGTCAGCACCGTCTTCCTCAACAAAACCGCCAACTCCGTCAATTTTCATGGATAGAAAATTTACGGAGTTGCATCGAATGTATGAGGAAGAGTATGAGAGATTGAGAGCTCAAATATCCAATCATTTGCAGAAGTGGACTGAGCTACATAATAGCTACAAAGAGAAGGAGGAAAGAATAAAAAATATAAGGGCGAGGCAGGAAGTGGAGCTAAGAAGCTATAAAGATGAACTGGTGAACAACAGAAAAAAACCAGAGGAGGCTAAAAGCTCTCCAATGGAAGCGGTTTACAAAAGTAAGTATGAATGTAAAATTTGATCTGTTTATTGTAAAGGGGCAAGGTTGTGCTTCTTTAACTGTTCTCACTTCACATGCATAGACTGTTTTAGACGTGGCAACAGCACATCATGCCCCTTTTGTAGACAGCGAATTTTACAAATGTACAGAATTTGTAAGCGGGGGTGAATGTTATTTAGTTAGATACATTCCCCCCACAGAATTTTGCTTTAACGCTGCCAATGTCATAGATCTCACTTCCCATAGTGTGATGGGAAGTGAAGATGAAGATTTATGAGAGCTTTTAGCCTAAGAAAAAAAAATATTATTATTATAAAAAATATATATATATATATATATATATATATATATATATATATATATATATATATATATATATATTATATATATATATATATATATATATATATATATATATATTATTATAAAAACATTTTGCTTACAAAAATTATTATAAAACATTTTAGCCTGTAAAAAAAATATATAAATTGTTTTTAAATAAAAAAATTATTATAAAACAATAAAAACATAAATTGACTTTTTATTTTTCACTAGTATTAGGGACTTCTTTTTTTCAGATACAACTTCTTTATTTAATTAAATAAATAAAAACAACAAAAAATATATAAATTGTTTTTATTTCACTTTTTATTTGGAATTTCTTTTTCAGATTTACAGTCATTAAAATTACGTTTGTAAAGTTTTAACAGTCTGCGTGCTAACAAATATTGATCATAAAATATTTTACACTACAAATGTTGAAAGATTGTGAGTAAAATATTTTCCCAAAAGTATTTATGTACAATATTATTAAAATAAACAAATGGATTACTCATATTATTATACATTCTTAATTCGTTAATAACTATAAGAAATAACTCTACATGCTGGTGTTCCTTCTCTTTATCATAATTAAGTAAAAATTCTTCTACTTCAGCTGATGTTAACATTTTCTTAAACACAAATAAATAGTAGCGGTGAGGTGTAGTCTTTATAATAGTTATCAAACAACTAAAATAAAAAATTGAAAAACTTAAATGTTTTTTTTTTATTTATTTTTTTTATAGATTAACAAGGTTTTCTTTATTTAAATACGAATTAATAAAATTTCTTAGTATAATAACATTTTTTTCAGCACATATTTGCTTAAAATTATTATTAATTTTATTATGATTTTTACAAATATTCACATTTAAATTGTTTTTATACAAAGTTTTTATATTTGGACAACACAAATCATCTAAATTAATTATACTTATTTCTATTTCTCCTTCAAGTAGTTCTTTTATTCATTTCACTTTTTCAAGTCCTTTAACATATACAGCAGGATATTCTTTCTCTCTCATACTTACTAATTAGTATTTTATTAACTCTTTTAAGGTAGAGTCGCCACTATTCCAATGCAATCCATGCAAGTTATTATACAGCCATTTATTAGTAATTCTATCCCTTTTGGTTAATTCTGAGTATTTCAGTGGTGATTCAATAAGAAAGGTTTGTCTTTCAAAGTCAGCTACCGAAATGCATACTTCTTTTGCATGAATTTTATTGTTAAGATAAAATCCTTGCATATCGATGACTATATATGTATTCTTATTCATTGTTTTAATATAACTGTGAATATCTATGAAGGGTAGTATTCTTTTATTCTTTTTTTAACATTAATAATGAAAACGTGTTTTGTGATTGTTTATTTATTTATTGCTTCTTTTCAAATATAATTTTGTACTAAATTCCAGATGGAATCTTTTTTATAGAATAAAATCCCGATGATAGGATCTTGATAACATCATCAGATATGAATGTACATTTTTTGGGAAGGAAAACAATATGATTCTTGAGTTTCAGCATTATCGTCAGCCCATATAATGTAGCTTTACTCTCACATCGTTTGATCTCCAGCGATTCATGCATCGGAAAGTCCTTCAACGATAATACAGTTTTTAGATATTTTTTTTCGTCAATATTATTTAAAGTTTCAATTGTACTATTCATTTTATTTTATTGTTACTGTTATATACAATTACCAAATTTCAGACTAAGAATGAATACATTTGGTAAAAAATCAGTGATATTTATATCAAAACTTGTAAGAGAAGAGATGTAAGAACATAAGAGGAGAGGGGATGGTACGTGCTTTTAATAATTTACATAAATATATGTGTTTGAATAACAACTGCATAGTAACGGAAATATATATATTTTATGTATTCTATTTATAAAATAAAAAATTTTGTGGTTTTTAATGATAACTGCTTATAATATGAAATATTTATTATTGGTGATAATATGATATGTGTATTTTTTTATATTTAATGGTTTTGAAATCGTTTTGGTAATAATATAATTCATGTAAGTTTACCTACCGTAAAATCAGAACTCCACTTACCTACAACTTAGGGTTTAAATACATGCATTCCTGGAAAACTCATTCTTGTTTAGAATATTCTAAATAATATAAAAAATGGGGAGCTTTATCTGTGAGATTTGTCACAAAGTATAAAATTTAAATTCATCATTAAGAAGACATACGCGATTACATAATCGTGAAGAACCAACTTCTTCATATCTTTGTACAGGAAGTGCTAGCGATGACAGAACTATTTATTGTAAAGAGTGTAATAAAACTATTCAGAAATCAAATTGGCATTATCATAAGAGGACAAACGAGCATAAGCAAAATTGTATTGAAAATCTGGGTAATGATGATGATGTTAAATGTATAAAATCGATATTTAACAATCGCATTGCGTCATATTTAATTAAAAATAAAAACAAAGCTGATTTAGTACCTGAAATCTTTTTGCTTACAATTAGGAACAAGGTATTGGGATTATTAAACGACGAGCTTAAAAAACGTTTAAATCTGAAATTTAACATGGAACTATTTAGTGAATATATGTTGGTTAAAGAAGAAGACGATTCGTGCACCATCGAAGTAAAGTCTCATCAAACGAAAATGACTATTCTTTGTACATCATCGACAGCAGATGATATTTTGAGCATTTACAATGATCAATGCGATGTCATTATTAAAAAAATGAGTGAATTTCAGGAGCGTGATAGCGGATGGACGTTAATTGAAATTTTACGCCTAGAAATTAACATTAATCAATACAAATGTATTAAAGGCTCACAATATATCCCATTACCACCAACAATAGAGAAAGAATTTGCGTGTATAAATGTAAATTAAACTCTATGAGTTTTTTTTATTTAAAAAAATTATATTTTTTTGGAGAGAACTCCGTCTTTATTAGTTTAAAGTAAATTAAGAACTAAGCACTAAACTTAAAAATAATAAATTCTTATATTCTACCTACAGTCACCATCACCTGACATTATTCCTGGTATTTTGGTTCTTGCTGGTTTTGCTGAATAATCATATTACCGTGTGAGAACGGATGTTCAAACACGCCACGAGTTTATGCTGTAGACATATCGTCAGCATAATTACTTTACTTTTGTTGTTTTGATTTTTGGATGTTAGCAACGTATGTGACGTTAACTCCTCCCTTCTTAAGAACAATTGTCCTCAATTGTTTTTCCTTCTAAAAGTATGGGATGTCGTTTATCCTAAAGTTAGATGCAGCCCTTTGCTGGATATTGGTTAGGATGATTGCCGGTGCGGTGGGGAGTTGTGTTTCCTCTACATTTGATTTTGCCATATTCATTCTAGGCGAAGTCTTGAGTACATTAAGGATCAGGAACCCAATAGCGACACACAGGAGTATGAACAATATGGTTGATGCTCCATTTATAATTGTTCCCAATTTTATTGTTTGGATTTCATGCGTATTGTTCAGATGAAGCTCGTTTAGACTTTCAATTGTCAGAAGATTCTCTAGATTTTTCTCTGCTGGTGTAGGCTGTAACATGACGGGAATGGTTTCTATTTGCGGGGCTTCTAAGTTGCGATATGTTCTTTTTTGTGCTATAATTGTAGAGTTGGTGAATTTTATTAGAAGGGTGCCAGCAAAATGGTGTTTCACATTATCTATTAATATAGTATCGTTGTAGTCGTTGAACAGGATCACTCCGGGATATAGGCTTTCGATTAACGGGATATGTTGGCTGTTGCTGTAGGTGCAGGATGATGGTTGACTTTTGATAATGTTGGGTATGCATGTATCATTACTTAAATCTACTAAATCATTGTTATTACAAATTTTTAGGGAATTATATTCTAAACAGTTATTTCTTATACCATATATTTCATTATTATTTTTAATTATTTCTTTAAATGACAATTTAATAATTTTTTTATTTTTCTTTACCGGACGAATTACAAAATTTTCATAAATTGTTTCGCTTGTTAACGGTATCTTTATAACATACAATATCATTGAATTATTATACATGATCTTCACCTTGGCGTATTCCACCGCCTCTTCAGTTGATGCAAATGGCATCTTTTCTTCTTTTAATTTTTCTAATGCTAATTTCATTTCCAATTTATCTAAAATTATTGAATTTATTATTCCATTTTTAGCCCATTGAATGGCATAATTAATATTAATCAGTTGCTCTTTTATGAGTCTTATTCGGTTTTGCAAAATTAAAGTTATTTCATTATTCAAATACTTGTCCTTGCCTATGGCATTCGACATTTCATTAATTAGTTTTGTTACATTATTTAATCTATCATTTACAACTTGATTTATTACTACTTGTCTGTTATTGTTTTCGTTTAATTCATTTATATTAAATTTTAGCATTTCGAAGTCATCGTGGTCTGGAGTGCCCGCGATATACTTCCATGCTGTACCAATTACATTAATCGATCTTTTCTTTCTTATACTACTATTATTACTTTTATTTTTTTCGTTCACATTGTTATTGCTTACTGGAATAATGCTTTGGACTAATTCCAAAGTCTGGATAATTTCTTGGTTAAGGAGAGGGTAAAAAAGGTTGGATTTGGGGATGTTTTTTTCAATGTACGTCTGTGTCTGTTGTAAGAATTCGTCATACGATTTCAAGTCTATTGGATGTATTATTCTAAAGGTACCATCTTGAATCTTGCCTACGCCATTACTGATCGTCATTAGGTGTGCCGACGTATAGTCCAATATTTCGACTTCGGCCTTACATATTGCAATTATCGATCTGGAAAAGTTAAAATTTAGAAATTCATGTTTTGATAAGTCCTTTATGCACGGTTCTCCCGGATCTGGTTACGACCGTAGAGTTTCCGTTTCTAGCGACTATTTCTTTTTTGTATTTCGGGGTTAATTTATTGCCAGTTCTTTTATTAATTTTTACGTAAATTTCTTCTCCCTCTGAATACGTTCTAAAAGGAGTTTTTTTTCGGTTATGATAAGCGAGGTCAGATACTTGTTTTTCCTGCAGTTTTTGTATAGTTTCCCTACGGAAATTTTCGAGTTCTTCTCGAAAGGGTCACTGCTAACCCTTCTACCGAACATTACCTCAACAGGTTTTCGTCCCGTTGTAGAATGAACTGACAAATTATACTCTTTGACGGACTTCTCAACTAATTCCTCAAAATTTTTATGAGCTTTCTCGGTTTTGCTCAAAGTCCTAGATATGAAAATTATTGGTTTATCCTCTTGAGAAAGAACTGCGCCAATGGCGAAATTTGATGCGTCAGTAGTCAAGTTAAAGTCCTTGTTGAAATCCGGATAAGACAACATTATATCCCCGGAAACCAGGGTTGATTTTATTTTTTTGAAAGCCGCTAGGGCTTCGGAGTTCAAATTTATTTTTATTCCTTTTGAATGATTTTTGGACACGCGTCCTTCCTCCCCTCTTAAAAGGGATGTCAGGGGTTTCGCAAGTTTTGCGTAGTCCTGAACGAATCGCCGATAATACCCTGACAGACCCAAAAAGGATCTTAACTCCTTTAATGTCGTGGGTGGCGGAATTTTAGAAATAGCTTCCGTCTTCGCCGGGTTCGTTGTAATTCCCTCGGAAGAAATTATGAAACCCAGAAATTCGACCGATTTTTGAAAAAAATGGCATTTATCCAATTGCACCTTCATATTGGCTTCCTCAAGGATTTTGAAAATCCTCTCTAAGTGGTGCATGTGATCGTTTTCTGATCGGCTGAATACAATAATATCGTCAATATAGACGTAACAAAATACCCCGATGCATTCGCGTAGAATATCATCTAGTGCCCTTTGAAAAATTGACGGGGCATTTTTTAAGCCAAAGGCTAACCTAGTGTATTCATATTTTCCATTGTTGATGGAAAAAGCAGTCTTTTCAATATCAGATTCTTTTAGCGGGATCTGATGAAAGCCGCTTTTCAAATCGAGCACTGAGAAAAATTTATTATTTCCCAATTGTGCGAGGACTTCAGTAATATCCGGAATCGGATATCTGTCCGCTATAGTGACTGCGTTAAGCTTTCTATAGTCTGTGACTACCCTGTACTGTTTATTACCAGCTGAATCGGGTCTTTTGGGAACTATCCATACAGGTGAATTATATGGCGATCTAGATGGTCTAATGATGCCATCCTTAAGCATTGCTTGAATCTGATCTTCCACCTCTGCTTTAAGTGACATTGGATATGGGTAGTATCGTGTATAAACTGGTGTATCGTTCTTCGTGCGAATTTCACCCACTACCTTAGTGGTGTAGGTTAATTTTCTGTCCGGTTCAGCGAAAAGGTTTGGTACCCTTGCTATTAGATCACCAATATTTTTCTTCTGTTCTTTTGTCATGTGTTCGCTTTTTATGTCTATCGTGTTTACCGATTGTGTTGCCCTTTGGAACAATTTAATTTTTGCACCATCACCGATAACCATGTAACCTTCCTTCAAATAAATTACTGCCCCCAGTTCTTTGAGGCTATCGTGTCCCAGAATTCCATGAAAGGATGTCAATGTGGGCAGAATATAGAACTTGAGATTAACGTCTCGAACATTGAAGAGATTAATAAAAGTATGTTGGGTAATTTCCACCTCTCCCGCTACAGATCTCGCAAAAAATGATTCCTCGTTTGGAACTGTTCTCCTTGGAAGAGACGGTTGAACATAATTCTTTGTCGAACCGGTATCTATTAAAATGTTTAGAACTGCCCCACTCCTCATTCTACACTTTACATATGGCAATGAGGAGTCTGTTAATCTAAAAAATGTAAATCACTAAAATCATTTGGTTGGTCCTGCTGATCGGTGAAGGCAAATGCCTCCTCTGGGATCCGCTGGAAGTACTCCTGAACGTTATCACGGACATTACCCTCGGGTTGACGACTGTATTCGCCACCTTCTGGTGGGTAACCATAGCAATTCGTCTCCTCCGGTACATAGCTTGCTTCCAAATGGAAGTTCCGCTGTACCTTACTGGCAGGAGCCTGGAAACTCGACGGCATTGGCCTCTTGCCCTGGAAATCATTAGGTCTCGGCCGATTCGTGTAATTTACCTTGTTCGAGCGCAAGCTCGAATCCACTTCCATTGGCTCAGGTCGAGCCTGTGGTTTGGGTGCAAATGGGCGCGGAGGCGCAAATTGCGCTTGAAGGGGAATATTTCTATTCCAATTGTAAAAATTCTGAGCTGGCCTTGGAGAGAAATTATTACTACGATAAGCGTTGGTCTGTGGTTGTGGCATGTGAGCCAATTGAGGATAAAAATTTCGGTGACCCGGTTGGTCCCTTTGATGCACATTTCTTCTTGGTACCTGTTGCGGTTCGTGTGGCATTTTGTTTGCATAATTAGAGCGAAAATTTTGGTTTTCTAATTTTAAGCACAAATGAAGTGCTTGTGGCAAATCTGCCGGTTCTTTCATTCCCAAAAGGCGTGCTAAATCGCCTTTAAGACCTCGTACGAAGGTGTCGAGTGCTTTATCTCGATAAGTCTGCGTGAAAAGCTGTAATGGCTCGTCGGCCAAGTCCATAGAACCGATTTTGTTCAAAATCAGTGATAAATGAGAGTAGACTCTTTGATAGAATTCTTGGATTGTTTGATTTCCTTGAACTAAGGAAATCATCTGATATTCCAACGTGCGAATATCTCTTTTGTCTGCATAATGCAGAGTAAGACACTTCGAGATTGCTTTCCAATCCAAGGGAGTGTTATACGACTCCAGAGCAGTGTCCGCACTGCCCGTTATCTTATTACGTACTACGTTTAAAATTCCATAGTACTTCGGAGTGCCTCTGATAGGCTCGTAGATCCGAAGGATACGATCCACGCTCTTCCTCCATGAATTAAATTCTCCGGGGTTTCCAGAAAATTCGCGTAAACAGCGGACAACGTCCGGAACTTTGTCTAACCCTGTGTAATCATTTACCTGAGCAGGATCAATGGTTTGATCCGAAAAGCTCGAAAAGTCTATGTTTAGATTCGCTGTAGCCTGAATTAAATTTTGAAAGCGCGTTTCTAACACATTTTGTACTATATCCGCAATTACCGCGGTCGTTTGTTGTAAGGACTGTGCAGGGGTTTGTAAGGAAGGTGTAGGGGCTTGTGAGTGCCCAGTATTTGGGGGATTTAGGATGGGAGGTCGGACAAGGTTGTTGGGATTTGACATTATTATTTTCTTCTCTTTTTTTTTTTTTTAAATTACCAAACAAAAATGTATATATTTTTTCTTTATAATCGGTCTATTATATTACGTTTCTATACTAAAGTAAATAAGTTGTTACAAATAAGTAGATAATTAAGCTTACACTAACAACATCTGCAACATGCTGGATGACTGATGAAAAACCCTCAGTTTTCGGTGGTTGAAGAACAGGAACAGGAACGTTTAATCTTCGGTTTAATTTAATATTCTTGTAAAATTTGTTATACTCTTGCACCTCACTGTCTATTATATAGGTTATCAGTTCGATTTATTATTTTTATAAAATCTTAATTTTGTTTATTTTATCTCTTAAAGTCACTTTATTTTCTATTTTAAATGCTTATTCGTTTTATTTAATTCTTTTGCTGGTTTCCGGTATCATTCCATTTTATATTGAAAAATCTTAATTTTTGTTTATTTTATCTCTTAAAGTCACTTTATTTTCTATTTTTTTATTTTTTTATTTTAAAGTCACTTTGTTTTATAATTTATTTTTATGTTACAGTCACTTTGTTTTAGAATTTATTTTTAAAGTCACTTTGTTTTAGAATTTATTTTTTATTTTTAATATTCGTTTCATTTAAATTTAGAGTATAATTCATTTGTTATTTTATTATTTATGTTTTATTTTTAAACGGCCACTTGCCTTTTTCAAAACTTTTATTTTCTTATCTTAATTCTATTACAGTTAATTTATATGTGTAGTTTTTGTTTCTTTTTTTTTCAATTTTATTTACTTTTTATTAAATTTTAATTAAATACCCCTTAAAATTAAAATGTCCTGTGAAGCGGCTGGCGTAAATACAACCGTCCCTTTTGCTATGTTAACCTAGCTACTCAGGGGCCTCGTTCTTCACTAGATTCGCAGTTTGCGAAGGACGTTGGCAACCGGTAGGATTATCCGACGATTATCACTTCCTTTATATATATTTTTATCACTTATATGGGGCTATAGAAGGCCCAACGGATTTTTTTACTAAGAGGATTTTTTCACGTTTCGCGGTGACTTTACCCGACGAAAATCACTTCCTTTATATATATTTTTATCACTTATATGGGGCTATAGAAGGCCCAACGGATTTTTTCACTAAAAGGATTTTTTCACGTTTCGCGGTGACTTGCCGAATCCTACCGGTCCCTGCTCGGGCGCCAATTAAACTCTATGAGTTTTTTTTATTTAAAAAAATTATATTTTTTTGGAGAGAACTCCGTCTTTATTAGTTTAAAGTAAATTAAGAACTAAGCACTAAACTTAAAAATAATAAATTCTTATATTCTACCTACAGTCACCATCACCTGACATTATTCCTGGTATTTTGGTTCTTGCTGGTTTTGCTGAATAATCATATTACCGTGTGAGAACGGATGTTCAAACACGCCACGAGTTTATGCTGTAGACATATCGTCAGCATAATTACTTTACTTTTGTTGTTTTGATTTTTGGATGTTAGCAACGTATGTGACGTTAACTTGTACAAAATGAATATTGTTTCAAGTGGGCTATAATATCAGCTTTATATCCAATTGAACATGGGCACCATCCAACTAGAGTAACATCCTACAAAGTTGACAACATAAAAGATGAAATTATAATATTAGAAAATAATATTGTGGTAAATTTCAAAAGCTTGATTTTTCCGCTAGCGGTTAATCAAATTAAAGTTTTTGAAGCTAACAATCCTGAGATAAGTGTAAATGTGTTTGGCTTAGATGGTGATAAAGTTGAGCGACCATACTACTTTTCAACAACAACAGAAGAGAAAGCTAATCATATTAACCTATTACTTTTACAAAAAGGTAATAAGTTCCATATAAACGTGGTGGATGTGCTGGTACATACTTTTTTCACCGAAATGAGAAACAACGAAAAAAATAAATAAAACAACCGTGTTTAAGGTATAATCAATAATAATCAATCTTTTTTATTTTCTACTTTCTTAAATACTATTATTTTGCTGTCTTTTGCATTTTGGGAATATAAAGTTTAAAATACAAATATAAACTTAAAATACATGTTTGAATAATAATTCTTAAGAAATTTGTCTGGTGCATTTTGCACTTGAATAAAGTAAGTATAACAATTCTTTGGAAAAAATATATAATTAATAAATATGTAATAAAGTTGAATTTTCGTTAGCGGAAATGCACAGTCAATAAACTTATTAAAATTCTTTGGAATTAATGTACTTTGACAATTTATTAAATACAAATATTAAGGTTATTAAAATTATTTGGAATTATTGGTACATTTTGTTAACTGTTGCAAGTCAATAAACTTATTAAAATTCTTTGGAAAATACAATTAATAAAAATCTTTGCAGCGAATAAAGTATAAAAAATAATTGGTAAAATTCTTAATAGGTCAAAATAGCATGTGTATATGTGTGTGACCAAACTAGTGCTAAGGGAATAGTGGGAGACACTATAACAGTACATCTGTGCCCTACGTTGCCAACAGATAAAACGGTGTTACCAGACTGCTGGCGGCGCTGGTCTTATGGCGTTTTGCTCCGGCTAGAGCTCGCCGTCTTGGGTGGGATCTTGCCAGTCAGTCTAGTCAAACCACAACACGTATATACTTATATATATGTATATATATATATATATATATATATATATATATATACATATATAAAAAACCAGCATTGTTGTGCAGGCTGTTGTGAGCACAAATGAATAATTCATTTCTTAAGAAATAGAGCCCGAAGCATACACAGTTCACTCTTTTTCAGTACACTTACACATACATACCACATGAAACCCTCTGGCGGCTGGACTGCCAGGAACTCACCCTCCCCTTAGGAACCTCACGGCTCCTCTGTGACATTTCATTGGGCCTTATTGGATGTCCCAAAAACGATCCCTTGGTATCCTTCTTTCCCCTTACTTACCGCATAAACTTAAGTTAGAAGGCCATGCTAAAACGCTACAAATTTCAACCAATTATGAAATACATTTTTATTTATATAATAATTAATTATTGAAAAATTGAAAATTAAAATGAAAAATATGATTTTATGATAAAATTAGTTAAAGAAACATTTAGATTAAAAGGTAATGTACGAAGTTATAATAAAAAAATTTAAACAAAATTATTTAAATTAAATTAAACCAATCAAAAGAAATTGCTAACAATAATTATTCTTTAAATCTAATTTGACGCAAAATCGTTGAATGGAAAAATTACAAAAGATAAAAATTCAAACTAAAAAAAAAAATTACAAACTGATACAATTAAAACTCCTCCAAAATGGAGACACCAAAAGGGTAAATAAAAAAAAACAACTGAATCCAATCAGGTTACGGCCGTCCGTACGTGGCGTGTCCTAATTACACGTCCCGTCGTCGCTGGTACAAATTTAAAAAAAACTATATAATATATATGTATATATTTAATGCCGAAACCTTGCTTTAGGAATTTCTAAATCACGGTAACTTATCGCAATCGCGCCTGTTATGATGAGCTCACCCACACTTATGCGCCCTTTTTGCTTTTCAAAACGCGACAAAAAGGCAAGCCCCGCGGAAACCTTTCCCTAAAAACTACAAAAATTATATACATATATGTATACCCTGTCTGTCGCAGTTACTGTCCTGTACGGGTAAATAAAATTAAGTGGCACGATACCTGTCTGGCGCTATGTGATTTCTTGGCTGCTGTCTCTTCTTCACTTGGTATCGGGCACCTATGGCTGCGGCTTCAACAAAATTCTTTCTCCGAAGTTGGCTTCATACAATTTCTTCGTCTTTCTGGCCTTTTTTTCTTCTTCACTTCTCCAAAATTAGGCACTTCTCTCCACAGACTTCTAAGTCTCTTTTAGCTTTGGGACTCTTTTGTTTTTATGTTTTCAATATAAAATATTTGTGCTTCTGTTTTTTCTTTTATAAATTGATTTGTTTAAATTGTTTTCTCACTTATTAAATTTATAACTTTAATTCTTTCTTTCTCCAACAAATTTCTCGGTTTTAAGTTAGTTTCTTTTTCTTCAAAACTTAAATTTCAGTTTTTCCCTCCTTATTTTTTTGCAAACTTTTCATTTAAATTATATTCTTAAACCTTTTCACAAAACCAAAAAGTTACAGCAATGTCTATATATTTAAAACCTTGACTTCAAAATGGGCCCCTTCCACCTAAACAGAATCCTTTTTATACTACTTCCCACTTATTTACCTTTATTTCCAAACATATAAACACAAAAATCCCGCCTTCCCATTTTCGTAAACAAAAGAGACAAAAACACCAACAAACCATTTGCCTATTCAACACAACTAAACAGCTGATGACCACTGCATTACCACTCATAGGGTGCAGAAGTCATCCACTACGTTTGGATTAAAAATATGTCAAGGTTTGTTGCTAATACATAATTATATTTTATTAAAAAAATTGTTATGAAATTTTTTATTTGACACATTGTTGTCACAATACTACTATATGTAAATGAAATTTATTTGTTGGTGGTTAAGCAATGTCTATATGCATTTCATTGGTGCTTTACCAAATCGTCAGTAGACTTTCACCACAGCACTATGTTTCAAAGACCTACTTTTTCCGTGCGAAATTAATATCTTTTAAAATATTAAACTTTTTAGAGCAAAATTGAAAGCGGAGCTAAAGCAGGCATTTTTAAATAAATCTAAAAAAATTAACCCATTGGTGACCAATAAGATGCAAAAAAAAACAGTAATAAATAATTTATTTTATTATATTTTTTTTTTTATAAAAAAATTGTTTTATTTTAGTTTTGGATAAGTCTAATCATTGGTGGCCAATTATATGTAAAAAAATTATTTATTTTATTATTTTTTTAATAAAAAAAATATTTTACTTTAGTTTTCAGTTAAATTAATTGTATCAGTTAACTGCAATTCGTTTGGAAGACACATTTGACTCAAAAGATTTATTGAAGTAGCGGGTAAAAATTCTCCTTGTTCGTAGTGGTTTCCTTCGTCCACATTTGCTTTTAGAACATTGGAACTTAGAAGCTCTACAACTTCACGTGGAAGCTTTAAAGGCTTATGTTGTTGCATGCGCCTGCTTAAGTATTTTGTCGAAATTATTGGATCGGATGTATCTAAGGCTCTGTTGAAAACATCTTGAAGATTGTTTGTTCTGCTGTTTTAACACAACAGATTCTAAAGAAGCTCTTGCTATAGTCTCGGTTACGTTGATATCTTTTGGTCGGCATTTTGACTTCGCACCTAGAATTTGATTATAGTGGGGATATATGTCGCAGTTTCTCGATTTACTTTCACGCCGTATTGCGTTATACTGTGCCGTTGTGAAATTGTTTTCTATGAAGAAAGCTAACGCTTCAAACGCAGAAAGAGGTATTGGCTTAGGTTTACTTTCTGAGTACATCTTTTTAATCTTGGAAGGTCTTGTTGAACTTGCTATGGTTTCCTTAAGAACTGCAGCTAAATTAGCATATCCTTCCTTCCTAGCTGAGGTTGCTGCTGCTTGTACCAGTAAACCAGTTTGACCTAAAACAGCCGTCGAAAGCTCCGCTGCTGCTCTCCTTTGCCCATACTCCGACTTTTTGCAAAATGGAACCTCTGGACGCCCCACAGTGGAAGAAGTAGTTTTAGTAGCTGCTTTTTTAATTTTGAAAGATATCTCGCTATTTAGCCATGAAAAGTTTTTATTTCGAAAGTAATCTTCTCTTCTTCTACTTTTTGCCCATTTTGTTTCTAGATACTTGCAGAAAAGACGTACCTTCTCCACCAAAATTTTTTCGCAATCATCGTCCATCTCAGACGCATCAACTTTATTTAAGACATACTGGACAACTATATCATTTTTTGAGTTTTTTGAGGGTTCTTTTAACCAAATTTAAAAAAGTTCAATTTTTTTCAAAGTATAAGAATCTACAAAAAGTGATATTATTCGGATAGTGCAACTTTGAGCAATATGAGATAAATCCTAGTAAATGAACCAAACTTTAGTCTATTCAAATATGTTTACATTTGGTTTAACATTTTTTTAAAAGGTTACATGAAATTAAAATTTTGAAAAAACCCATTTGCTTAAAGGTTATTTTAAAAAATTAATTTTTCAAAATCAAATTTCACAATAAATGCTCAAACTTTTGATTTAAAATTAATATTTTACAAAAATGTTTCAACACGTATGGCAACAAGGACTTTGACTGCGCGCTGTCAAATAGTGTTTTGTATTTTTCAAAAAAAAAATTGTCAATTTGTTTGAATTGGAGTGTTAGAAACTGCTTGGCAAAAAAACAAAGCTATATTGATAGTTTTGAAATTTGAATTTCGCACGGAAAAAGTAGGCCTTTGAAACATAGTGCACAGTATTGAAAAGTTAAAAACCTCTTATCTTATGCATATACTTCCGAAAACCATCTGAGAATTCACAAATTGTAAATTACAAACTATTTTCAAAAATAACAATAAGAATAGTAGGCCTTGAAACTCATACAAAACTAAACCAACAAATAAAGTATATTCAATATGAATCTATTTTATTTTTCTACACCTTTATACAATCAGAAATCCATTGGATAACAAGAAAAGTATTTATAAGGCAAAATGAGAAATAAAATCTAAATCAAACTGTTATGAAATTGACACATTGTTGTCACAATACTATTATATATAAAGTCTACTGACGATTTGGTAAAGCACTGAATGAAATGCATATAGACATTGCTTAACTACCAACAAATAAATTTCATTAAAACAATTAAAAAATAAAAATTTTCCCTCTCTTATTTGATTACAGATTAATCAGAAGATATTTAGAACATACAGAGGTGATGAGTCACCAAAACATTTCTTCACTAATTTAGTTAAGGATAGTTTAGATATATGTATATAATAATTATTTAAGTGTAGTTAAACCAATAAATTCGTTAACATTTTCTCAACAAATAAGGCAAAACCAGGATATCATTTGTCATATATGTAAAAAAGAATTATCTGTTTTAGATCGAGTAGCTGATCACTGTCATTGAACAGGTGAATATAGGGGGCCTGCACATAACAAATATAACTTAGAATATCAAATAGCACATTTCATACCCATATTTTTTCATAATCCTTCGGCATATGATAGTCATTTGTTTGTAAGAGAACTTTCATCCATTGAAGGTTATATAAATATAATTCCTTTAAATAAGGAGCTATATATTTCTATATCCAAGAGAATTCATGTAAATGAGAAGAGTACAATAGAACTGCGTTTTCTAGATTCTTGTCGGTTTATGCCATCAAGTTTAGAAAAACTAGCACAATACTTAACCGATAATGAATTAAGAACAGTAAAATCCACTTATCAAAATCAGAATGAGTTCAGTTTAATGAAACGTAAAGGAGTCTTTCCATATGATTATCTAGGTTCAGTAAATCGTCTCGAGGAAACACAACTACCAGCCCGTTCAAGTTTCTTCAATAAACTTACGAATGAGTCGTGTATCGAAGATGATTATGAGCATGCTAAAAAAGTTTGGAATACATTTCAATGTACTAAACTATTGGACTTCCCTTTAAAAATTTCAAATGGATTGAAAACTGTGAAAATTTTAATGTAAATAATGTGAGAGAAGATTCTTCATTCGGATACATACTGGAAGTAGACTTAGAATATCCAACTACAATACACGACTATCATAATGACTTACCGTTTTGTGCAGAAAATAAGAAAATTGAAAGCATGAAACAGCGAAAATTAATATCAGATTTAAATAACAAAAGCAATTATATTATTCACTATCGCAACCTTCAACAATGTATTCAACATGGTTTGATTTTAAGGAAAATTCATAGAATCCTTGAGTTTAATCAGTCAAATTGGTTGCAAAAATATATTGATTTAAATAATCATCATAGAACATTAGCTAAAAACTTATTTGAACAGAATTTTCATAGTTCTCTCATAATTCATGATAATATGATTGCTATTCAAATGAATAGAGTGAGAACTGTATATAATAAACCTATTTACATCGGGTATTCACAACACATTTCGATACATTAGCATATTCAAAAGAAAATCCTTATAATATTCCATTAATGAACAAAAAAGTATTAGGAATGATGAAAGATGAGTGCAATGGGAAAATTATTAAGGAATTTATTGGTTTACGAGCTAAAATGTATCCTGTAAAAATAGATAGAGTAGATCAGGAAATAAAAAAAATAAAAGGAGTAAAACAAAGTGTAACTAACAAAATAACTATAAATGATTTTAGAAAATGTTTGTTGGAGAAAAAACTATGTATATTATGACACAATGTATGTATTTAAATCAAAAATTCATGAATTGTATACACAACATGTATGTAAACTAGGGTTTCCATTTCCAATTTTAGAAAAGGAGGACAACGACCTTAAAAAAAGGAGGATATTTGACTCAAAAAAGAGGACTCTTTTTTTTGCCTAAAATTCAAATTAAAAATCAAAAAACTCAATAAAATATACAAAATTACTTCTTTTTATTTAAAAAATTTATATTCAATTCAAAAATGCGAATTTTTTTATATTATCTTTTTTGGCAAAAACAATACATAACACTTATGTCTGCCTATGGCAGTGATGTCAGCGTCATACACAATTGTGGAAACAAAACTCACATGTACGCTTACGCTCTTTTATTTTGAGGGCGTAAAATAGAATTGTTTACTGAGAAACACTCTCATTCAGCGGGAAGTATCGAAAGTCCTGTTTTGAGGCCTCTAAACAGAAATAATATATTTATATAAATATATATACAATATATATAAGAGGTTTGAAATAAGTTGGAGCCACTGTCTGTAGGTACATCTTTTCGAAAATTTCTTAAAGTAGCTTTTAAATGAATTCATAAGTAAGGCTTTTTGTAAAAATATTTTTTTTGTATGTAAACTAACCAAATGTTCAGCTTAAAAACTAATCATACTTAGAAGCGAATTTAATCCTCCATATAGGGAATATATTGTTACAAAGTTTAAAAATAGATTCAAATATAACGACAATGTGGCTATATGTACTTGGCAGCACTGCCAAATCATCTCTAGTTGTCAAAATGTTACAACCCTGGTCAACACAATGCAGATAATATTTGAATTAACGGAAATGGAATATTCCGGATACATCGTTGAGAATATACAAGATCATTCGAGGCTGTGCGATAATAAGTGTAAATAACAACAACGAAAAACCAAGCAACATCAATGCTAAGAGATGATGATTTATTCTTAATGATCTTGTACGCAAGTATTCGTTGTTAATAAAAGCTAAACATGTACACAAATATACACGGCAACATACACACAAATATACACATAAACATATCGACATAGCACAAGAAGAAACAAAACTACGCAACACACAGAACACTCATACATACAACCACACATAGTTACAATAAACAAAACACACAAGACAGCATTGTCATATAAACAAACACACGTATATAGCTACATGTTAGTAAAGCACAACCAACAACAACCATGACCAGATGCTTCACGAAGTTACCAGACGACGTCACTTTGCTATATAAAGTCGCTGCCAGAGATCAGCGGAATCAGTGTGATTTTAAATCTAGACGTGTTTACATCGCTAAGTGTTTAGTAGTACAAATACCCGTGTTAATAAAGTAGTAAATAAAGTGTTGCCGCATTATACATATTTCTAAAGTTAATTGTCTGTGTTTTTAATTTGATGCAATTAAACGAATCCTTGAAGGATAAGTAAAAAGCGTTTTTACGAAAAGGTCTAAAAACGTAACAATTGGTGTCAGAAGTGGAATTGCAAAAATAATTAAAAAGGACATTGCAATTTAAGGAAAAAAGGACATTAAAAAAAAAAAATAATTATGAAATTTGATGAGCTAAAAGTTGAACAGCTAAAAAAGGAGCTTAGTAAGCGGGAATTGCCAACAGCAGGTAACAAGGCTGAACTGCAGAAGAGGCTGATAGATGAGTTTAAGAATCGCGGCATGGATATCGGGACATACGAGTTTGAGGACAAAGACGATGTAGAGGTATGTGCTCCTGCTACGACCAGCAGCATGGACATATATTCAATGTTCGCTGCTATGATGATTCAGATAAAAGGAATCAATGATGCACAAACTGCATCAAAAATCAGCAGTGACAAACTTGTAGCCGAAATAACTGAAATAAAACATAACTCAGAAATCAGCAGTGAAAAGTTGTAGCCGAAATAAGAGAGACTCTGGTAGAGGATTCTGAGGCCATTAATAGGAGGGTGGATTCTATGGAGAACAAATTCTCAGAGCTGGCAGAGAGAGTCCAACATCTAGAAAGCGGTGGCCTAGAACAGCATGCAAAAGAGTTCGAAGAAAAATTTCATGTTCTAGAGGACAAAGTGCATAACCTCGAGCGTAGTGGCGGGACAGTACGAGCAGTTGCGGAGGTTTCTGCGCGAATAAAAGCGCCATGCTTTGACGGCAGCGTACCATTGGGCATCTTTAGATTCCAGTTCGAGACGGTTGCTAGCAGAAATGGATGGGATGCTGAAGAAAAAGCCATAGAGTTGATTTTATCCTTAAAGGGTACAGCCGCAGAGGTACTTGAGACCGTGCCAGTGAGCAGCAGAAACAACTATAATGAAATAATGGCAGCATTGCAGCGCAAGTATGGTGGTGAGCACAAGCGCGATTTATACAGAATGGAATTGCGATGTAGAGTTCAAAAGCCTAACGAGTCTCTACAAGATTTCGCAATGGAAATCGAGCGTTTAGTGCAGCTCACATATCCAGGCGAGAGTCACCCGTTTCTGGACCACTTTAAAACTGAGGCGTTCGTTAATGGCATTCGCGACTCTGATGTTAAACTAGCTGTGTGCGCAACGCAGAAATCCACTTTCGCTGAGACTGTTTCATTTGCGCTGGCTCAAGAGACTGCAAGGATGGTTTTCAAACCGCAGATATGCAAGGTGCGGAATGTGGAGGTTTTGTCTGAGGAGGATAACAGCCTAGTTGCCAGTGTTAAGGAAGCAATGCGACAATTGTTGGCGGAAAGTGCTATCAAAGAAAAGCCTAAGTGTTCTAACTGTGGAAAAATCGGTCATTTTCAGCGCAGCTGCAAAGCACCAAGGAAAAGAGGTAGATCTGTTTCGCCACCAAGAAACAGCAAACGGGTGAACCAAACAACATCACAAGAGTCCCCGTTAAACTAAAACGAGCTAGCGCTATGGGGCAAGAGCTAGCTCCCACAAACGAGGGCCCCACAATCTCCATATCAGTGATGCAGCAGAAAAATAGCAACCTTACTGCGTCTGGACACATCAACGGGGAAAAGCACGTACTTACCATAGACACAGGGGCGTCGCAGTCAATAATAAGGCCCGATATAGTAAAGGGGAAATGCGATCGTTTAAGCAATATACGGCTACGTACAGCTACTGGAGAGTCTGCCACTGTCTATGGTAAGATTGAATTGAAGGTGACTATAGCCAACATCAACGTGAGGCATGTGTTTATTGTTGCCGATATTGTCGATGAGGTAATTATTGGAGCCGATTTTATGATTAACCATGGCATTAATCTACACATGGGGCAACAGCTGATGATTTGGCGTAATGTGGAAATACCCCTTGATGTTGGGTATGACAGCAAGCCGCAAGTAAGAAAAGTATTTGCTATTAAGAGTCAGACGTTACCGCCGCAGTCTGAAACAGTTACATGGGCGCGTATGAAGGGAGATTGTGAGGACAATCGGTTGTGGGTTGTAGAACCAGCAGATCTAAAGAGAGAGCTTATAACAGCAAAAGCTCTAGTAAAAACTAGTAAAGGAGGAATAGTCCCTATAAGAGTACTTAACTTGGCAGACCATGAAAAAGTCATCAAAAAAAATTGCGATATTGGCCAGTGTACTCCAGCAGAGGCAATAATAAACTGCGAGAGGAAGATAGAGCCTAACAATTTGTCCGCCAAAGAACGTGAACAATTTGAGGAATACGTAGGAAAATGGGTAGCAGGACTGTCAGCGACAGACAGAAATAAAGCCAAACAGTTGCTAAAAAGGCATGCCAGTATCTTCGCCATGGGAAACCAAAGCCAGGGTAGAACTGCATTGGTTAAACATGAAATTAACACAGGCGAAGCTAGGCCGATTAAACAGCCACCCAGAAGTGTACCCCTAGCAAAGCGAGATGATGTCAAAGAGCTTGTAAGAGAAATGGAGCATGAAGGCGTAATTGAGCCATCTTCTGGTCCTTGGAGATTGCAGAGAAAGACAAGGAGAAAACTGCCTTCAGCGTCGGTAACGGATTATGGCAGTTCAAAGTTATGCCATTTGGTCTCTGCAATGCTCCGGCCACATTTGAACGCCTAATGGAGAAGGTACTGAAAGGACTCCACTGGAAGACATGCTTGGTATATCTTGATGACATAATCGTGATGGGGAAAACTTTTGGTGAACACCTCAAAAACATGGCAGAAGTTCTTCAACGGATATCATCAGCTGGATTGAAACTCAGCCTGAAGAAATGTGCATTGTTCCAGAAAGAAGTGAAGTATTTGGGGCATCGTGTTACAGCAGACGGAATCTCAACAGATGAAGATAAAATACAAGCAGTAAGGGACTGGCATCAACCTAAAAATCTTCATGAATTGCGCAGCTTTTTGGGCCTTTGTACATACTACAGACGCTTTGTGCCAAATTTTGCCAGTGTAGCTGCAAGCCTGCATGAGCTGACAAAGAAGTCGAGACCATACCATTGGGGTGAGCCACAAGAAAAGGCATTCCAGAAACTTAAAGGATTATTGTGTACGTCACCAGTACTAGCGTATCCCATACCTGGAGAAAAATTTGTGCTGGATACTGATGCGAGCGGCTATGGCATAGGGGGCGTGCTATCCCAAGTAGTTAATGGCACTGAGAAAGTCATAGGATACTATAGCCGTGTACTCTCAAAACCTGAGAGGAACTACTGTGTGACACGACGTGAGCTTCTGGCAGTATTGGAATGCATTAAACATTACCATAAGTACCTGTATGGTCAACGCTTTACATTAAGGACTGACCATTCTGCACTGAGATGGTTACTGCAGTTTAAAAATCCTGAAGGGCAACTGGCAAGGTGGATTGAGCGCCTGCAGAGCTACGACTTCAGTATTGAGCATAGAAGGGGCACAAAACATAGCAATGCGGATGCTCTTTCAAGAAGACCCTGCTGTTTAGAGTGTAAACATTGCGTTAGAACCGAACAAAAGGAAGGCGTTGTTGATGTTCGGCTAATGCACATCGACGCTGATGAAGACTGGTCAGCGGCACAGAGGGACGACAATATACTGGGGAAAATTATAGCAGCCAAAGAGGAGGACAGAAGACCGTCGCGGAATGAAATTTCGGCTGAGAGTCCACTCGCCTAATCTTATTGGGCTCAGTGGAACAGCCTCAAGGTAATAAAAGGGTGCCTATACCGCGTATGGGAAAGTGTAGATGGCAAAACAACTTCAAATTTGATAGTTCTGCCATGTTCCAAGATAAGTAAAGTTCTGCAAGAATTTCACAATGGACCTAGTGGCGGTCATCTTGGAGTAACAAAAACACTTGAAAAACTGAAGCAGCGTTTTTATTGGGTTGGATGTCAACAAGCCGTAGCCGACTGGATAGCAAACTGCCCACAGTGCATAGCAGCCAAAGGCCCAGTAAGAAGAAGTCGGGGACAGCTACAGCAATACAACTCAGGAGCACCATTCGAGCGGATCGCAATGGATGTAGCAGGTCCTTTTCCCGTCACTGAAGCCGGAAATCGTTATGTTCTTGTGGTAATGGACTATTTCAGTAAATGGCCAGAGGTATATGCAAAGAGCAAAGACAGTTGTAAATGCATTCGTCAACAACTGGGTATGTCGCTATGGTGTCCCAATAGAATTACATTCCGACCAAGGAAGGAATTTCGAGTCTGCCATATTCAGGGAAATGTGCGAATTATATGGGATAAAGAAAACCAGAACAACGCCGTTGCATCCACAGTCTGATGGCATGGTAGAGAGGTTCAATCGCACCTTAGAAGAGTACCTGCGAAAAGTGGTAAGCAACCATCAGAGGGATTGGGACGAGCACATTCCCAAATTTTTGATGGCATATAGGTCAGCTGTACATGACTCCACATCGAGAACGCCAGCTAAAATTATCTTCGGGGCGGAATTAAAACTGCCTGGTGACTTGGAATTTGGTGTTAAGCCAGCTGTAGAAGAAGGAGCCACTTCATCCCAAGAGCAGGAGAACTTAAACGAACTGCATGATTTCGTGCGTAATAGAATCAAGATGGTCAGTGACAAGATGAAGGCTAGATATGACCGCGCAGCAAATTCGGAGGGATTTATGGAAGGTCAATTGGTTCTACTTTATAACCCACAACGGAAAAAAGGATTGTCCCCAAAATTACAGACTCACTGGGATGGCCCGTATAAAGTGATTAAGAGAGTGAATGACGTTGTGTACCGGATACAGAAGCACAATAGCCCAAGGTCGAAAATGAAGATAGTACATCTCGAACGATTGGCGCGCTATGGAAGAGGTGATTGTATGCCTATTCGGGTCGAACAGGCTTAAGTGGGCGGCAGTGTTACAAAGTTTAAAAATAGATTCAAATATAACGACAATGTGGCTATATGTACTTGGCAGCACTGCCAAATCATCTCTAGTTGTCAAAATGTTACAACCCTGGTAAACACAATGCAGATAATATTTGAATTACCGGAAATGGAATATTCCGGATACATCGTTGAGAATATACAAGATCATTCGAGGCTGTGCGATAATAAGTGTAAATAACAACAACGAAAAACCAAGCAACATCAATGCTAAGAGATGATGATTTATTCTTAATGATCTTGTACGCAAGTATTCGTTGTTAATAAAAGCTAAACATGTACACAAATATACACGGCAACATACACACAAATATACACATAAACATATCGACATAGCACAAGAAGAAACAAAACTACGCAAGACACAGAACACTCATACATACAACCACACATAGTTACAATAAACAAAACACACAAGACAGCATTGTCATATAAACAAACACACGTATATAGCTACATGTTAAGTAAAGCACAACCAACAACAACCATGACCAGATGCTTCACGAAGTTACCAGACGACGTCACTTTGCTATATAAAGTCGCTGCCAGAGATCAGCGGAATCAGTGTGATTTTAAATCTAGACGTGTTTACATCGCTAAGTGTTTAGTAGTACAAATACTCGTGTTAATAAAGTAGTAAATAAAGTGTTGCCGCATTATACATATTTCTAAAGTTAATTGTCTGTGTTTTTAATTTGATGCAATTAAACGAATCCTTGAAGGATAAGTAAAAAGCGTTTTTACGAAAAGGTCTAAAAACGTAACAATATTATTGAGTTCTGGAAAAATTTAAACGGGGCGCTATATCCTGTATTAAAAAAATTTCCTTTAAATGTTTGTTGCTTTTCCCTTCAACATACCTTTTCGAACATATATTTTCCGATTTGAAATACATTTGCTCAAAACAACACAATAAATTAAAATCCGCAAACCTAAAAAATGTTTTGTTGTTACGAAACTGCAATATAAATTTAGAAGATATTATTGGTAAATAAAAGGATACTCTTCGAAAAGGGCATTAGTTAGGCCTCGCAACCACACATTTCTCCCGCTGGGATGTAAGACATAAGAGTGATCTCACCAACACAATCGCGTTTGACATCACTGGCCTATGGTTAAAAATTCCCATAATTCCGACTACTCTTTCTTAATAAAATTACATGTTGTGACCTTTTTCCTGCTAAAATGGGTTATTTCTGTGAATCAAGAAAACAAAATTATTTTGTGTTGTTTGAAGTGATTGGCGTTAACAAATAATAGTTTTTTCGTATAAAGAGTAGTATTTTGAGGTAAGTTGTTATTCTAATAATAAAAGTTTCTTTTAGTCAGGTAGTATTTTGAGTTGCAACTGTTTAATTGGTTCCAGCAAATTTTTTGTTTTAATTCGAAATATGATTGTTTTCATGAAATAATGCTTAACTGTTTCTTTGAGTTGTTACTGTTTTCGTGAGATAATTTTGTTTTTTATTGAGTTATTACTGTTTTGATGAAATAGTTTTAATGACACTTTGTAATATTATCAATTTATCATTTTGCATTTGAGCAATATAGCAAAAAATTCAATTTTGATCAGCGAATATTTGAAATAAAAAAGTCTAATTAGTTCAATTAACAAAATGAGTTGTCCAAAAAAATAAAGACGCCACTGTCGGAAAATATAAGAAAGGATATTACTTTTGTTAATGAAAATTTCCTTAAGCGTTAAGAAAACAGTTTTTTGTCTCTCCTGAAAACTTTGAAGTTTTTGAGTTAATACAGCATTGTTGAACAAATGCGACATGTCTATCACATTTTTTCTAATATTCATAAAGTGCTTGACTGTTTCACAATTTCGAACGAAAATTGATTCGTACGAAATCTTTGTTATTTGTAAATAATTTTGGGCGTTTTGTTTTTAAAAATTTAGCTTGGCTACTTATGAGCGAAAATGTAGCAGCTTTAATATTTTAAAAATGTAATATCAGCATAAAGTAGGACAACCCAGACACTTGTTAAAAAAGTAGGAGGACGGACCCCGACGATCGAAAAAAGAGGACGGTGTCCGGGGAAAAGAGGACGGAGGGCAACCCTAATGTAAACTAACATTAAGTTATTTAGATGATAAGAGATTTATACATGAAAATGGTGTTGATACATATGCTTGGGGGCATTATAAAATAAATGCTTCTTCTGATAACGATGATGATATGTTATGTAACTAGCTGTAAGTATAATTGATAAGAAAAAAACTGCACATTAATAAAAAATTATCTGATAACAAATAAAGAAAAAAATTGTTTTTTATTTTTATTTTAAATTATATTTATTGTATAGAAATTTTAAACACAAGTGACCACAATTAACTGTATTGAATTTCTGTTTTTGATTATAATTATATTCAATAGGCGATTTTAAATAGTTGATGATTTCCAATGGGGGTTGTAAATCTCCAAAGCTATCAAAATATTCTTTATAGTTATGATGTTTATAATATGCTACCCAATGTGTTCCAGGACCATTTGAGTTATCTAAATTAACAATACCGCATTCTTGTGTTAACGGTTGTCTAGGTAAAGTATCACGCATGAAAACACCTCTGAAATGTTTCAGTTGTTT
Source organism: Linnaemya tessellans (assembly GCA_951800035.1). NCBI lineage: Eukaryota > Metazoa > Arthropoda > Insecta > Diptera > Tachinidae > Linnaemya > Linnaemya tessellans. Next base: position 94,775,521 of record OX637535.1, on the reverse strand, counting down.
GCCATACTTATTCAAATCGATGTCTGTTCGAGGACGATTAGGTAGATTTTTTAAACGTTTTTTGGAGCTGGACTATAACAGAGACCATATCCAATTTTATATGGTTTTAGATATAATCCTTTCCCCATGGCAATGGATTCCATATATTGTGACGGGAAGCCTCAGCCAATTGTTCTTTACCATGTTTTATATCATTCACTGCTTTAACAATAGCAGATCCACCGGTTGCTAAGCCTCCAAGTGCTGATAATGCTGTAAGAATAGGAACAAGAGGAAGAAATCCACCAATTTTTGGTACTGTTATAACTCTCGGTACAATAATGTTTGTTCTCTATTTCCAGAGTTAGCCACCAATATTTGTTAAGATTTATATTAGATTTGATATTTTTATCATTCATTGTCGTTTTGAATAAAACCATTTTTATCAAGATAAAGAAAAGCCTCGGGTGGGATGAAACCCTTTTCGGTTGTTTTTTAAATATATTGCTCGTCAGCGTATTATGGACCCAACATTAAATTATTCTCAATGGTATTTGAGCTTCTTACAATATGGTTTCTTATGATATGAATAATAAAGTTAGCAAATCTAGATATTTCAGCTTTTTCATAAAGAATTTTATTTAATAAGTATTTTTTGTAATGGCTACTTTTTGACCTGTACAATAAAGTACAACATCTGAGGCATTTCCTTTCGAATACGCGAATCTTCCCCATATACGAAGGGCATTTTTTGTATACAAAAAAAATCTTTTTTTCTAAATATATACAATCAAGGGTTAAAATAATCATGTACCAGAGTTTGATTAGCCCAACTGGTGCTTATTTCGTGAATGGTAACACTTAGCTCATGTCTGATTTGACAGATAATTAGTTTTATCCTTCCGCTGAACGAATATGGTTGTGTATCAGAGAAAAGAAATTGCATATTCACTTTTATTGCCCATTCATATCTTCATTGCTTTTGCCGTTCATTTAATTGCCCAAAAACATCAATGCACATGCTTGTATTAACTCTCCATTTGCTATGACTGTTTCTTTTCGCACTACTTTTGTTATGCCAACACAAGTTAATCAACCCTTACATTCATGCCACTTAAAAATTTTGAAAACAGCTCGAGACTCTGGCACGTATTCATTGCTGACCATCAGATTTCATAGTATTCACATGGTATTCATGGCATTCATGCATAAATAGAAGAAATAAGAAATAAAGCAGTCGCAAAGCAGCTCTGAGTCAGTTAACATCAAGCCTCGTTGGCAATTATCTTTTAAGTGCAGCCAGACCACTGATTGTTTACTCTCTTTCGAGAGTTTTGCGTCTCACTCGCACTAGTTAATTTCAACACCTCAGATAACTGTATAGTTTTACAGTTCTTCTGAGGAATATTCCGTGGTTAACTACGTTGCTACTTCCTATGTGAAGGCATAGGTCGTGTACAGTCAGTCACAGTAACGGAAGAAAATACGTGTTAATAACATCGCCGGCATATAGTCTAAGTCACTCCGTCGGCATCTGTGCACCAAATACTTTGCAAATTTACTTTGTAAAGTATTTCAACATACAAATACAAGAAATAAAACAAATCTTTGCTTGTGCGAACAAAAACCACAAATTGTGCGTATGTACGTACATACATACTCGCATGATACAAAGAAGAAAAGATAATGCAAAGAAATTTTAAAAACACATTTCTTCTGCGCATATACGTCACACCCTCAAATAAATATAAACACTACCACACAAACACATGTAAATGGTATGGAAAAATTTTGTTTACATTTTTTTATTGTAAAAAGTTATTATTTTTTGCTGCGACCACTACAAATTTGTTTTTTTTATTTATTTTGTATGTTTTTAAAAGTATAAAAATAATTGCATGTTCATTTTGAATTGACTCCAAAGTTTTAATTTCACCCATGCTTTCCGATGTACCTACAGGTATATTTTCAGTTGACTGCAAAATATTCTTTTGTTGGTGATTTTTTAAAATATCTTCAACAATTTTTTTATTATTCCTCCGCTCAATTCTTAAAACGCGGTAAGTATTCTCATCGGCCTGGGCTAACGCACTGTTAATTGTTGGGACTACACCTACCTTTAGCAATCTTTTTTTAGAAAAACCTTCGGAAACATATATGAATATTGCAACTCTAAAATTAATATATGTAATTGTACTTTTATTACCCATTTCATACTGCATCGTATTGGCGAAATCCTCCGCTTTAAAATGTTGCATGCAGACCAATGATTTATCTGGATTGAATCTTTTATGGCCACAAAAGCTAATCCATTTCTTTCGAAGGGCACCGTCTGTTGGAAATTGAAAAAAACTGCATTCAGCCGCATTACTTTTGTATATTTTGTTGCAATTTACAACACTGCACTTCATTTTGCTTTTTTTCACAAGTTAAACTTTTATTTTAATATTAGAATGTAAATTTATTAAATTTTATTAGCTCAAATTAAATAAACTGCTTTCTCACAAAAAATTTATTAAAGGGTGTGACGTCACACAAAACAGCTGATTCATATACAAACATAATGGACCTGCGCATTGCATTATCTTTGTTTTCTTTGTATCATGACATACTCGTATGTTTCTTTTGAAATATAGACATTGTTGCGAATTTTACTGATTTTGTGGTAGATTAAACGTTTTTTTAAAACTCCAAAGTATCAGTATTTCTTTTAGTTTTTCTATTGCAGTATTTTGATTTACATATTTGGATTTTTACTTGAAAGGTCTGGTAGATTTTAATTTGAAGCCTTTTTTTTAGTTAGTACTTTTTTCAACAATAATTTTGGTAATTTTGTCGAAAAGGAAATTTTCCATAGAAAACATTAACATTTTAAACATATTAAAATTCTACAAAGAAAATCGTTCTAAAATGCTAAATATTATAAAATGTATTTTTGTTAATACATTCATCGTCCATCTGAACAATTTCAAAAAAGTAAAATCTCCGATATTTTGGGAAATAGGTTTTTTTCCTACGCCTTTATGTTAACTAAAATAATTTCTTTGTTATTGTTGTATCGCTTATTAACACAAAGAAATATAAGAAATAACTTTTAGCTTTGAGAGTTCAAAATGTATGAGGGCAGTACCACGGTATTTTCATGTGTGTACCAGAGGTCTCAGAAATGTATAACAAAATTTAATGGGCACCTTTAACACATGAATGGGAGATGCTATATTTCCATACACATAATACTCTACCCCTCGTTTTCCTGGCATTTTTATATTCAAATATGACGTCACTTGTTGCATAAATAACGATCGTTTTATTACTGAAAGTATACTTAACTCTTTCACATTTCATTTCATTTGCAAAAAATCCAAAATGCAGCAAATTCTTGTAAAATAGCAGTATTTCTGTTTATTTTTTATTTTTATTGCCTGCCTGCATAATGAAAATATTTAATTTAACAATTTTTATGACTAAATCTGTTTCTTGTGGTGCTGTTGTTGTGTACGGCGCGCACACACATTAATTTTATGAAGTTACAAAACACTTGAGGTATGATGTACAGTCCTGTACACTCAAGATTTATTTGTGTATAAAGTGAGGCATGCATACATTTTGCAATGTCGGTTTTTCCAATGTCGTTGATGTAAACTTGTGTGTACAGAGGATAAAATACTATTTCGAACTCTGGTGTGTTCTTCTTCTTATACTTTTGTTACCTAAGTCAGTAAATAATTTATTTTTAAATTCAATTTTTAAATAGAAGCAAACCTGAAGTAATACACTATTGTTTATGAATCTACTTTTTTAGTAAACCTTGTTTTTAAACCTATTTTGACAATATAAAAAAATACTTAAATGTTGAATAAAAAGTTCCTTAATATTTATTTTTTATAACATATAGAAAGTTACTTAATAATTACACAGGAGAGATTGAATTAATTTCTTGTTTTTAACCTATGCTCGTAAATTAAAAAAATAAATGTTAAATAATAAGTTCATTAATGTTTTTTATTACAGATTTAAAGTTAATACACGAAAAATATACAGGGGTTTCATATAATAGTGATTATGAAAATAATATTTTGATAAAAAAACCATAAACTTTCTTATGCCACAATACATACCATCTTCTAAGCTGTAGAGCTGTGTCGTTCGTGAACGAACGGGTCAATTTGAACGAATCAGTACACTGAACGAAGTGAGCCGGTTACTTTACTGAGCCGTTTTGGCTCAGCAGTACTGATAACAAGTTCAATTCACTTGGGTTCGCTCATTTCACTTTTTTTATTTATTGGCCACGGATTTCTTTAAATATGTATGTCCCGAATTGCACACCATCGAAATAAGAAATCTTAAAAACTTTTCAAACTTTCTCACATTCTATTTTTGTTTATATGCAATTAAATACTTTTATTTTATAAAAATTATCACTTATTAATTTTTTCTTTTTTGCATTTGGTGTTGTTTGTTTTGATTATTTTCCTTTTTATTGACCGAGTCATATGTTTCTTTGTTTTCATTTCGTATTTCATAAAAAGAGCGAACGAACGAAATGAACGAACGAGTTCTTTCTTAAAGAATGAACGAAAATGACCGGTCACTTGAACAAACGATTTGGCACAGCTCTACTAAGCTGTATTAAAAAATCGTTGAAATTATTTTAGCCCTTTTTGTTATGTTTCGAAATAACTATCGGCACGTGAGTGTTGACAACACTCATCCTACGTGCAATACTAAAATTCTCTTTTATGTGTTTTAATCTAGTTCTTTGTACCCTTCATTCACAGGTATTCACAAAGATTCATGAATACAGGCGCGGTATTCATGAATCTTTGTGAATGACTGTTGACATTTAGGTAATACATGCAGCACATACATCATATTTCATCATACGATCTCTGTGTGAATGTGTTTTCATTCGCTTCATTAGCGTAGTGTGTAGTTACGACATCAACATTATTTTTGTGTGAATGTATTCAAAGCAATAAAACCAATGCAATTTCTTTTCTCTGTTGTGTATACGCTTGAACAACGCTGGGAAACATTGCGACATTACTTTGAAAATCATTACCATGCAGAATGTGTGCGAAAATTGCGTACGGATTTTGGAAGAAGAGAAGCACCGTCAGCTCCGTATGCTCGTTATCTTGTGAAAAAAGTGAAAGATACTGGCATCCTCATCGGTAAACCAAAGCGTGAAAAGCCAAAAACAGTGCGTACACCCGAGAATATTGCTGCTGTGGCAGGAAGTGTGCATGAAGCGCCATCAACATCAATTTACCGTCGTTCTCAACAATTGAACATTTCGGAGACATCATTGAGACGAATTTTGCATAAAGACCTTGGTATGACGCCATACAAAGCCCAATTGGTTCAGGAGTTGAAGCCAAGTGGCCATCCAATGCGTTTTCGCTTCGCTAAGTGGGTCTGCGATCGACTTACAGAAGATGCCGATTTTGCCAAAAAAATCATATATTCAGATGAAGCTCATTTTGAGCACACAATCGATAATGTGCTTAAAAATTGGACCAATCGTGTAGGTTACTACACGATTGGTAGTAACCTACTCGGCTGGCCTCGGCATGGCCAGCCGAGGCAGCCATTTGAATGAAATTAATTTCCATTATTAACGGGAAGGATTGTACTTTCAAATAAAAAATGAAATTTGAGAAAGTAGTTTTTTTTATAGCATTTTGAAAAAAAAAGTTATTTCGCGAAGCCTGTATATGTGCCTACGCTAATGCTTCTGTGGCAATTTCTTAAGAGTAAAATATGCTTTAAAAGTTCGGAGCTCAGTTTATTCCTTTGTTTTGAACAAATGAATTTCAAATCCGAAAAAAATTGCTCGCACATACAAGATGAAGGAAACAGAAACATTATCTTCAAATCATTGTTTTTTAATTCTGGATATGCTAGTTCATCCAAACTTTTCCAAAATGACAGCATATCATAGAGTTGTTGCTCTGTTATTTCGCTCATGTTTGAACTCATAATTTGTAACGTCAACTTTAAAGGGGACTTCAAAAAGATCAAGAAATGGTTCAAAGGCATCAAAATCTTTAAACCTGTCTTGGAAGTTGAAAAAAAGGTTTTCAAATATAGGTTTTATATATATGTACATATATACCACGAATAATTTTCGTAATGGTATCATCATCTTTTTACGCACTATATTTTAAAAGCAACGGAAGCATCCGCTAAGCATGAGTATTCTTTGCCGTCTGAAAGGCAACTGAATTCAATGAGCATAAAAAAGCGGTGGGTGTCGCCAATAAGCAATTTCTCTATGAAACGAGCATAACACTGTTTTAAAGCAGGCATGCTCAGAACAATTTCCCTCACTTTACAATAACATAATTGAGTCAAACAGAATGCACAATGGATCATACCTATTAATTTGGTTGTTTTTCTATATTTGATTCAGTTGTCGCTGAAGCGGCGAGGAATGTACATGTGAGGCGGACGTTTGTATGTTTTTTTTATCGAAATTTATAAGAATTAACAGCTATAACGAAGCCAGAGTGAATATTAAAGAAGATAGGGGAGACTACAACTCACTCTTTACAGCAAAATTTTTAAGATGCTGATATCTCTGAAAAAAATATTGAAACTACATACAATGAATTCATTTTAGATAAAACAATTCATTTAAAATTAAAAAAACATACAAATCTCCACCTTACATGTAGAAATATAGAAAAAGAACGAATTTAATAGGGATGACCCATTGTGCTTTCTGTTTGACTCATTTATGTTATTGTATAAGTGAGCGAAATTTTTCTGGTCATGTCTGCTCTAAGACAGTGATGTGCACTACCACATAAACACAGTTGCGCTTGTGTGTGGCGCAGAGAAAAACCTCTGCTTACTTTTACCAGAGGTGGAAATGTTTCTGGAATTAGTTCCTGTTTATCAAACCAACTGAAGACAGAAATCTGAAAATTGTATTAAATTTTTGGTACCACATATAATTGCGAGACAGCATTTTCTACCATGAAAATAGTTCTAAGCAAAGCACGCAAGAACAAAAGAGTACCCAGGCCATATAGATCTGGACGAGCTAATATATATTTATTTGAAATACTCGTAAACATGTATTGTAAACGAGTTTACAAAGTAAATAAGATTTTCATCAGTTCGATGCTAATAAATGAAAATATTGTGTAATATACAATAAATACAATTATATACGAATAGTAACAATAAGCCCTTCAACTCAAAATATAGATAAAATTGAAAAGTTCTTGTTATCCATCCCTGCTGTATGCTAAAGAGAAGCCGACACCTAAGGAGAGCGAGAGAAACAAAATTTTTCTCTTTCGTATACATATTTGTTTGCTGCGCAAGCAGAATTTGTTTTTTTCTTGCTTTCCTATAACGCGTTATAGGGCAAGAGAAGCTTGATCATCTATGCTCTAAGAGTATCCTTTTATTTACCAATAATATCTTCTAATTTTAGAACTTGTAAAAAAGGGTTTCAAAAATTTCCTAGTGCTCAGATATTTAAAATATTTCTCCATTTTTAAGCTGAACATTTGGTTAGTTTTTATACAAGAGCCAAATTTTTACAAAAATCCTTACTTATGAACTCAATTAAAAGCTACTTTAAGAAATTTTCGAAAAGATGTACCTACATATAGTGGCTCCAACTTATTTCAAACCTCTATATATTGTATATAGATTTATAAAGGGTGTTTTTTTATGAAGTTTTTTTTATACGAATCACTCTGTTGCCTGACAGCTGTTTTGACAGTTTAAAGTGACGTCTCTACTCAGTATTGGCAAATCATCATGAACAGGTTAACTCCAGAACAACGCTTCCAAATCGTGGAAATTTATTTTCAAAAACAGTAGACCGGTGAATTGGCCTCCGCGTTCGTGTGATTTGACGCCACTCGATTATTTTTTGTGGGGGTACCTGAAATCATTGGTTTACGTAGATAAACCAGCAACGATTGACGCTTTGGAAACCAGTATTCGACGTGTCATTGCTGAAATACGCCCTCAAATGCTTGAAAAGGTGGTCGAAAATTGGACCTCCAGAATGACCTTTGTGCAAAATAGTCGTGGTGGCCATATGCCCGAAATTATATTTAAATGTTAAATGACAAGAAATTATCTACGAAATAAAAAATTTTTTTTGGCCATTTCATAATTTGGCATGTGTTTTATTTAAATTTCAAATCAGCAAGCTCTTATAAAAAATACCCTTTATAAATATATTATTTCTGTTTAGAGGCCTCAAAACAGGACTTTCGATACTTCTCGCTGAATGAGAGTGTTTCTCAGTAAGCAATTCTATTTTACGCTCTCAAAATAAAAGAGTGTAAGCGTACATGTGAGTTTTGTTTCCACAATTGTGTATAACGCACAGCACAGTGGGCAACAACATGTTTATACTTTCTATGCAATAGTTCGCTGTAACAGCATTCCAATGACTTGGGTTTCCTTAGAACAGGGAAAGGCAACCTATACTATTACATTTTGCGATTGCATTAATTATTACTCTCTGCGCTCTCACCACGAATCGGTATTGCCAATCAACTTTCGTCACTTCTCCCCAATTAAAACTTTAAAATCTCCAAAAACTAACTTAATTTTATTATGGGTATTTGCAATATATTAGAAAATTAGTATCGGCATGGCATTGGGGCAAAATGATGTTTGTGGCTCTGTATGCAGTGATGGTGTGTAAATAAGAAGGTTTTGCAGGATATTTGACAAAGAGTAATGTAAATACACATACGTACATATATATTTTTTATTGCATTATTCACCAACAGGCATTATTTGCAAAAAGTTTGAATGTAATGAACACAATAAATTGTTGTTCAAATTGTTAACAAAACACCAGGTGGTCATAAGGGAATGTCATTCATAATTTTCCGCATCTCTTCATACTTTTCGCCAAAGCATTTGCTTTCCCTGTACTAGAATCAGCAAACATTTTTTTCATAAAGATTTCTCAACTGTGATCGAACTTACATTGCTTTCTGGCAACGCTGATTCTTAAGGTATGCGATAAACACAACCTGCCTGTTTGAATTAGAGTTGGGTAGGTTATGAACGAACTAGTTCAATTGAACTACTCACACAACTTAACTAAGTGAGCTGCTCATTTCAATGAGCTCTTTTCAGCTCCTTAGTTCATGTTTCTTTTACGCTCATATTTCTTTCATGTGTCTTTTCAGCTCATAATTCCTTTTCGCTCACTCGCACAAGAAGCAAGTAAGATTTTGTAATATACCCTACCAAGGCGAATTCACTACTAGGTGAACTTGATTTGCAACCCTGCAGAAACTACATGTATTTTGTAAACAACACAGAAACTCAGTAAGAAAATGGTAAAGTATATATATTTATTATATTTGTGTGCCCAATAACCAATAATAATATATAAAATTATTATTTTACACATTTGTATTCTTTCTAGAATCATTAGGTACTGCTAATATGGTAATGGCGGTGACACCACAACAGCAGCCACAAAATAGAAAACCAATTGAACAGAGGAGTCCACCCAAGAAATACTCAAGTCTGCGGCGTTCTCAACAGGACGCCCAGCATATAGCTGATCACCACCAACAGCTGCAGATGCAATAGCAGCAGCAACAAAATCAGGCTCGTCCATCCATGCTGATGCCAACAGATCAAGCTATGCTTGAAGCAAATCTTATGCAGATGTATCAAAGAAAATCCACAGGCCCAAATGCAAGTCCTCCTAACCACCCAATTACGCTGCTCAAGCACATTTGGCTCAACAGCAACCTGCTGCCGCGGGCAGCTTATTTTATAATAATCCTATTGATACTCCACAACAAACGGTTGCCACTGCTATAAATTACAGTCCAACTGGTCAAGTAGATTTCGCAACACAACCCAAAGTTGGCTCAGCAAATTCAGGTGGATACCAAAATTATAATACTGTATGTGGAACTACCTTGTACCACCTTACACACAGGCCTCTTCACGACCAGTTTCTTTACCCCAAAGAAGACCTACAAATGCTATACCCATACTGCCGCCATCGGAAAAGAATAAGCAACAAAAATTACAAGATTCGAAATTGTTTTATTTTTTATAACAAAACTTTGTTCACACATTTCACAATATAAAATTTTTTATTATTTGTAGACACAAAATCGGCTACCTCTTTTTGAAATTAATTTTGTAGCCCTGAAAAGGGCTGTTTGTGTTTTCTCTCCGGGTTTTTGTTAAAATAAACATTCATTGGCATTTACTTGGGACTGGTATATGGTTACGCCTTTAGTATATTCACTGACAGCATGCTTAGCCAATTCACCAGGCAACAGTAGACGGACAACAAATTGAATTTCACGACTGATAACTGTTGAACGCTTGTAGTGAGATAATCGTGATGCTTTGGCAGCAATGCGTTCAAAAATACTATTCATGACCTTTGATGAGATGCCAGTATCCGAATGTACTTGTTTCAAAACTTTGTAAATGTAGATGGCATAACTTGGCTGCTTTACCACTGATCTTAGATTTGCCAATGATTTTTCAGAATTACACATTCACTTCAAATGCATATGACATTATATGTACTTTACGACACAATAAGCAAAGCACTTGTATATTTACTCTTAGTAAGTGTAATACAAATGAATTAACCATGAAATTAAATATTGAAGTCATCTGAATCATAGCCACTACGTATAGATTTTCTGGGACGATTGATACACCTTTTAACACTTTGCTATTCTCCATTCAAGCATGTCGGTTGAGAAATCATCACAATTGGCACATCACTGAAGATGACTTCACAGAACTGTTTTTCATCAGCAAATTCTTTGTAGGTACCGTCACTCTGAAAGAGATATACATTTTTATGATGAACATTTTTATATAAATTGTAATAAACACAGTGAAATACTTACATTTTTATACACTTTCCAAATTCAACCCTTGCGGTTCAATCACTGCGTTTAGATTAACTTAAATTGTACCCCTGATTTGGAATTAATTTTTTGTTTCGATAACTTCATTTAGCAGCCTATCATTTGGATGAACTAAAAAGACAAAATTTTATAAAATATTTTGTTTGTTCACATATACATGATTGTCTTATTTCTAATTACCATTGAGATCCTGTTGTGCCTGCAACTTCTACATGTTAGCTACATTTCATATATCCAACCTGAGTAAGTGGTGGTCATTGCAACGATTTTCTTTGATTTGGGTATTTCATTTAACTTTCTTAATTGCTTTGAATTCCAATTCATTGGAAATCTGGGCACGTTTTTATGTTGATTTCTTTACATCATTGACCCCCAGCCACTATTTAGATCTTTTAGAATCTTTGTTTACTGTTTAGAAACAGTTTAATATATTTTTAAAAACACTTAACACTTATTTGTATGAATTATTTCATATTTTTTCCCTAAAAGAAAATTTGTGTTTTATTTTCAACCACCATTGTTTGCTTAAAATTGTAAAACGTGTGTTCAAAGATGGATATGTATAGCCATTTCTTCTAACATACGTAAACTGAGCTATTGAACTAACTGAACTAAAAGAGCGTCCTAGTTCAGTAAAGTGAGCTGAGCTGAAAAGAGCGCTCACTCAAAAGAGCTGAAAAGCACAACTCTATTGTTTACTTCTCTATAATGCGTGTACACTGTACACACGTACGTAACAGAAGAGTAAATGAAAAGGCGCCGCGCCCTGCATTTGCCTTTCCCTGCCTTAGAACCTATACAATCAATTAAACTGAATATCATAAACAAGAGTATATTTATTTTGTGTGTATGCATATATTATCAAAAACGTTTGTATTAACAAATAAATTGTTGCTACATTTATTATTTTCACAATTTTTATCAGTGGTATTCTTGTATCTCAGGACATTCTCCTAAACGCCATTGACATTTAGTTCTTTCTGAAGAATCATTTACGTCTTTTACGCCAGCAACGATACGTCTCTCCTTGTCAAATTCTTTGAAATCACACATTAAATAGCCATCTTGTGAAATTTCAACAATACTATCATCCAAAAACTTTATATCCCACAGATATTTTGGGGGAATGCTGCCATGCCTCCAACCTTTTACCACATGATTAGAGTTGAAATAGTAATACATGTTATATTTAGTACCCTTAAGTATAAACTTATAGTTAACTGTATCAACTGTATATTCTTCTATAATGTCAGCTTTAATGTAGCCTGTATCATCCATATGTGACTTGCCCGTCCAAAGCCAAACATTATCGGTTTTAGCTGTTCGGGTCGGATCAATTGCAGTGTATATAAAAGCAGAATTATTAACATTCGAAAGACAAAAGTGTGACTTAAAAAGCAAATATTTCAAATTATGAGGAAAACCTTCCGTAATCTTTTCCAGTTGTGTTTTTATGTCGTCTTCGAAATAGTACTTATAAAAATTACTTTGTTGAACTTCATGTAATTTGTACGAAAAAAGATGTACACTCTCATTATCCTTAGAATACTCATCTATATATCGTCGCAAATCTATCAGATTTTCCACAATTGGGCCAATTTTAGTTCCCAATATATCTGTCAATGAGAAAACGGCCTTATAAAACTCAACAGTATTGTTGTCATCGTTTCTAAGTCCACGCACGAGATGGACGGTATTAAGTTGTAGCACACAGTTTAAAAGTACTAGCAAAACTCCGTTTCTTGTCTTCATTTTGAAATTTTAAATTAAAATGATATTAACATGAAACTAATATTTATATCAAATTCATGTTAGACTACACTTAATTTTAAAAGACCTAATCTCTACACAATATCAGATAAAATTATATGACTTCCCATAAATGCACACAGAATAAGAAAACAAGTAAAAGTGCTATATTCGGCTGTGCCGAATCTTAAATACCCTTCACAAATGTAATTCTTCTTTCTTTCTTGCTAAAACAGGAAGTAGGTTTAATTAAAAGATGTAACTTACTTGACAAAAAAATGTAAATTTTTACACTTTTTGGTCACTTTCAAGTACCATAAAATATTTTATTTGTTCAACCCTGGATTCGAAATTTTGATTTTTTAAGATTTTAATACCAATTTTGTTCTTCCTGAATTATAAAATAGTTTGAATTAGCAAAAACAACAACGTCAATTGTCTATTTGGTTACTTTTCTATATTTCGATTTCCCAACCCTGGGAAAATTAAGTTTATTTTGGTACATGCAATATTTTGTGGTACATGTAATAACCAAACTGGTTACAAAATTTGAGTTTTTCTTAAACAAAACTACTTAATACCTCATGAAGACTTGCATTGATAAAAAATATTTTAAAAATTAAAATTCCGCTTCCAGGGTTGGGAAATTTAAATTTTTTTATACACAACAGTAACCAAAGAGGCGATTGACGTTCTATTTTTTGCCAACTAAAACTATTTTATATATTAGGAAGAACAAAATTGGTATAAAAAATTTCCAAAAAAAAATCAAAATTTCGAATTCAGGGTTGGACAAGTGCAATATTTTACAGTTCATGAAGGTGACCAAATTTTTCGTAAATTGTAAATGTTTTTTAAATAATACTACTTTATATCTCATGAAAATTTGCATTGGTTAAAAATAAAACAAACAGAAATTAAAATTTCACTTCCAGGGTTGAGAAGTTTAAAGTTTTTTTGGTACAGAAAATCAAAATTTAGATTCCAGAGTTGGATAACTGCAATATTGTGTAGTACATGAAAGTGACCAAAAAGGTTACAAATATTAAGTTTTTCTTAAATAAAACTATTTTCTGCCTCATTAAGAGTTGCATTGGTAAAAAATTTAAGTTTCGTTTCCAGGGTTGGGAAATCGAAATATAGAAAAGTAACCAAATAGGCAATTGACGTTGTTGTTTTTGCTAATTCAAACTATTTTATAATTCAGGAAGAACAAAATTGGCACTATAATCTTGAAAAATCAAAATTTCATCTCCAGCGTTTAACAAATAAAATATTTTATGTTACGTGAAAGTGACCAAAAATTTTAAAAGTTTAAATTTTTTTTGTCAAGTAAAACTATGTTACATCTTTTAATTAAACCTACTTCCTCTTTTAGCAAGAAAGAAAGAAGAATTACATCTGTGAAGGGTATTTAAGATTCGGCACAGCCGAATATAGCACTTTTACTTGTTCATTAAACTAATTCGTTCATCAACAAATTCTTAAATATTTAATTTAAAAATTGTGAGAAAAACAAGATTTTGATATCTTTTGTTTTCTATATGAATTTCACTTAAAGACAGGATTAACACAATTGGACATTTATATGCTAAACTATGTATATAAATATGTATATACATATATATAAAGGGTGTTTTTTTATAGAGTGATACACTGCTTTATTTGACCACCCATTTAACAGCTGACAGTTGTTTGTTTTTTTAGTTTGCTTTGACATTTCATTATGGATCGACTTACACCAGAGCAACGCTTGGAAATTGTTGAAATAATTGTTTTATTAGTCAAGCTCATAGTACACTTCTTCCATTTTATGGCGTACACAATCGTCCTTCAGAGCAGCGCGGCTAAATCTAAGAACAATAGATCGTTTTCGAACCACATTTACTGTTAGTGATGATGTGGACTGGAGAAGCTGTTGCCGCTGTACAGAAAAGCATTGAAGATGAACCTAATCCATCAATTCGTCGCCGTTCTCAGGAACTGGGGAGGTTGTGTCCTTCCATTTTATGGACGATTTTTTTAGTTGTTGAATATTGGTGTTCCAGACTGAGCCTTCTACGTGGCAGCCATAGCGACCACATGACAGAAATCATATTTAAACATTAATGTCATAAAATTTTCTATCCAATAAAGATCGTTTCATTGATATCAAAAATATATTACTATGTTTTATTATGATTTAAACTTGGATCACTCCATAAAAACACACACACACACATATATATATATATATATATATATATATATATATGTATAACATACGCGGTCTGTTCAAAAAATAACCGTACAGGTCTGATCAAAAAATAAAGTATTTATTTATTCATCAATAAATTATCTTGTCCCCTTCAAAGTAATCCCCCTCAGATCTAATACACTTATACCAGCGTTTTTTCCAATCCTCGAAACACTTCTGAAACGCGCTTTTTGGTATCGCCAACAGCTATTGTTTCGATTTTTCTTTTATCTCCTCAATCGTAGCAAAACGCTTTCCTTTCATCGGTGTCATCAGTTTTGGGAAGAGGAAAAAGTCAGCTGGGGCCAAGTCCGGTGAATACGGTGGTTGAGGCATGATAACGGTTTTGTTTCTGGCCGAAAACTCACGCACAAGCATCGATGTGTGAGCTGGTGCGTTATCAATTTTGGAACAATCTTCGCTGCCGCACGTTTCATGCCTCGAACATCCGTAAAAATTGATTGGCACGAGCCGAACGATATGCCAACATCATCAGCAACCTCTCTGATAGTGATTCGATTATTATCCAAAACCTGATATTACCAACATATACATATAACAGACATGTGCACCAACATAACAGAAAAAAAATGCGATAATCGAACATATGTAACTCACGAAAGATGAAAATAGCAGTTATTTTTTGATCAGATCTCGTATACTTTATGGGGTTTCAGATGGATATTTCTCTGCGTTAGTCTCGGTTCGCACTATGAAATTTTCTTTCATGAAATTTCTGAAATTCTCTTTTAAAATTTCACTCGTGTCTGCACACTGAAAGTTAATTTCATGAAACTTAATATATTTGTTTGTTTACTTTCACATAAAGAATATAAAAACAAGTAAAAACGTTATATTCGACCGGGTCGAATCTTAAATACCCTCCAAATATTTAGTAAGTGAATTTGAAATGTTTAACTTGGTGGGACAGAGTTCCTTTATATAATATCGTACGTCAACGCCCACTAAAGGGGGCGGGGTTCAAAAATATACACAGACGAACGTATGGGCATTGCTAGACCGTCTTAGACTTCATAAATGATCAATAATATACATATTTACTTATAAAAACTGTATTTTGGCGGGGTCGCTCTGGCAAGGGCTGTGGGGGAAACATTTCACCTTTGTCATAAAACTCTAAAAATAAATGCTTGGGATAATTATATACAAAATTAAAAATTCTTTTTTTTAAAGGGTCATTTAGAGGGCAAAGGGGGAGAGGGGGTAAGGCAGAAACAGATACACATAAAACTGTAAAAATAAATGCTTGGGATGATTATACACAAAATAAAAAAAAATATGTATATTTAGTTTTAATAGGGTCATTTAGCGGGCAAAGGGGGAGGAGGGGGTAGGGCAGCAACAGGCAGTCATAAAACTCTAAAGATAAATGCTTGGGATGATTATATACAAAATTTAAAAAAAAATTTTTTTTTTTTGGTAGGGTCATTCAGGGGGCAAAGGAAAGGGGGGGGGGGGGGTAGGGCAGAAATCGCCAGTCATAAAACTCTAAAGATAAATGCTTGGGATGATTATATACAAAATTTAAAAAAAGTTTTTTTTGGTAGGGTCATTTAGGGGGCAAAGGAAGAGGGGGGGGGGAGGTAGGGCAGAAATCGGCAGTCATAAAACTCTAAAGATAAATGCTTGGGATGATTATATACAAAATTTAAAAAAAAAATTTTTTTTGGTAGGGTCATTTAGGGGGCGAAGGGGAAGGAGGGGGTAGGGCAGAGTAGTACCAGGTTTAGTCTCAGCTTCGTCATTAAAGCTTAAAAGTGTTATTTTTAAGGAATGTAGGCTTAAGTAAAACAATTTGTTAAATTTTTATGCTATTTTTGCCTATAATAACGCCCACTGAAGTGGGCGGGGTCAAAAAATATTTTTATTTTATTTAATGGCTGCAAGTTTAAGGCGTTGGACCGTATTTGACATAAAAATATATCATTTTCTTAACAAAATAACCAAAAAACTATAAAAATTATGTTGTTTTTTCTGGGTTGGTTTAGTTCTTCTTAGGGGAACTTTTTTCCCTCTTGCCCGATTTAGCCCATCTTCGAACTTAACCTGCTCTAAGTTTTAAAATATATTTATGCCAAATTTCAAGAGTCTAGCTCTTTTCGTTTGGACTGAATCGTGATTTCCACAGACGGACGGACGGACGGACGGACATGCTCAGTTCGTCTTAGATTTCATCACTGATCAAGAATATATATACTTTATGGGGTCTGAGATGGATATTTCGATGCGTTACAAACGGAATGACAAAGTGAATATACCCTCCAAATTCTTTTTTGGAGGGTATAATAAAGTAAAATCAATTACGAATTACAATACAAAAGAGAATTTCAGTGAACATGAAAGTGTGTACCCGACACCATTCTTCTCTCCCCTCTCACCCAAAAACTGCCACTTTCATGAAATAAAATTTCATAGTGCGAACCGAGACTAACGCAGATTCTTTTTTGGAAGAACGAATTAGCAAATAACTTTTACTTCGCAACTTTTGTCACAACTACGATGCGTGATTGGTACAGAAATACCACTCATCTCCATTGCCACCCACTTGAGTATAATAGTCATAAACAGGTAGGCAATCATCTTTTCATGGTAAGATATTAACAAAGCCGAAGATAAGTCAAACACTAAAAAAAACTTAAAAAGACCAGTCTTAATATTAAAATCAGAAGCCGTATTATTTTTTTATTATTATGGTGCCTTCTCTAATATTATATCTTTTGAAGACAATTGCAAAAATCCCCATGAAAGATAGTCTCGTTTATTGTGTTGTTATATACGACTACTATCAAGGCTTGGTATTAATTCTACACCACAAAATGGAAACTTTCTACTTCAGAACAATGACCTCAATATCCATATAACTTTTACAACTGACAAAGTCATAAAATCTTTGCCTTATATTTAAGATAAAATAGAAAATTAAAATTTGTGGCGCAGAAACAACATCAACGCTCCGCATGGAGTCTTCATGAAAGTATTAAATTATATTTAGCAAGTAAAGGTGCTATATTAGGCTGTACCGAATCTTAAATACCCTTCACTGATGTATTTCTTCTTTCCTTCTAATACTGAAAATAGGTTTAATTGCCTAAGAAACAAAATTGCGTTATTTAGTTACTCTAATATTCAACAAAATGATTAAAAAGTGTTTCAGCTCTGAAGATGTATATTTGGCTATTCAGATTTCTAATATGTACCAATTAACTTCCTTTAAAAATATTATATATGTTTAAATTATAAACGACAAATAAGAACGTTATTTTCGACCGTGTCGAATCTTAAATACCCTCCAAATATTTAGTAAATAAAAACTCTATTTGTATTTTTATTAAAATTGAAATTTTTATGGTATTTGGCTTAAATAAACAAGAAAAAATTTATTTTAATACGGCCGTTTCCAATGTGTTGGCAGGAGCGTGGCGGGACTCTTTTCCATCAGCATAAAAGCAATTTACGTATTAATATTTCATATCAACGTGCACAAAAAGGGACTGCGAAAATTTAAAAATGCTTAACCTGCTCAGAGTTCCTTTAAGACGTTTTAATGCCCAATTTTAAAACTCTATACAGGGTATCTCCGGGAAGGGCTGCGAGGCAGACATTTCATCTTCGTTGTAAAAGTTTACAATGAATTTACGAACTTGACCTGTGCTATCTTTCAAAATATATTCATGCGAAGTTTCAAGGGCCTGGCTCTTTTCGTTTGGACTGAATCGTGATTTCCACAGACGGACGGACGAACGGACATGGGTAGATCGTCTTAGAATAGACACATTCCGCTGCGTTACCTACGGAATGACAAAGTGAAGTGAATATACCCTCCAATTCAATTGCCCAGTAATGGAATCGTCTTTTTGATTTGTTTGAATTTTCGGTAACAATTCTATTTATCCTGAAGTATAATATAAGTTTATATCACAGAAAAAACTAATATTTATTAGTAATGCATTTGACTTATTTTGTGTATCAAAAAAATGTCGAATGGTCCAACCCTGGTAACAATTTTTTTTTTATTTTTGATACCAATTTTTGTCTCTTAGAAGCACAAAAAATAGTTTTAACAAAAAACAAAAACAAAAATTAATGTAATGAATCTTCCCGAAGTATAATATTGTTTTCATTCACTAAAAACCCAAATTAGGAACTTATGACTACTTTTTGTACTAAAAATAATCGATTTTCCAATTCTGGAATAAATTTATTGTTTGTTTTTAAACCAATTTAATTCTTCGGCAAGTGTAAAGTATATATAATTCATCAACAAAAGAAAAAACATAACTACAAACTTATATGGGTACTTTTATGTACCAAAAAAAATTTGATTTGACAATTCTGGAATCGGATTTTTTTTTTACACGAATGCAGTTTTTCCTAAAGTATAAAAAAGGTTTTATTCATCGAAAAAACTAAATTAATGACTTCTTTAATTATTTTATGTGCCAAAAATAGTTCCGTTCTCTAACCCTGGATTAAATTTTTTGTTTGTTTTAATTTTCAATAGAAATTAAATTTTTAGTGAAGTATAAAATAGTGTAACTTAAAAAAATCAAAATTAGTAACGTGTTTGGTCACTTTTATGGACCATAAAATATTTGAATATTTTTTTTAGATCACTATTTTATAAAAAACACAACGAAATATGTATGCATGTAAGTATGTATGTATGTATGTATATTGCAAATAATTACTAAATTGTCAGTAATATTAAAGGTAACGGTGCGTGCCAAGACCCACTATGATTTTTCTCAAGATTGACAAGGCTCGACTGCGTCAACTGGTGACTGTTCTGCCAAGACACTGTAACTTTCATATAGAATAAAATTTTGTTGTTGTGTTTTCTAAAATTTCAAAGCCTTTACTTATGTAATTCTCAATTCGTTTTTGGAATTTTATGTATAAGCTAATAGGTTTTATTATTTTCGAATAATGTTGAAGCTAACTGTTGATTTGGTGTAAGAACCAATGAAATGCAGTCATATAGACGTACTTGCTACACAACAGAAAAAGCATTATGTTTAATAAAGCAACTGAGATAATGTCTGAAATAAACAACAATTAAATTATGATTAGAAAAAAATGTTTTAAATATTTCTTTCTCAATAAAAAATTTTAAATTGAATGGAAATTCAAAAAAATTATTTGAATATTAGCAGATTTGAACTTGTGCCTTCTATCAATAAGAATGTGCATTCTACTGTTACGTTTTCTGAAAAAAAGCTACTATATGACATAATATCAAAGCTCTTTGAAATTGCTTTCTATTTCGAGTATGCCTAATAAAATATATGGACTTTTTTTTTACTAGATTTCGATATGATTGCAACCGCCGCAAACTTCAATTGAATGCAAGGAATAAAAGCAACATTTAATTAAATCGTTTTAAGCACATATTCCTTACTGCCATATATAAGTGATACATTCATGTAGGACGTAGGAATAATACTGATACTACTACGCACCCTGACGAAATTTCAAAGGTGTTCCAAGGTGGAGCTAGTGAAGTTGTCGTGGGGCCACTATTGTTAGTTGCTATCATTTCGTCAAAAAAAAGTTTATATATATACATATATATATATATATATATATATATATATATGTATATATATATATATATATATATATATATATATATATATATATATATATATATATATATATATACTAGCTGACCCGGCAAACGTTGTTTTGCCATGTAAATAATTTCTAGAAAATTTCTAGTGTAGAAAAACAATAACTAACTTATTGGAAGTGCATAAGGATGTGGAATATGAGTGAAAAAGGCATGGAGTGAACGCTGAGGGAATGTTGTTTAAAAATAACAAAACACCAAACATTAATTTTTTTAATATATTAAAAGTAATAATTATTTATATCATTAATTCATTACATAATATTAATCCCTTAATGCTAAAGCGTGAACAATATTTTTTGTTAGCCCGTCTTTAGCTAATGCAAACAAACTTGATGGTTTACCCACTCGAGAGCATGGAGCTCTTATAAGTAAACACAAAAAAATCCCAATCGTAATAAAAATATAACTTTCACCAAATTCGTTTTTCACCATTCCCAACAATATTTTCCTTATAAATAAGAAAGAATAATTTTTTATTTTATATTAAAGGTAAAAAATAATTTATACTGACAACTCAATAGCCGTTGTTTGCGGAAACACGTGATACGGGTTGAGTATTTTAGAGGTTATATAAATCACTTAATTAACTGATCGTGCGAATTACAATCAAAAGTAATAATTTTATTAGTTATTAATAATTAATTATATTCATTAATATTAGTTATTAATAAATAAGTAATAAAGTTACTCGAGAATATATTTGATATGAGAGTTACACTGAGATAGTGAAAATGTTTAACTACTACGCTTGACGCATAAAGGCTAATAATATCCGAAAACTTCAGAGAGAGTGAGAGACGGCTTATTGTTTGAGAGAAATAGGAGACCATCTTCGTTGTCATCCCTACTCCGTGCTGTTTACTGGGTGAGAAGTGACACCGGTAGACAAATGGAGGGTATAACTAACCAAGTGATAATTGATGTTATCGAGCTGGATAAAATATGACCAAATTATGAAAAAGCAGGGGTTGGTGATAGAAAAGTTCAAACTTAGGGTTGTATGTATTTTTTAATGCTGCATAATAATAATATAAGAAAAACAATTGTTTGGGGTGAACACCCCTTATCACTTAGAGGTTTGAAAAATAGGTAGTAGCCGATTCTCAAACTTACTGAATATACATAAAAAATTTCATAAGAATCGGTCAAGCCGTTTCGGAGGAGTATGGGAACGAATATTGTGACACGAGAATTTTATATATTAGATATATATATATATATATATATATATATATATATATATATGTATATATATATATATATATATATATATATATATATATATATATATTTATATATATATATATATATATATATATACATATATATATATATATATATATATATATATATATATATATATATATATATATATATATCTAATATATAAAATTCTCGTGTCACAATATTTTTTTTTACTTAACACATTGTTGTCACAATACTAATATATATATATGAAATTTATTTGTTGGTGGTTAAGCAATGTCTATATGCATTTCATTGGTGCTTTACCAAATCGTCAGTAGACTTTAACTTATCAAAACTGTGGTTAAAGTCTACTGACGATTTGGTAAAGCACCAATGAAATGCATATAGACATTGCTTAACCACCAACAAATAAATTTCATATATATATATATATATATATATATATATATATATACATATATATTTATATATATATAAATATTCCATAATCATATAAACATAATTTCCATACTCAACTTACAATAATTTATAAACAGCTGACGACTTTAATAAAGTAAACACAATATTTGTATTTTATTCTTTTTATTGATTCATATTACTTTATTGATTCATATTTCTTTTATAAATAATTTGTTTAAATAGTTTAAGTAGAATAAGATATTTTTGAATAAAGAAAGTTCAGTTTATTGTTAACTCCAGATTTGAACGGTTTTGTTTTAAATTTGTTACTGGAGCAGTCGGTGGGATCTGCGAAAAAGATCCTTCTTTTTATAAAAAAAAACATAAACGTACTTACGGACAAAAGAAAAAAAGGAAAATAATCCTTTTGTTAATTATATAAATAGTGATTGTCTAATACTCTAAAAATTTTAGAACAAAGAACTTTTAAATTATAAACTAAATTTTTCTTAACCAACAGTGGAAAGTTTTAGTACATCCCGAAAATAATTTGAAGAAAATTGAGAGAAATTGTGGTGTTTTTCTCACCATAAACGAAGAGACTTTATGATATATTTTTTATAAATTAAAGAAACAACATATTGGCATTTTGTAATATAAATTTTTAAAGATTTTTTAAGTAAATATTTTTATCAATTAAAAGCATAAGCTATAAAAAACAAAAGTGCATAAACACAACACACAACAGTTTTATTATTTACAATAGACCGAACAGTGTCATCGACAAAAGAAAAATAAAAATAAATATAAAAAATAATAAAAAAAATAAAATAAACAATAATAACAAAGAAGCAAAAGTGCTATATTCGGCTGTGCCGAATCTTAAATACCCTTCACAGATGTAATTCTTCTTTCTTTCTTTCTTGCCTAAACTTACTTTTATATTTAAGAAATCGTTTAAATTTTTCGGCTAGGAGGCTAAATGTTTGGTTTTTCTTATATGTAATACCTATGAACGTCTTTCAAAAATATTATATATATTTAATTTACAAACAAACAAAAAATACGTTTCATGTACCCCAAAAAGTTCTAATTGTCCAACCGTAGAATCGTCTTTTAGATTTTTTTGGTTTTTAATACCAATTTATTTTTTCCTGATATATAAAGTAGGTATAATTCATCATAAAAATCAAATATAACATATAATATGGATACTTCTATGAATCAGAAAATGTGGATTTTCCAACCCTGGAACCGAATTTTTAATTTTTTAATTTTTTAATACTAATTTAATATTTTCTGATATTTAAAATAGGTTTAATTCACTAAAAACACAAAATTTGGGATTTATGTATGTACTTTTATGTACCAAAAATATTTCGATTTTCGAACCCTGGAACCGAATTTTTAGTATTTTGATACTGGTTTAATTTTTTCTGAAATATCTAATAGGTTTAACTCACTAAAAGCACAAAATTTGGAATTTATGTATGTACTTTTATGTACGAAAAATATTTCGATTTTCCAACTCTGAAAGCGAATTTTTTTCCAATGCAATTCTTAGTGAGGTGTAACATAGTTCTACTTGACAAAAAAAATTAAAATTTTTAAACTTTTTGGTCACTTTCATGTACCATAAAATATTTCATTTGTCCAACCCTGGAGTCGAAATATTTTTTAAAATTTTAATACCAATTTTGTTCTTCCTGAACTAAAAAATAGTTTTAATTAGTAAAAAAACAACGTCAATTGCCCTTTTGGTTACTTTTATGTAGAATAAATATTTCAATTCCCCAACCCTGGAAACGAAATCTAAATTTTTTTAACCAATGCAACTCTTAATGAGGCATGAAATAGTTTTATTTAAGAAAAACTTATTATTTGTAACCATTAGGTAATTTTTATGTACCACAAAATATTGCAGTTATCTAACTCTGGAATCCAAATTTTGATTTTTGTTTAAGTTTTGATACCAATTTTGTTTTTCCTGAACTAAAAAATTGTTTTAATTAGTAAAAAAGACTACGTCAATTGATTTTTTGGTTACTTTTATGTATAAAAAAAATTTAAATTTGCCAACCCTGGAAGCGGAATTTAAATTTTTTAAAATTTTCTTTATCAATGCAAATTTTCATGAGGTATAAAGTAGTTTTGTTCTAGAAAACTCGAACTCGCAACCATTTTGGTTATTACATGTACTATAAAATATTGCATGTACCAAAAAACTTTAATTTTTCCAACCCTGGAAACGAAATTTAATTTTTTTTTGTTTTTTGTTATCAGTGCAACGCTTCTTGAGGTAAAAAGTAGTTTTATTTAAGAAAAATTGCAAATTTTTTACCATCTTGGTAAATTTCATGTACCATAAAATATTGCACTTGTCCATCCCTGGATTTGAAATTTAATTTTTAATAATTGAATTTTTGATACCAATTTTGTTTTTCCAAAAATTTAAGACAGTTTTAGTTAGCAAAAAACAAAAAAAAAACATCAGTTGCCTGTTTGATTACTTTCATGTATAAAAAAAAATCAATTTCCCACCCCTGGAAGCAAAATTTTAATTTAAAAAAAAATTTTTTTTGGCCTATGCAAATCTTCATGACGTATAAAGTGGTTTTGTTAAAGAAAAACTTGAAATTTTTAACAATTTGAGTTACTACATGTACTACAAAATACGGAATAGGCCGAAAAAAACTTTTAATTTCCCATCCCTGAAAATTTTTTTTTATTTTTAGTTTTTAATAGATGATTGAGACTCCCCAAAGCACGAAATAGGTTTAATTTACAAACATTAAAAAAAAAATGATTTTTGGTATAAATTTTGCGTCGAGAAATAGGTGAAAGCTTCCCAGTTCTGGAACCGTAATTCGGATCTTTACGAACTAGCACTCTATTTAAGTTCATTTCCAATCCAACGGTCCAAGAACGAAGTCTCTAGCTCTTCTGGGGGCTTGGGAAAATCGATTTCACGTACAGACGGACGGACATCGCTCAATCGTCATCGCTATTCATAAGGATTCAGAATATATATACTTTATGGGGTCCCATGTGCATATCGAAGAAATTACACACGGAATGACAAACCTATATATACCCTTTCATTTTTTTGTGAAGGGTATAAAAAAATCAGAAACATTAAATATTTGCTCACTTGTTGATGGACGATATCATTGATTGTTTTGGGAATTCAATCATCGGTGAAAACTGCAATATGAATAACAACAACGTTCCTGATAACAACAACAATATGGAGCAACAAGAAATTTTATTATACAAAACATGAGAATTGTTCATTCTTTTGGTGGTCAAAGAGATGAACTGGCCACATACATACAGAGCATCGAAAGTATCATCCCCAATATCACATCATTGCCGCGTGACGATGGGGTACTTTTTTATACCCTCCAAAAAAGAATTTGGAGGGTATATTCACTTTGTCATTCCGTTTGTAACGCATCGAAATATCCATCTCAGACCCCATAAAGTATTATATTCTTGACCAGTGATGAAATCTAAGACGATCTGAGCATGTCCGTCCGTCTGTGGAAATCACGATTCAGTCGAAACGAAAAGAGCTAGACCCTTAAAATTTGGTATTGATATATTATGAAGCTTAGAGCAGGTTAAGTTCGAAGATGGGCTAAATCGGGCAAGAGCGAAAAAAGTTCCCCTAAGAAGAACTAAACCAACCCAGAAAAAACAACATAATTTTTAAAGTTTTTTTGTAATTTTGTTAGGCAAATGATATATTTTTATGCCAAATACGGTCCAACACCTTAAACTTGGAGCCATAAAATAAAAAAATAAAAAAAAATGTTGAACCCGCCCACTTTTGTGGGCGTTATTATAAGCAAAAATAATGTAAAAGTTTAACAAATTGTTTTACTTAGGCCTACTTTCTTTAAAAATAACATTTTTAAGCCTTAATGACGAAGCTGAGACATAACCTGGTACTACTCTACCCTACCCCCTCCTCCCCCTTTACCCTCTACATGACCCCACCAAAAAAAAAAAAATGTTTTAAATTTTGTATATAATCATCCCAAGCATTTATTTTTAGAGCTTTATGACTGCCGATTTCTGCCCTACCCCCTCCTCCCCCTTTGCACCGTAAATGACCCTATAAAAAATATATAAAATTTTATTTTGTATATAATTATCCCAAGCATTTATTTTTAGAGTTTTATGACAAAGGTGAAATGTTTCCCCCACAGCCCTTGCCAGAACGACCCCGCCAAAATACAGTTTTTATACCCTCCAAAGAGAATTTGACCCTATAAGGTAAATATGTATATTCTTGATTAGTGATGAAGTCTAAGACGGTCTAGCAATGCCCATACGTTCGTCTGTGGAAAACATGATATTGTCTATTTGTGAACCCCGCCCCCTTTAGTGGGGGTTGACGTACGATATTATATAAAGGAACACTGTTCCACCAAGTTAAACATTTTAAATTCACTTACTAAATATTTGGAGGGTATTTAAGATTCTACCCGGTGGAATATAACGTTTTTACTTGTTTTAATTCTATTTTACCGACGTTGCACGACCAGGCTTTGGATGTGGTGAGAAGAGAGAGACCAACGGATTGGACAACATTGAGGCCGGTATTGATCGACGAATTTGGTGAGAATCAACCAGTATCACAGTTAATATTAAGTATTGGTAGCATTAAATTTAAGAGTATTTGTAAGTTAATTTCTGTAGCTTGGATGTTTTGAAAAGGGAATTGCCGAGTCACCTCACAGCTTTATTCAATTCCAATTTGGTGACAGATTTTATATCAGGTGTTAGAATTCTTAGACAGAACAATGAAATTGTAAACGACGCCCGTAATCACAATATCAATAGGAATTTTTCTTGAAATAATGTGCGACCACACATCGTCAATAACGAATTTCGAAATTTAGCAACCCCGAACAGAAGATATCCAACTCCTCTTCAGAACCCCCCAAAATAACCTTTAACCATATCTTCAGAACCCCCAAAATAACTATCAACCATATTTTCAGAATCCTCACAACAATTTTCAGTTTCATCCCAGAATTAATTTTCAAAATTCTTGCCAAAACTATCAAAATAGGTTTCAAGGTCGTGGCAATGGTTACCAAAATAACTTCCGCAATACTGATAGCAATTATCGAAATAATGCCACAAATTCTAAACGAATAAGAGAGGAAGATTATAATCAATCTAGATTAAGAAGATTTGGGGTACCAGTTCCAATGGAGGTAGAAAATTTTCACCACATGGCCTCCAATGAATAATTATAAATTTCTAATTGATACGGGATCATCAATCAGCTTAATAAAACCAAACTTATTAACAACCCCTCTGATAAAAGTAAACCCAATTTGCGTTGAAACAGCTACCGGAGAAGTAATTCTCGATAAAATGCAACAAATTTTTGGCTCCTTAAAGAAAAGTAAACTAATATTTTTATACCCTTCACAAAAAAGTGAAAGGGTATACCTATATCGGTTTGTCATTCCGTGTGTAATTTCTTCGATATGCACATGGGACCACATAAAGTATATATATTCTGAATCCTTATGAATAACGATGACGATTGAGCGATGTCCGTCCGTCTGTACGTGAAATCGGTTTTCCGAAGCCCCCAGAAGAGCTAGAGACTTCGTTCTTGGACCATTGGATTGGAAATGAACTTAAATAGAGTGCTATTGAAATTCAGAAAGATCCGAAGTATGGTTCCAGAGCTGGGAAGCTTACACCAATTTCTCGATGCAAAATTTATACCAAAAATCAATTATATTTTTTCATGTTTGTAAATTAAACCTATTTCGTGGTTTGGGGAGCCTCAATGGTATATTAAAAACTAAAAAATTAAAATTTTTTTTCAGGGATGGGACATTAAACATTTTTTTTCGGCCAATTCCGAATTTTGTAGTACATATGTAACTAAAATTGTTAAAAATTTCAAGTTTTTCTTTAACAAAACCACTTTATACGTCATGAAGATTTGCATTGGCAAAAAAAATAATTTTTTAAATTCAAATTTTGCTTCCAGGGTTGGAAAAATTAAATTTTTTTTGGTACGTGCAATATTTTGTAGTACATGTAATAACCAAAATGGTTGCAAAATTCGAGTTTTTCTTAAACAAAACTACTTTATACCCCATGAAGATTTGCATTGATAAGGAACATTTTAAAAAATTTAAATTTCGCTTCTAGGGTTGGGAAATTTAAATTTTTTTTATACATAAAAGTAACCAAAAAGGCAATTGACGTTGTTTTTTTACTAATTAAAATTATTTTTTAGTTCAGGAAAAACAAAATTGGTATCAAAAATTAAAAAAATAACCAAAATTTAGATTCCAGAGTTGGATAACTGCAATATTTTATGGTACATAAAAATGACCTAAATGGTTACAAATATTAAGTTTTTCTTAAATAAAACTATTTCATGCCTCATTAAAAGTTGCATTGGTAAAAAAATTTAAATTTCGTTTCCAGGGTTGGGAAATTGAAATATTTATTCTGAATAAAAGTAACCAAAAAGGCAATTGACGTTGTTTCTTTTTGCTAATTAAAACTATTTTATAAGTTAAAAGAACAAATTTGGTATTGAAATCTTAAAAAATAAATATTTCGACTCCAGGGTTGGACAAATGAAATATTTTATGGTATTTGAAGGTGACCAAAAAGTTTAAAAATTTTAATTTTTTTGTAAAGTAAAACTATCTTACACCTCACTGAGAATAGCATCGGTAAAAAAATAAATATTCGCTTCCAGAGTTGGAAAATCG
This sequence comes from Linnaemya tessellans, assembly GCA_951800035.1. NCBI lineage: Eukaryota > Metazoa > Arthropoda > Insecta > Diptera > Tachinidae > Linnaemya > Linnaemya tessellans. The sequence continues at coordinate 94,746,613 of OX637535.1, read as the reverse complement.
AAATATTTTTCGTACTTAATAGTACATACATAAATTCCAAATTTTGTGCTTTTAGTGAATTAAACCTATTTTAGATATCAGAAAAAATTAAACTAGTATCAAAAAGTTATAAATTCGTTTCCAGGGTTGGAAAATCGAAATTTTTTGGTACATAAAAGTAACCATATAAGTTCTAAATTTTGGTTTTTTTCAGTGACTTAAATTAAATTAAATAAGTGAAAACCCTCAAACTGTTGATTTTGTTAATGTTTTGAGTGTTGAGTTGTTGAGTGATTATCTTACATATTAAAAATCGGTTCTTCGCCGAGATAAGCGTGTGCGTACGAATACAAAAAAGCTTTTTGAAGTCTTTAGTGTTTGTTACATAGTGCATCGAAGAAGAAGCGCAAGGTGTTAACGTTATCTGAAAAAAGTGACATTTTGGATAAAGGTGCAAGCGTTACTTCTCTTGCACACAGATATGAAGTGGCCAAGTCAACAATTTGTGCTATTAAGAAAAATAAAAATCCGATTTTGGAAGTGGCTGCAAAAAGTAAAGAAAAAGTTAAAAGGAGAACATTGAGGGAAGCTGAAATGTCGTTGCAGGAGGCGAAGCTATATCATTGGTTCAATCACCAAAAGCAAAATATTTAAACGACCAATTGAAAGAAAAAAGTTCTATTACTGCAAATGATGGGTGGCTGCAGAAATTTAAGCGACGATTTGGTATACGGTTTTTATAGATATCCGGTGAAAAATTATCGTCCGGAGTTTGTAGAACCTTTTAAAAAAGAACTCCATTCTTTAATAGTAGAACACAATTTAATGCATGATGAAATTTACAAAGCGGACGAAACTGCCCTATTTTGGAAACTGCTTCCAGACAAAACATACGTTTTAAGAAGTGAAAAAAGTGCACCTAGAAGAAAAACCGAAAAAGCACGTCTTACATTCCTGTCCTGTACAAATGCTTCTGGTGATAGGGAAGGCAAAACGGAGGCAATCGAAACATTCAATAAAGTTATTGCTTGGAGTGAAAATATTACGAGTATATCTTAAATTAATGATATTTTGGTATTGCGCAAATGCAGGGACAAGGCACTAAAACTCTCTTGAAGCAAAAAATGTACAAAAAAAAATATAACCGACTTATTTCATGTTCATTAATTATTAAAAAAAACATTAAAAATAAAAACTTAATTTAATAAAAGTCATATGAATTACTTATTTTTTATTCTCTCGATTTAGTGAACTTCTCCATTTAGTGAACAGGCTCTGTTTGGATTAGTTCATATAACCGAGCGAATTAAACCTATTTTTAGTGAATTAAACCTATTTTATGTATCAGAAAAAATTAAATTAGTATTAAAAAATTAAAAACTCGGTTCCAGGGTTGGAAAATCGACATTTTTGAATTTTATGATGAATTATACCTACTTTATATATCAGAAAGAAGTAAACTGGTATGGATTTGTTTTCAAGGAACTCGAAATGTTGTGAAACATAGATTTTTTCAAAATGGGATAAATCCAATAACTTCCTGATTTTTGGAATATTTTCAATTTTCTTAGCAACAGGTGAAGGCTGTTGTAATATACAACCAGTTTCGCCCAAAGTTTATTTTACCGCAAAACTTTGAGGACTTTAAATGACCGACGAGGGCATAAAAGTGGTACAATCTTGCATTGAACTGGAGAACACAAATTTCGTTAGTTTGGAAGATACATATGTATCTAGAACAAGAACCGGATGAAGTTTCAGAGCCTAAAACAGTCTACTCAACATAATCTATATGATGTTAAGTGGAACCAAATTAACACACGTGATCAATTGAAATAGCTGAACATACTTATGTATACATACATATAAAAATATTTGTTCCAAGCACATGGATATATTTATTTATTTATTTTCATTTCCTGTACAACAAGATCGAGTCTTATAATTAGAGTACAGGAACGCATGGTGTTACAAAAATTTTTATGACTAATGAATAGCTTCATGAAAATTAAAAATGAAAAAAACAAAGTTATATAAAATTATAACAATAAAAAAGAAAAAAAATAATTAAAAAAATAATAATAAAAGAGTATGAATTTTATTAAGAAAAAACAAACAAACAAAAAAAAAATAGTTACGTAAAAGATGTAAATAAAAACGTTTTCAAACTATGTATTAGCATTGCTGGTTTAGTGGAAAATTATTCCAAAGTCGAGAGGCATGTATATAAAACTGCCACTCAGAAACTAGGCATTGGTGCCGAGGTATTACGAGGTTACGACTGCGTTGCGATTGAAGAAAACGAAGTTTATGAAATATATATTTGGGGGTTTCAGTGTTAATGATTTTATGCAGAAAAATTAGAGTACGAATTTTTAACAAGTTATCAAGCGACACTCCATAAAGATTATTGGAGGCAGTGGCCACATGAGCATACCTTCTCAATTTATATACGTATCTTACAATGTTGTTATATAAGACGTTTAACTTTCTTTTGCTGACTGGGTCACAACTTGAAAATATTTCACATCCATATAGTAGGGAAGGAATCAGGTAAGTTTTCGCAAGTAAAATCTTTATTTTTAGTGGAATGAAATACTGTGAAGACCAGAGAGCCCTTAACTTAATATAAGTTTGACCAACTAGAGAATTTATGTGATCAGTCCATGTCAGGTTGTTATTGACTACCTGACATGGCCGAATTCACAATTTCGATTTTCTCGCCATTTAAAAGAATATCATCATTAACGATGGTAGCTGATCTTTTTTTACAAATTATGATGCATTTTGATTTGGCCGGGTTCAAACAAAGCCCATTAGCACTAGCCCATAGGTTAATTTTCCTTAAATCACTGTTTAGATGAAATATACCTGAAGCACTATCTTCTACTGGGCTACTTAATGTGAGTTGTACATCTTCTGCATATAAATGGGTTTTGCATTTCGAAAGTTGCTTTGGCAGATCATTTGCATACATGGAAAATAAAAGTGGGCCTAAAGTTGAACCTTGAGGCACTCCTCTATTAACAGACCAAATATCATTCGCGGATACCGATTGAGTGCGATATGACGATATCAGATTTGTTGACATGTTCGTAAATTTGAAAAAATGTTTCTGTTTTCTAGTGAGTATATTATGGTCTACAGTATCAAATGCCTTGGAACGATCTAAGAGCACTAAAAATTTAATATGCCCATTTTCTAATCCCTGCCGTATATTTTCACAAACTTCCACAAGGGCTGTAATACAGCTGTGGTTTTGGGCGAAAACCAGATTGTTTATCAGAAAGCAAATTGTGAGTATTGACATATGTAATAATCTCTTTATACAGTAACTTCTCTAAAACCTTTGACAGAAAACATAATATGGCAATGAGTCTATGTTCTCCATTGGCCTCGGGCAATGGAACAATTTTGACATGTTTCCAGTTAGATGGATATATACCCGATATTATAACAGAATTAAACAAATGCGTGACGTATGGGAGAATCAGGGGCAAGAGTAGCCGTATAAATTTCGGGTGTATATTATCGCTTCCCACTGCATTCGATTTTAGAGAAGAGCACATTGAAATAACATAATACTGTGTAACGCAAGAAAATTGAAAGTGGTCGCCTATTATTTCATCTTCAGCATCTGTGTAATCGAAATTATAATAATCGACATTTGATTGAATAATTGAATAACCGGAATATTAGTAAATGTTTTGTTAAGCATATTTACATCCATATGGCCGTCAATACTGTTGCTTTCATTGCCAATTCCTATCTCTCGAATAGTGTTCCATGTTTGTTGAGAATTTATAGCATTACTGAAGCGATTAGAATAATATTCAGTCTTGGCTTGTTTTATTTGTTTATTAGCATTTTTCCTGGCGATAGAAAATTGTAATTTAATATCTGAGTCCCTTTGGTCTATAGCATTCTTGACAGTACTTGAAAACTTTGTTTGGGTATTACTTTTTTGTATTTTAATGGTACAGCTAAGTCGAAAAGATTTTGAATGCAGCTTTCCAAAAATGAAGATTGTTCATCAACAGACGGCATAAAATAGATGTCACTCCAAGCAATAAGTGCCGAATATTCATAGAGTTTATTAATATCCAATTTTTTGAAATCACGAAAACAGAAACATTTTTCATTTTGTTGTACTTGAAAATTGTAAGTCAAAAATATTAGGTCATGTGTAGAAAAACATGAAGCCGATATGGGGTCATATAAGATTATACTATTAGTGTTAGATGCAAAAAACAAGTCAATCAATGTGCTTGATGTGGATGTATGGTACGTTGGACATATCGTATTGACTGGAAAAAGGCCTAGCGATAACATATTATTACGAAGGGCGAGCTCGTCCAAAATATTTGAATTAAAGTCCCAGCAATAACTACATCGTTATATTCTGGGGCAAGATTTTCAAGGGTATTATACAAAACTGTTAGAGGAATTCTCTTGTTTGGTCTATAAACACAACCTACCAGAAGCTTATTGCCACATGATAAGATTTCAATAAAAATGAACTCAGTATTTTGTTCAAGAGAATTATTTACAATTTGTGACTTGCAGCATATATTGCTAGAGATAGTATTTTTTACAAATATGGCAGCAACGCCTCCATGTCTATCTCTGTCAGATCTAAAAACTTTGTAGCCATTACGACAAATAAGACCATCGGGTGTTGATGCCACTAGCCAGGTTTCTGAAACACAAATAATATCAATATCCGAGTTTTCAAATACTAATTTAAATTCATCTAGCTTGTTATTTAAGCTCTGGGCATTTATATGCACGATTTTAAATCCACTTTTACATTTAGCCAATATTCTGATCATGTTTATTGTTGAGTCTTTAGATCTTAAACGTTCACCGCTGTTAAAAGTCATGAAAATATATATTAAATTGTGCAATGCTAATGGAAGCGAGAATTATAAACAGAATAAACAAGTAAAAGTGCTATATTCGGCTGTGCCGAATCTTAAATACCCTTCATAGATGTAATTCTTCTTTCTTTCATGCTAAAACAGGAAGTAGGTTTAATTAAAAGATGTAACATAGTTTTACTTGACAAAAAATTTAAATTTTTAAACTTTCTGGTCACTTTCACTTACCATAAAATATTTTATTTGTTCAACCCTGGAGTCGAAATTTTGATTTTTTAAGATTTTAATACCAATTTTGTTCATCCTGAATAATAAAATAGTTTGAATTAGCAAAAACAACAACGTCAATTGCCTATTTGGTTACTTTTCTATATTTCGATTTCCCAACCCTGGAAACGAAATTTAAATTTTTTTACCAATGCAACTCTTAATGAGGCAGGAAATAGTTTTATTTAAGAAAAACTTAATATTTGTAACCTTTTAGGTTACTTTCATGTACTACAAAATATTGCAGTTATCCAACTCTGGAATATAAATTTAAATTTTTTTTTAATTTTTGATACCAATTTTGTTTTTTCTGAACTAAAAAATAGTTTTAATTAGTAAAAAAACGACGTCAGTCGTCTTTTTGGTTGCTTTTATGTATAAAATTTCGCTTCCCATCCCTGGAAGCGAAATTTTAATTTTTTTTTTACCAATCCTAGTCTTCATTAGGTATAAAGTCATTTTATTTAAGAAAAACTTCAAATTTGCAACAATTTTGGTCACTTTCATGTACTATAATGTATTGCATGTACCAAAAAAACTTTAAACTTCCCAACCCTGGAAGTGAGATTTTATTTATTTTTGGTTTTTTTTACCAATGCAACTCATTATGAGGTATAAAATAAAATTATTTAAGAAATATTTACAATGTTGAACCATTTTGGTCACCTTCATGAACTATAATATATTGCACTTGTCCAACCCTGGAAATGTTTAATACCAATTTTGTTCTTCCTAAAATATCAAATATTTTTAGTTAGCAAAAAAAAACAACGTCAGTTGCCTTTTTGGCTACTTATATGTATAAAAAAAGTTTAAATTTCCAAACCCTAGAAGCGAAATTCTAATTTTTTTAATTTTTTTCTATCTATGCAAATCTTCATGAGGCATAAAGTAGTTTTGTTTCAGAAAAACTAAAATTTTGTAACCAGTTTGGTTATTACATGTACTACAAAAAATTGTATGTACCAAAAAAAACGTTAATTTTTCCAACCCTGGAAGCGAAATGAGGTATAAAGTAATTGTTTTTAAGAAAAATTTCAAATTTTTAACCATTTTGGACACTTTCATGTACTATTAAATATTGCACTTGTCCATCCCTAGATTCGAAATTTTATTTTTATTTTTGAATATTTTATACCAATTTTGTTCTTCCTAAATTATAAGACAGTTTTAGTTAGCAAAAAAAACAAACATCAGTTGTCTGTTTGATTACTTTCACGTATAAAAAAATTCAATTTCCCACCCTTGGAAGCAAAATTTGAATTTAAATTTTTTTCTTTTTGCCAATCCAAATCTTTATGACGTATAAAGAGGTTTTGTTAAAGAAAAACTTAACATTTTTAACAATTTTAGGTACTACAAGTACTACAAATACGGAATGGGCCGAGAAAAAAATGTTGAATTTCCCATCCCTGGAAATTTTTTTTTTATTATTTTAGTTTTTAATAGACCATTGAGGCTTCCCAAAGCACGAAATAGATTTAATTTACAAACATTAAAAAAATAATTGCTTTTTGGTATAAATTTTGCTTCGAGAAATAAGTGTAAGTTTCCCAGCTCTGGAACCGTACTTAGGTTCTTTCTGAATTTCAATACCACTCTATTTAAGTTCATTTCCAATCCAACGGTCCCAAAACAAATTCTCTAGCTCTTCTGGGAGCTTGGGAAAACCATACAGACGGACGGACAGACGGACATCGCCCAATCGTCATCGCTATTCATAAGGATCCAGAATATATATACTTTATGGGGTAGCATGTGAATATCGAAGAAATTACACATGGAATGACAAACCTATATATACCCTTTCACTTTCTTGTGAAGCGTATAAAAATAAAAATTTATATTCCAGAGTTGGATAACTGCAATATTTTGTACTTTCATATAGTGACCAAAATGGTTACATACATATATAAGTTTTTCTTAAATAAAACTATTTCATGCCTCATTAAGAGTTTCATTGGTAAACAAAAAACAAAACAAAAAATTAAATTTCGTTTCCAGGGTTGGGAAATTGAAATATATTTTCTACATAAAAGTAACCAAAAAGGCAATTGACGTTGTTGCTTTGCTAATTAAAACTGTTTTATAATTCAGAAAGAACAAAATTGGTATTAAAATCTTAAAAATTCAAATTTTCGCCTTCAGGTTTGGATAAATGAAATATTTTATGGTAAATGAAAGTGACCAAAAAGCTTAAACATTTGAATTTTTTGTCAAGTAAAACTATGTTAAACTAAGATTTGCATTGCTAAGAAAATGAAAATTCGCTTCCAGAGTTGGAAAATTTAAATATTTTTGGTACATACATTTGGTACCCACATAAATTCCCAATTTTGGTTTTTTTTCCAGTGAAGTAAATATATTTTATACTTCGCTATGAATTAAATTGGTATTAAAATTTTTTAAATTAAAAATTCGGTTCTAGGATTAGAAAATCGAAATTTTTTGGTACATAAAATTAACCATATAAGTTCCTAATTTTGGTTTTTTGTAGATGAAATCTTTTTTATACTTCGGGAAGAGTTAAATTGGTATTAAAAACTAAAAATATCTAAAAGGCTATTCTACGGTTGGACAATTAGAACTTTTTGGTGTACATGAAACGGATTTTTACTTTTTGTTTGTAAATTAAACATATTTAATATTTTTGAAAGACGTTTAGCGGTATTAGAAATAAGAAAAGCCAAACATTTAGCTTCCGAAATATTTAAAAGGAAAAAATTACATCTGTGAACGGTATTTAAGATTCGGCACTGCCGAATATAGCGCTTTTACTTGTTTGTAATGTGATTAATTAATTAAATAATATGATTAATTAATTAATTTCAAATTGAATTCCATATATATTATTATAACTAATTTATAGATTCCCTCTAAGAATCTTGAACATTAAACAAGTAAAAACGTTATATAAGACCGGATGGAATCTTAAATACCCTCCAAATATTTGGTAAGTGAATTTAAAATGTTTAATTTGGTGGGACAGAGTTGCTTTATATAATATCGTACGTCAACGCCCAATAGAGCGGCGGGGTCAAAAAATAGACAATATCATGTTTTCCACAGACGAACACATGGGCATTGCTATACCGTCTTAGACTTCATCACTAATCAAGAATATACATATTTACTTTATAGGGTCCAATTCTGTTTGGAGGGTAAAAAAACTGTATTTTGGCGGAGTCGCTCTGGCAAGGGCTGTGGTGCAAACACATCAGCTTTGTCATAAAACTCTAAAAATAAATGCTTAGGATGATTATGTACAATATTAAAAAAAATATTTATAGTCATTTAGGGGCAAAGAGGGAGGAGGGGGTAGGGCAGAAATCGGCAGTCATAAAACTTTAAAATAAATGCATGGGATAATTGTAAACAAAATTTATTTTATTTTTTTTGGTAGGGTCATTTAGGAGGTAAAGGGGAGGAGGGGGTAGGGCAGAAATCGGCAGTCATAAAACTCTAAAAAATAAATGCTTTGGATAATTGTATACAAATATAAATTTATTTTTTATTTTTTGGTAGGGTGGTAGGTGAAGGGGGAGAAGCGGGTAGGGCAGAGTAGTACCAGATTTCGTCTCAGCTTCGTCATTAAAGGTTAAAAATGTTATTTTTAAGAAATGTGGTCTTAAGTAAAACAATTTGTTAAATTTTTACGCTGTTTTTGAATATAATAACGCCCACTAAAATGGGCCGTGTCCAAAAATAGGTTTTTTTTTAATTTTTGGGGCTCCAAGTTTAAGGCGTTGGACCGTGTTTGACATAAAAATATGTCATTTGCTTAACAAAATAACCAAAAAACTTTAAAAGTTATGTTGTTTTTTCTGTGCTGGTTTAGTTCTTCTTAGGGGAACTTTTTCCGTCTTGCCCGATTTAGCCCATCTCTGAACTTAACCTGCTCTAAGCTTCAAAATATATTTATACTAAATTTTAAGAGTCTAGCTCTTTTCGTTTGGACTGAATCGTGATTTCCACAGACGGACGGACTTGCTCAGATCGTCTTAGATTTCATCACTGATCAAGAATATATGTATATACTTTATGGGGTCTGAGATGGATATTTCGAATTCTTTTTTGGAGTGTATAAAAAAAATCAGGAAGTTATTGGTTTTACCCCGTTTTGAAAAAATCGAGTCTTCGCCAAATTTCGACGTTTCGCTTTCCTGACTACTCCTGGGAGGTGTTTCAATGAGTTATTTCAAACTTAGTCTTCCTGTGATTTGGAACCGGTTCTGACCGGTATATTTCCAGATATATATAAAAAAAAAACTAAGAAAAAATTGTTTTCAAATGTGTTTTTTTTTCATAATAACATTACTAAACTATCTCGAAATGGGTTTTTTAAAACTCCGAAATTTTATAAGTAATTGTGGCATCACTATTCCACATAGTTTATTTTTCAACTTTTATTACTTTTATTTAGATACGATTTTTCCCACTATTTTTGGATTAACGAATTTTGTTGTTTTCCTAAAAGTACAACTGAGAAATAGGATGTACATTTCTCATGTTTAGTTTATTAGATACACGGCTTTAATGAATGAATTAAAGCCAAATTAACTCCATATAATCGTTTTGTGTTTTCGATTCTTTTGTGGGACTCTAAGAGCAATAGCAATATCCGCTTACCACGTGGGAGTCAGCTTATCCATTCAGAAGTTACAGCAGTTTGAAAATTAAAATGACAGCATTTTGCAGCAGTTTTTTTTTTTATCTTGGACCAGCACTCAGGGGATGACCCCTATAAATGCAATGCATTGCGCCGGAACTGAAAGCAAGGGGATAGTATTGAGGGGAAAGATGAGAAGATAGACAGTTTTTTTTTGTAGCTTTTTCAACCTTTTACTTCGCCGGCTAATTTATGCTACAGGGCCGACGAAGGTGGGTGCTGTTACTCTGCTTTGTTTAGTACATGATAGTATCAGTCGCTGCCAATTATGTTCAGTGTCCAGTGACTATGTCTTCATCATTGAAACAGGCTGGCAACAACTAACACAACCACGCACTAATGCTGATCAGAAGAATTCAACACAATATTTCATGACTTAGGGCGGGCTCGAACTCACGACCTTCCGCTTCATAGTCTCGTGTTCTACTACTTCAGCCAACAGCACCCACAAAAATTAGAGGGAAGCTGCAGGTATTGCGTTTAGGGTCAACAGTTTTCCATATTTTTTCATCGGCTGATCTGTGCATTTGGTATAGTTTTTGCAGACACTACAAACAGCAAATTAGTCAAGATGTTAAGTTATGATATAATACTGAAACTATATACAGTGTAAGCTCGTTAATCCGAATTAATAATTGCTTGACCTGATTCGGATTATCGAAATACTCGGATTATTGGATAGGGTGTTATAATAAATAAAAATAAAATAAGCTCCTGATATAATTTAAAAACAAGTAAAAACGTTATATTCGACCAGGTCGAATCTTAAATACCCTCCAAATATTTAGTAAGTAAATTTAAAATGTTTAACTGGAATTTGGTGCGATCGCTCTGGCAAGGGCTGTGGGGGAGACATTTCACCTTTGTCGTAAAACTCTAAAAATAAATGCTTGTAATAATTATATACAAAATTTAATCTAATTTTTTTTTGATAGGGTCATTTAGGGAGCAAAGGGGGAGGAGGGGGTAGGCCAGAGTAGTACCAGGTTACGTCTCAGCTTCGTCATTAAACATTAAAAATTTCATTTTTAAAGAAAGTAGCTTTAAGTAAAACAATTTGTTAAATTTTTACACTATTTTTGCATATAATAACGCCCACTAAAGGGAGTAGGTCCAAACATTATTTTTATTTTATTTTATGGCTCCAAGCTTAACGCGTTGGACCGTCAACAAAAAAAAATTATGTATTTTTTAAAAAGTTAGTAATGTATGTTTGCTGCTGTTTCAATGCGCATTATTCTAAAGCTTTATTTCGCAATTCTTTGGCATGTTTAAAGCCTGTACAGCATCACTATTTTTAACATACTTAAACAAAGGAGGCTTTTTTCTATGTTTTCTGCGTCTGATTGTGAATTACTCCTCAAAGTAACGGAAGAATCATTAATCCAGTCAATTATTTCATCTTCAGAAATTTGCACGTCATTATTACAGAGAAATAAAGTTTGTATTGTGCGTACTTCTTCACTTTCTTCAAGACAATCTGCTAACAATCTCAACTAATTATTGTTGCAATAATGCTAATGGGATGTTATCGTCTGAAGTCCATCTCTGAGAATGAATTTGTTTCCAACACGACTTTAAAGTAGAATTGGGCACCCTGTCCCACGATCGCTTAAGCAACTCACAAGCGTCCTTCATACTGAATTGTTTCAAAAAGCCATCTGTGTTGTTCGCTTCAGAATTCACCAAATTACACAAGAGGTCTTTCTTGTAATATAATTTAGTCAGTCTTATCGCGTTGTGATCCATGGGATGGATAATACTGGTGCAATTAGGAGGTAAAAACATTGTCTTGTATTGTCCACATTCAGATATTAATGACCATTGAGTAAAAATGTGTGTTGTCATCCACGCATTTTTTGACGAGAAGTATTCAATAATTTTTTGCTTTTTAAAAGAACGTGGGTTTTTCGATTTCCCCTCTACAGCAATGCTTACCTTGTGGCTTCCGGATTTGTTAGCACAACACAGAAAAGTGATTCTCTCTTTGCTCATTTTTGTACCTGGAGCTGATTTTTCTTTAGAATGCACTAATGTTATATTAGGAAACATTTTCCAGAAAAGTCCAGATTCAACAGCGTTATAAATCTGGGCATCGCAAAGATTTTCAGTCTCGACAATATCATAGAGTTGTTGTACATTTTTAGTACATTTTTTGATAAACTGATTTTGCTTTTTGTCGCAAAATTTCGCTTGAAATTGTTTGATGCCTTGCCCGCTTCTCTTCAAACCAAGCATACAATTTTAGGTCAAACTGTTCGTATTCACCCCGTTTTAGTGTTTTAAAAGTTTTCCATCAGAGTTCTCAGCAAATCTAATAAAACTAATAAAACAATAAAATCAGTAATTTTTGTAGGATACAACTGTTTCACATGTCACCTTCTAATATTATCACAATATCTTTTTGTCACAAATTGTTGAAGCTCCAACACCAAACTTTTCTGCTAAAATCTTTCCAAATTGCCCACGATTAAGCGCTTCTAAGATATTAAGCTTATCAGCTAAGGAAAGCGTTTTATGTTATAATAACTAAATATGTTGTAACAAGACACACAACACATTCATCAAAATACACATTCCAATGATGTCCCGTTAGTTTTCACATACGATGCGATACCCAACAACACAAGAATAGGAACAAGTAAAAACGTTACATTCGACCGGGTCGAATCTTAAATACCCTCCAAATATTTAGTAAGTGAATTTGAAATGTTTAACTTGGTGGGACAGAGTTCCTTTATATAATATCGTACGTCAACGCCGACTAAAGGGCGCGGGGTTCAAAAATATACAATATCATGTTTTCCACAGACGAACGTATGAGCATTGCTATACCGTCTTAGACTTCATCACAATTCTCTTTGGAGGGCATAAAAACTGTATTTTAGCGGGGTCGCTCTGGCAAGGGATGTGGGGGAAACATTTCACCTTTGTCATAAAACTCTAAAAGGGCGGCAACAGGCAGTCATAAAACTCTAAAGATAAATGCTTGGGATGATTATATACAAAATTTAAAAACAACATTTTTTTGGCAGGGTCATTTAGGGGGCAAAGGAAGAGGCGAGGGGGGGAGGGTAGGGCAGAAATCGGCAGTCATAAAACTCTAAAGATAAATGCTTGGGATGATTATATACAAAATTTAAAAAAAAATCCTTTTTTTTCGGTAAGGTCATTTAGGGGGCAAAGGAAGTGGGGGGAGGGGTAGGGCAGAAATCGGCAGTCATAAAACTCTAAAGATAAATGTTTGGGATGATTATATACAAAATTTAAAAAAAAATTTTTTTTTTTTGGTAGGGTCATTTAGGGGGCAAAGGAAGAGTGGGGGGGGGAGTGCAGAAATCGGCAGTCATAAAACTCTAAAGATAAATGCTTGGGATGATTATATACAAAATTTAAAAAAAAAATTTTTTTTTTTGGTAGGGTCATTTAGGGGGCGAAGGGGAAGGAGGGGGTAGGGCAGAGTAGTACCAGGTTTCGTCTCAGCTTCGTCATTAAAGCTTAAAAGTGTTATTTTTAAGGAATGTAGGCTTAAGTAAAACAATTTGTTAAATTTTTATGCTATTTTTGCCTATAATAACGCAGGGGTCAAAAAATATTTTTGTTTTATTTAATGGCTCCAAGTTTAAGGCGTTGGACCGTAATAATATATCATTTGCTTAATATAAAAATATATCATTTGCTTAACAAAATAACCAAAAAACTTTAAAAATTATGTTGTTTTTTCTGGGTTGGTTTAGTTCTTCTTAGGGAAACTTTTTTCCCTCTTGCCCGATTTAGCCCATCTTCGAACTTAACCTGCTCTAAGTTTTAAAATATATTTATGCCAAATTTCAAGAGTCTAGCTCTTTTCGTTTGGACTGAATCGTGATTTCCACAGACGGACGGACGGACGGACATGCTCAGTTCGTCTTAGATTTCATCACTGATCAAGAATATATATACTTTATGGGGTCTGAGATGGATATTTCGATGCGTTACAAACGGAATGACAAAGTGAATATACCCTCCAAATTCTTTTTTGGAGGGTATAAAAATAAACAAATTCGGTTTAGCGAGCTGCAATCAATGCGGACTATAATATATGCAATGCTAAATGTTTTCAATTCGGATTACATACCTTTCGGATTAACAAGCTTACACTGTACATATCTATGTATACTATACATAATATACATTGTATAGGTATGTATATGTATCTACCCAGTAAAAAATAGGATCATCCAAAGAGTAATCTTGGAGCTCTCCTTTGCGAGTAATGGATTACTCCATAAAACTCCGGAGTACACGAGTACTCCTTTTAAGCTCCTTATGGAGTACTCCCTTTGATCTTGAAAATGACGACAGATGGAGTAATCGTTTTTTTCTCCTAAAAGAGCAGAAAGGGAGTAATTTTTCAATTTCGTTTTCAGCTAGTCGTCTTAAATGACGCTTAGAAACTAAATTTTGACTCATTTTTAACAATTCATTACTATACCTGTACCTTTTCGCTTCTTTTAATAACACGTCTTTCACTTTTTAAAACTAAACTGACTAAATAGAAAAACGAAACGAAAATTATTAACAATTAACAGTTATGTCAAAGAAAAAAAAACCAAAAACGAACTGATACATCCCTCATAGATCCATTTGGAGTATTAAGCGAGGCATAAACAACCAAACAAAAAAAGTTTCGATAGCTCGCTTATTACTCCAAATGGATTACTTCTTTATTGCTCGATTATATTTTTTACTGGGAATGTACATACATAAATGATTTAAGATAGTTGAAAGAACATACATATGTACATATATCGGCATTGTAAAATATCAAATTCTTCCGGCTAATAGTGGTATTTGAAGGAAATAGAATACGATCTAATAAAACTTTTGTCAAACTTAGCATCTGTTACAAAGCCAATGATTTAAATGCAACATATAACATGTATGTGTTTTGCAGTGAGTGGGACATATCATGTCTAACAAACATCTCCCGTATGGCAGGCCTACGCAATATTCAGATGTGCTGTCATTTAAGAGACATAACCAAATTTACTCACTGTTCCTACTTGGGAACAAATGCACTTTAGCTACTATTGAGTTATGGACTTCCGAAGTTTTCGTATAAAAATGCAATGTTTTCCTACATTTTTTAATTTACTTAGACAATATTGGTATCATTTGAAAGGTTTTGAATATGATATATGCAAAATTTACGAAAAAATTCTTCGGCTTCGCTGACTAAAGCATCTCTGCATAGCCGGCCTTCGGCCGCACTGAAAGATTTTCCCCTCTATGGTATAACAAACACCAGCTTCGCTAAGTAAAGCTTCCCTGCCTAGGCGGCTTTCGGCCGGACTGAAAGATTTTCTCCTCTATGGTATAACAAACACCGGCTTGGCTAACTAAAGCTGTGTTCATACATACATATATATACCTAAATAAATTAAAAAAATGTAGGAAAACTGCGTTTTTATATGAAAATTTCGGAGGCCCATAACTCGAAAACTATGCATTTCCGAGACTTTCACCATTTAAAATTTTTGTCTTATTTTACAATTTTCTATCGATATGCGAAATTTCATCTCAATCGGAAGTGCGTAGCTAAAGTGTATTTAAGCCCACAATATTAAAACAATCTTACTTGAAATTCAGTTCACCTGCCCTGCCACCATCTAAAGTCTTCACAAATAGGTACGTAATCTTTTATTGCTGGCAAAATGTTATCATAATCGAAAACAACTAAATATTTTTAAGAATAAAAAAACATGGAGTATTAGAGTATATTCAAGATAATTTTTAATCCTCTATAAGTTTTTCTCCTTAACATTATCGTGGTATTAAAACCACCATACACATAATAGTTTTATTAATATAGTGTCTTATTTATAATTTATAATACGTTATATCTTATATGTAGCAGCAATTCTAAGAAAGCACCTATCGGGGACATTGTTGTTTATTGCGTTTTTAAATATCATCAGATATATTTCTTATTTCAAAAATTTTCTACTGCAGAACAGTAAACTAAGTATAACATTTTTATAACGACAGTAACTTGGATTAGAGTACGAATAGCTAAGAAAAACATGAATTTTTTTTTAATTGTTATTATTAACACGAGCATGGTGTCATATACATTTTATTTTAATAATTAGGACACATTCTTTATGATTTTAGTACATTATATTTTAAGAAAGACTATTAGGCTTATTTTTAATATCTGTCTGAGAATTATCACTCTGAGAATCTAAATAACGATGTCTAGAGCCAATAAAATTAAAGGTTTTCAGTAAACAATTTAAATTTGCGGAGATAAAAATATGACTTTAAATATACATACATACATATGTGTGAGTATATGTTATCGTGTGTTCTTTAAGATTTATAATATGTTAAATCTAATGACACCAATTCTAAATATATGGAAAATAGTTAACCCTAAATGCCATCCCACATCGTAACGTGGGGTTACCATGCAGAGTTTAAAAAATCACTTTTTATACCCTCCAACAAAGAATTGGAAAAATTCCGTTTGTAAAGCAGCAAAATATCAAATGGGTGAATCGAGCCAGAGGGAAAAAACTACCCCTAGGAAGAACTAAATCAACCTCTAAAACACAACTTATTTTTAAAGTTTTTTATTGTAATTTTGTTAGGCAAATGATATATTTTTATGTCAAAGAAGGTCTAAAACGTTTAACTTGAAGCCATAAAATCAGAAAAATTAATTTTTGGTCCCCGCGCTATTGAATACCAAGTGCTTTTGACGAAAACCTTCCCAGGAGGCCAGACATTGTTTTTAGTTAAATGAGTGTACTAGTGATAAAAAACGATTTCTGAAATATCCTTAGTCCATTCTATCACTTACTTCTTATTTTATATAGGCTTTTTAGTGTTATACATTTCTGTGCGACATGACACTGCATGACGGGTATTCATTTGTAAAATTCGTTGTTGTACAAAAATGTACTACGCTTTTTTCTTGTATTTTTATTTGAAAATCCCAACAAATTCCACTCAGTGTCGTGTATAATAGAACTACAGGCTCTAAGTAAAAACACCACGGGTAGGTGTCGTATGGAAATGTAAGACGTGACACTCACGATAACAACACGAAGATGAGATGTTATCTGATCTTCCTCTGCCCTAGCCCACCAAAGAACCCTACATAAAAAAAATGACACTTAATTATCCTAGAAATTTATTTTTAGTGTTTTATGGCTAAGGTGAAATGTCGCACCCACGCCCTTGTCAGACCGACCCCGACAAAATAGTTTTTATACCTTCTAAAAAAGAATTGAAACGTATATATATTCTTGATCAGTGATAAAATTTAAGACTATCTGGCCATGTCCGTCCGCCTGCCTGTGGAAAATACGATACAGTCTATTTGTGGACCCAGCCCCCTTTAGTGGACGTTGAAGTTACATTTTACATGGAGAAATAGTGAAAATATTTAACAAATTGTATTACTTAAGCCTACATTCCTTAAACATTTAACTTTTAACTTTTTACTACGAAGGTGTCGCACTTTTTACGAAGAAGGTTATCTTCCCCTATCCCAGCTCCCCACCCAATATTGCCGCCTAAATGGCACTATCAAAAATATATGTATATTTTAAACTTAATTACCCAAAAAATTTACTTTTTAAGTCTTTGCGACAAAATTGAGATATCCGCGCGGCACATCTCGGAGTGAGCCGGTATAGAGTTTTAAAAGTTGTGCACAGAAATGTCGTAAAGGAACGCTGGCCCAGCAGATTAAATATTTTTAACTTATCTCTGTTCCTTTTTACGTAAGTTGCTTTTATGCTGATGGAAAAGTGTCTCAGTCGTGCTGCTCCCAACTCATTGGAAGCGAACGTATAAAAATAAATTTTTTTCTTGTTTACTTAAGCCAAATACCATAAATATGTAAATTTTAATAAGAATAAATATTGAGTTTCCATTTACTAAATATTTGAAGAGTATTTAAGATTCGACCCGTTCGAATAAAACGTTATTGCTTGTTTGCTTATATTTCTTCAAATATACCCATCCGACCAGATCCAATTTTCAGCCGTTTCAAATTTATAAATGGGCCACATACTTCCATACACACACATAAATCCACAGAGACATAGCGATGGTGAAAACTCGACTTTTTTAAAAAGGTGTAAAACTAATAACTTCCCACTTTTTTGAAAATTTTCAATTTTCTTACTAAGAAGCTAAAAAATTCTAGGAAAAAATTAAAAGTATTAATATCGAAGCGAAATATCTCGTTATCTATATGAAATACAAAAACAAATGCAATACCTTTTTTGTTTATTTTACTTACCTAAAAGCGCTATAACTTTTAAAAGTCGGTCAGTATTTACGAAAGCTATAAGACGCACAATGTTTTTCACATCCGTGGTAGTCCAATTTACCCCTGCAGTTCCGCTCCTGATGCAAATGAGCTGTTGATACTTATTTTTATGCACAATTGCTTCCACCATTTAATTAAAAAAATGCGAAAACTATTCAATTATATAATATCTTTGAATATGAGGAAAAATTTTCTTGCTGAGAAGCTTTAAAACAATTGGAATATCTAAAATGAAAATTTTGAGATTTTATGAATATTCAGGCAAGAATAAAAGCAAATAAGAATTGCTTTTCTGTTCAATATAAATTCCCAACCGAAATTTTTTATAAAAAAAACTCAAACAAAACATCAATAGTCCAATTCCGATTTGAGAATGAAAGCTAATCGCTCGAATCCTACGTTCGGCAAAAAAAAATATATATATATATATCTTTGTTTTAATAGTTCTGTTGGAATTATTGAAAAACTTTCGTTGCAAAAGTTTAATGATTTATTGCGTGCTGTAGTATTCTGATATTAGGGTTGCACATTAGAGTGGTAGGAACTAAGATCTGGTGGGTAAATACAAGAACGGTATATTTGAGGCCAAGGACTATTAAAGCGAAACATTGGCCTCCTCAAGACAAAAACATCGACATATCACTCTTTGAGATCCAACTATAAATGTAGAATGTATAATGAAAAAGGTATTTTGGCGACCCCTACTTTCGGCAAAAAAAAAATTTCGAAATCACCTTGCAACAATGCTTTATATTCAGTGGTGTACGGTGAACCTTTTTTTTAAATAGATTTCTGGCAAACTTTCCTTTTCTTTCGGAAAAATTAAAAAACCAAGGCGTTAAGTCTTACAAAAGCACCAATAAAATTGGGAGATGTCAGCAAACAGTCGTCAATGAAATGCATTCCACAACAGCAACGGTATGCCGAATTTTTTTGGAACGCTTTGAAATTTTTAACAACCATGTATGTGACGATTGGATTAAGATGGTTCTTCCCGAAGGTGAAAATAAAAGGGACTTTTTTCAATTCACAGGCTTTCCCGGCATATATGGTTGTGTTGATGGGGCTCACGTCAGGAAAAAATCCGCGGGAAACCACCTCAAACACCTGTACTACAATTGAATAGAGTATTACAGTATAAATATGATGGTGTGGTAAGTTGTACAAAAATATACGCTTGCGTACATATATAGTACATACATAATACATATTATGTATGTATGTATGTGTATATTTTATATTTGTACATACTCGTATACTGCAAATGTTTTTGTACCTTTTCAGATAGGCGACATAAAAACTTACATAATATATATATATATATATATATATATATATATATATATATATATATATATATATATCAGTCGCAAAGCAGCTCTGAGTCAGTTAACATCAAGCCTCGTTGGCAATTATTTTTTAAGTGCAGCCAGACCACTGATTGTTTACTCTCTTTCGAGAGTTTTGCGTCTCACTCGCACTAGTTAATTTCAACACCTCAGGTAACTGTATAGTTTTACAGTTCTTCTGAGGAATATTCCGTGGTTAACTACGTTGCTACTTCCTATGTGAAGGCATAGGTCGTGTACAGTCAGTCACAGTAACGGAAGAAAATACGGGTTAATAACATCGCCGGCATATAGTCTAAGTCACTCCGTCGGCATCTGTGCACCAAATACTTTGCAAATTTACTTTGTAAAGTATTTCAACATACAAATACAAATACAATATATATATGTATATATATATATATATATATATATATATATATATTATATATTGGAGCTAGACATGTTACGAAATTGTTTAGTTCGCATATTTACATAAAATAAGTTTTAATACTAATTGCCCAAATGAAATTCGAGGAATTGAGAAATTGTTAATTTTTATGTTGCAATCATTTAAAAAGAATTTTTAAATGATTGCATTTTATTATTATGCTTAATCAAATGTTTAGTTTGCACATTCGCATAAAATAAGTTTTAATATATATTGGCCAAATGAAATTCGAGGAATTGAAAAACTGTTAATTATGCTTAGTAATATATAATAAACAAATTTCAATTCAAAGAATTGAAAGTTGTTAAATAAATATATTATTATAAAAAGTTTAATAAGTTCGGTGTCAGCAAGTTTTATGTGATTACTTATGTGATTAGAAGTTATTTATTAGTTTGTAAAAATATTATTTATTTTTATTATAATTCTTTAAATAAAAAATTCTATATTGTTCTATTTTTTCAACCTTTGATTTTTTCATTTTATTTTACGCTGCAGTCACACTATCAAGTTTTATTTGCAATTCTCTTTCAAGATTTTTACACATACTGCTTGTCAAAATTCACAAAATTTGAAAGCTGTGACGTAGGCTGCACGCAATTTCAAAGCAAGTTTTCAGCAAAACAACACTGATAGCAGAATTTTTTTAAGTAAGAATGCAAATTTGGAAGAAAAAACTGCAATCAGCTGTTTTCTTGACTGTAACTTGAAACACTCAATTTGAACGAAAATTTGAAAGCAAACTCTCAGCAAGTTTTAAAAGTATGACTGTATTGGTAAAAAAATGAGAGAAATTTTAAAATTTGAATGAAAACTTGATCGTGTGACACCCAAGTTAATTAATATTGAGGTTGAGGCTTATTTTTATAAAATAATAACTATAAAACTATTTATTTTACATTTATATCAATATATCGATATCCTCTGGATATCTTCTTCAGGATAACAATTTAAAATTATTTATTATACTTCAACAATAACAAAATTTTTAAATTATATAAAATTATATATATTTGTTCTTTTTCGTTTTTATCTAAAAATGAAAATGATTGAAAAATTTTTTCATACATATTAAAAACATTTCAAAATTGAAACTTTTTTCTTTCCGTCTACATTATGAAAATTGAAATTTGAAAAATGAGGAAATGAATATAATAATTAATAAAATTTTAACACATTCTAGGTTACCTTATGATAATTCTGTGCTACACTATCAGTGTCAGCTTTAAAGTTAATTCTTTTATCTAATGGTACATTTATTATCTGTAACAATTCTAACATATAGCGATGTCTATACCTATTTTCAGAATTTAAAATGGATATATTTTCAAAATCTGGATAGTGATTTGAATCACGACAATGTAAAGATAGTGCTGTTTTTTGTGTAGAAGTATAATTCCTATATTTTAAGTTTGATCTATGTCCCGTTAATCTGGTCTTAAGATTATTTTGTGTCGTACCTATATAAACTTTATTAAAAATTTCATTATCTTTTCCCTTAAATGGAATTTTATAAACAACATTTGACTTTTATAATATAATTATCTATTTTGTCTTTAGTAGTACTAAATAATTTACCTAGTGTATTAAATGAACTGTGTGCCATTCTATACTTGTTTTTATTTAAAATATCTGATTTTTCTATTCTTTCTGAAACTATTGGAATATATGTCATAGATTTATAAATCTTTGGTTCAATATTATTGTTTGTGTTATTTATATGTATTTTGTCGTCTGTTATATTGCCCTAATAAATTACAAGCAAATCCTACAGGATTACAACTGTCAGATAAAATAAAAAATTTAATTTATATATTGTGGCAACATTGCGGTGGATACCGACTACTATTAGTGATTTTAAAAACGCGTAGTGGCAACTATTTACTTTTGTTTATTTCTTAAATTGAAAACGTTATTATCTTTTCTGTGTTAAACTATTTTGCTACTTGTGTTAAGTGCTTTTGTTGTTTGCGTAAATTGTGTTATTGAAAATAATGTCGAAACTAAATAATACGACTGAATCGGAAAGAAAGAAAACGAAAAATATGTTCTAAATTATTTAAATAAAATAAACGTTGTCTATTGTCCATTTTTAGGTTGAAAAGTTAGAATTATTTAATTTGACATAAAAATGTTGTTAAAGTTACCATATTTTCAGAAGAAAGTATGGCAGCTTCATTTGCTTAAAGTTAACTTTGAAAGTTATCATGAGGACCAACTTCCTTTTAGCTTATCAGTTACCATTAAGGTTAATTTTAACTTGTAATAATCAAATAACATTTATCTGCCAGATAGCATCCTATTGTTAACTATTTGTAAGTTGTAATAATGGCCCTAAGTAAAGTAAATTATTACTTTATTACAAATTTCATTATTACTTAGACACATTGATCATACGTAGTAATAATAGTTTATCTATAGATTGGTATCAGAAACCAACATCATCAGGTAGAATTATTAATTATTATTCCAAACATCCAAAGAGAATGGTTATTAATACAGCAAAGAATTTAATAGATAGGATACTAGGTGTAAGTGATGAAAAATAAATAAAAATAAAAATATTATTAAAGAAATTTTAGTTAATAATGATTTTCTTGTAGGATTAGCTTGTAACTTAATAGAGCAATATAACAGACGACAAAATATAAATAACACAAACAATAATATTGAACCAAAGATTTATAAATCTATGACATATATTCCAATAGTTTCATAAAGAATAGAAAAAATCAGATATTTTAAATAAAAACAAGTAAAAGTAGTATATTCGGCTGTGCCGAATCTTAAATACCCTACACAGATGTAATTCTTCTTTCTTGCCAAAACGGAAAGTAGGTTTAATTTAAAAATCAAAATGATGTTATCGATTACTTTTATATATAAGAAAACGTTTAAATTTTTCGGCTAGGAAGCTAAATGTTTGGCTTTTCTTATATCTAATACCTATGAACGTCTTTCAAAAATATTATATACATTTAATTTACAAACAAAACAAAAAATCCGTTTCATGTACCCCAAAAATTTCTAATTGTCCAACCTAAGAATCGTCTTTTAGATTTTGTTGGTTTTTAATACCAGTTTACTTCTTTCTGATATATAAAGTAGGTATAATTCATCATAAAAATCAAAAATAACAAATAAGATGGGTGCTTTCATGAATCAGAAAATGTCGATTTTCCAACTCTGGAACCGAATTTATAATATTTTGATACTAGTTTAATTTTTTCTGAAATATCTAATAGGTTTAATTTGGAATTTATGTATGTACTATTATGTACGAAAAATATTTCGATTTTCCAACTCTGGAAGCGAATTTTTATTTTTTTACCAATGCAATTCTCAGTGAGGTGTAACATAGTTTTACCTGACAAAAAAATTAAAATTTTTAAACTTTTTGGTGACTTTCATGTACCATAAAATATTTCATTTGTCCAACCCTGGAGTAGAAATTTAGATTTTTTAAGATTTTAATACCAATTTTGTTCTTCGTGAATTATAAAACAGCTTTAATTAGCAAAAAGAAACAACGTCAATTGCCTTTTTGGTTACTTTTATGCAGAATAAATATTTCAATTTCCCAACCCTGGAAACGAAATTAAAATTTTTTTTACCAATGAGGCATGAAATAGTTTTATTTAAGAAAAACTTAATATTTGTAACCATTTAGGTCATTTTTATGTACCACAAAATATTGCACTTATCCAACTCTAAAATCTAAATTTTGATTTTTTTTCAATTTTTGATACCAATTTTGTTTTTCCTGAACAAAAAAATAATTTTAATTAGTAAAAAATAACAACGTCAATTGCCTTTTTGGCTACTTTTATGTATAAACAAATTTTAATTTTCCAACCCTGGAAGCGAAATTTAAATTTAAATTTTTTCTTTATCAATGCAAATCTTTATGAGGTATAAAGTAGTTTTGTTTAAGAAAAATTCGAATTTTGTAACCATTTTGGTTATTACATGTACTACAAAATATTGCATGTACCAAAAAACTTTAATTTTTCCAACCCTGGAAACGAAATTTAATTTTTTTTTGTTTTTTATTATCAGTGCAACGCTTCTTAAGGTAAAAAGTAGTTTTATTTAAGAAAAATTGAAAATTTTTTACCATTTTGATAACTTTTATGTACCATAAAATATTGCACTTGTCCATCCCTGGATTTGAAATTTAATTTTTAATTTTTGAATTTTTGATACCAATTTTGTTTTTCCAAAAATTTAAGACAGTTTTAGTTAACAAAAAACAAAAAAAAACAACATCAGTTGCCTGTTTGATTACATTCATGTATAAAAAAAAAATTCAATTTCCCACCCCTGGAAGCAAAATTTGAATTTAAAATATTTTTTTTTTGGCCAATACAAATCTTCATGACGTATAAAGTGGTTTTGTTAAAGAAAGACTTGAAATTTGTAACAATTTCAGCTACTACAAGTACTACAAGATACGGAATAGGCCGAAAAAAATTTTTAATTTCCCATCCCTGAACAAATTTTTTTAGTTTTTAATAGACCATTAAAGCTCCCCAAAGCACGAAATGGGTTTAATTTACAAACATTAAAAAAAATTGATTTTTGGTATAAATTTTGCGTCGAGAAATAGGTGTAAGCTTCCCACCTCTGGAACCATACTTCGGATCTTTCTGAATTTCAATAGCACTCTATTTAAGTTCATTTCCAATCCAACGGTCTAAGAACGAAGTGTCTAGCTCTCTGGGGTCTTGGGAAAACCATACAGACGGACGGACAGAAGGACAGACGGACATCGCTCAATCGTCATCGCTATTCATAAGGATCCAGAATATATATACTTTATGGGGTCCATGTGCATATCGAAGAAATTGGCATACAAACTATTTCATACACTAGGTAAATTATTTAGTACTACTAAAGACAAAATAGATAAATTAGAAAAGCCAAATGTTGTTTATAAAATTCTATGTAAGGGAAAAGATAATGAAATTTTTAATAAAGTTTATATAGGTACGACACAAAATAATCTTAAGACCAGATTAACGGGACATAGATCAAACTTAAAATATAGGAATTATACTTCTACAAAAAAATCAGCACTATCTTTACATTGTCGTAATTCAAATCACTGAAAATATATCCATTTTAAATTCTGAAAATAGATTATTAAAATGATCATAAGGTAACCTAGAATGTGTTCAAATTTTATTAATTATTATATTCATTTCCTAATTTTTCAAATTTCAATTTTCATAATGTAGACAGGAAAGAAAAAAGTTTCAATTTTGAAATGTTTTTAATATGTATGAAAAAAATTTTCATTCAACAACAATTATATATAACTATATAATTTAAAATTTTTGTTATTGTTGAAGTATTATAAATAATTTTAAATTGTTATCCTGAAGAAGATATCCAGAGGATATCGATATATTGATAGAAATATAAAATAAATAGTTTTATAGTTATTATTTTATAAAAATAAGACTCAAGCTCAATATTAATTAAAATAAAAATAAAATATTCTAAACTAAATTTGATAATTGATTTCTTACACATATCAAAAGAGAAATAAATACTACCACTATCTACAACTGTCACGTAACCTTAGAATGAAATTCTATTTTCTGTAGGTTCTGACGTTATGGCAATATTTCATTTCAGTCAAGTAATCGTTACTTACATTACATTTACGATTTCAACGTTCGGCTAAATGAGCCCTAACACGCCGTGACGCTTCAACAAACAGCATACACATGCTTGGAAAGTTCGAGGCGATGGTACCTATCAATAACACCGATATTTTTTGTAACAATTTAGTTTCTTTTATTCCAGATTTAAATCTGTTTGTGTCTGACCTTATCAAAAAATTTAAATTGTGGAATAAAGCTGTCGATTCATGCACACTTCGTTTCAACTCAAGTCTCAATAAACCACTTACAGCAATGGAGTTACGCAAAACTTTCAGAGGTTTTCAGAGAGCAATTAGGTCACGTCAAGAGTTTTAAACTCCTCTTGCCATTAAAACTAATCACAGTTCCTGTCTTCCGACCTAAGCGACAGGTAGCATACGTCATGAAGCTGTCTCTGGATGAAACACTCGACTCATTAGAGCGAGAAGGCATAAGCAGTTCAATCAGTTATTCAGGCGGGGCCGCTCCAATTGTTGTGTTAAAAAAATCATCTGGTAAGCTTAGAATCTATGGTGACTATTCAACAGGACTCAATGACCAGTTTGAGACACACAGTTTCCCGTTACCACTACCAGATGATATATTCGTATATTTCAGCAACTGTTCATCGTTTTCAATTATTGACCTAAACAATGCATATATGCAGTTAGAAGTTCACGACTAAACGAAAAAACTTCTGGTGGTCAATACACATCGTGATCTATTTACGTTTAACCGCCTTGCCCAAGGAGTGAAATCAGCGCATGGTGTCTTTCAACAGGATATACAAACTGGTTTTTGGAAGTATATGCATAAGATAAGAGGTTTTTAGCTTTTCAAAACTGTGGTTAAAGTCTACTGACGATTTGGTAAAGCACCAATGAAATGCATATAGACATTGCTTAACCACCAACAAATAAATTTCATTTATATAAAACAATAAATGGTTAAATGAAATGAAATGTAAAAAATCGAGTTAATGTAGCGTTATCTACGGCAAATCTTCCTCAAACTCATTGTACTAAGTCAATTCCTAAAAATGGAATTGCAGATAATGAATTAGTAGTAACTGTTGCTCCTCAAAAAGATATTTGTCCTCATGGTAATACATATCCTATAAAAGCTGTTCCTATTACTAAAGGAATAATTACTCCTACTATTCAAGTAGGGATAAATATATAAGATCTATAGTAAATTCCACGTCCTACGTGTAAATATATATACGAGTAAATGAAAAACAAGTAAAAGTGCTATATTCGGCTGTGCCGAATCTTAAATACCCTTCACAGATGTAATTCTTCTTTATTTCTTTCTTGCCAAAACAGAAAGTAGGTTTAATTAAAAAATCAAAATGATGTTATCGGTTACATTTATATTTAAGAAATATAATATTATATCTAATACCTATGAACGTCTTTCAAAAATATTATATATATTTAATTTACAAACAAACCAAAAAATCCGTTTCATGTACCCCAAAAAGTTCTAATTGTCTAACCGTAGAATCGTCTTTTAGATTTTGTTGGTTTTTAATACCAGTTTACTTCCTTCTGATATATAAAGTAGGTATAATTCATCATAAAAATCAAAAATAACAAATAAAATGGCTGCTTTCATTAATCAGAAAATGTCGATTTTCCAACCCTGGAACCGAATTTTTAATTTTTTAATACTAGTTTAATTTATTCTGATATATAAAATAGTTTTAATTCACTAAAAGCACAAAATTTGGAATTTGTGTAATTCTGGAAGGGAATTTTTATTTTTTTTCCAATGCAATTCACATTGAGGTGTAACATAGTTTTACTTGACAAAAAAATTAAAATTTTTAAAATTTTTGGTCACTTTCATGTACCATAAAATATTTCATTTGAAATTTTGATTTTTTACGATTTTAATACCAATTTAGTTCTTCCTGAACTAAAAAATGGTTTTAATTAGTAAAAAAAACAACGTCAATTGCCTTTTTGGTTACTTTTATGTATAAAAACAAATTTAAATTTCCCAACCCTGGAAACGAAATTTAAATTTTTTTAAATTTTCTTTATCAATGCAAATCTTCATGGTACAAAGTAGTTTTGTTTAAGAAAAACTCGAAGTTTGCAACCATTTGGTTATTACATGTACTACAAAATATTGCATGTACCAAAAAAAATAATTTTTCCAACCCTGGAAACGAAATTTTAATCTTTTTTGTTTTTTTTTATCAGTGCAACGCTTCTTGAGGTATAAAGTAGTTTTATTTAAGAAAAATTGCAAATTTTTTACTATTTTGGCAACTTTCATGTACCATAAAATATTGCACTTGTCCATCCCTGGATTCGAAATTTTATTTTTTATTTTTGAATTTTTTATACCAATTTTGTTTTTCCTAAATTATAAGACAGTTTTAGTTAGCAAAAAACAAAAAAAAAACATCAGTTGCCTGTTTGATTACTTTCATGTATAAAAAAAAATTCAATATCCCACCCCTGGAAGCAAAATTTTAATTTAAAAAATGCAAACCTTCATGACGTATAAAGTGGTTTTGTTAAAGAAAAATTTTAAATTTTTAACAAGTTTAGTTACTACATGTACTACAAAATACGGAATAGGCCGAAAAAAATTTTAATTTCCCATCCCTGAAATGAATTTTATTTTTTTAGTTTTTAATAGACCATTAGGGCATCCCAAAGCACGAAATAGGTTTAATTTACAAACATTAAAAAAAATAATTGGTTTTTGGTATGAATTTTGCGTCGAGAAATAGGTGTAAGCTTCCCAGCTCTGGAACCATACCTCGGATCTTTCTAATAGCACTCTATTTAAGTTCATTTCCAATCCAACGGTCCAAGAACGAAGTCTCTAGCTCTTCTGGTGGCTTGGGAAAACCGTTTCACGTACAGACAGACTTACAGACGGACATCTCTCAATCGTCATCGCTATTCATAAGGATTCAGAATATATGTACTTTATGGGGTCCCATGTGCATATCGAAGAAATCCTATATATACCCTTTCACTTTTTTGTGAAGGGTATAAAAACTACTGAATATATTATCAAATTTCATATTTTTTGGAAGTACAATCCTTCCGGTTAATAATGGATAATAATTTCATTCAAATGGCTGCCTCGGCTGGCCATGCAGTAGCCTACACGATCGGTCCAATTTTTAAGCACATTATCGATTTAGTGCAGCTGTATTTCACCAATGGCTTCACGAATATTGTCGTTGAAAGCGTCAATTGTCTCTGGCTTATCGGCGTAACACTTATCTTTGACGGCACCCCACAAATAATAGTCCAACGGTGTCAAATCGCAGCTCCGAGGTGGCCAAACGACATCAGCTCTGCGGCTGATAATGCGATCTTCAAAAACAGGGCGCAAAACATCGTGTGTAGCTTCGGCTGTGTGGCACGTAGCGCCGTCCTGTTGAAACCAAATGTTGCCAATATCATCCTCTTCAATTGTTCTGAACAAATATTCGTTCAACGTGGCCCGATAACGATCGCCATTGACTGCAACGGCCACTCCTTGCGCATTTTCGAAGAAAAATGGCCCAAATATGCCTCTGGACCAAAATCCGCACCAAACAGTGACTCGTTTTGGGTACGTCGACTTTTCAATGTATGCGTGCGGGTTTTCTGTGCCCCAAATGCGACAAGATCAAAATGAGCTTCATCTGAAGAGATGATTTTTTGGCAAAATCGGCATCTTCTGTAAGTCGATCGCACGCCCACTTAGCGAAGCGGAAACATAACGTATACATAACCATATTCCTTCAGCGGAAGGACAAAACTAATTATCTGTCAAATCAGACATGAGCTAAGTGTTACCATTCACAAAAGAAGCACTAGTCGAAAAAAAAACGTTAGATGGCGGACCCTTTATTAAAAGTGCCCCAATAAAGATATAGAAGAATTTTTTTTGCCAAATCTGTCCACAAAGCAAAAAATAGTATTTTCCTAATTTCTATGTATAAAACAACTTCATCCTGTCAAATTTACTTAGTAGAAATAACAAGTTACAGAATTACATGCGTACAATATTTTGTAAAAGTTTACATTATGGGAAACTGAATGAACTAAAGACAAATTTTATTCCAGGAAAACATCCTCAAGGAAATAAAATTATCGCAAATGTTGGTCACAAAGTTCGCAGGCATGGCCATACTTGACCACATAAGAAACAAAGAATTATGTTCCCCAAGCAATACATAAAATATACTATACATATACTCTAAACACATATTTAATTTTTTTTTATTTATATACAAAGTAACATATTTATATCTGCGTACATTTTGTTATACGCCATATACATTTAGGATCGATTAAAGAACTTTCTGTCTTTTTGAATCCTCCAACGCTACGTCTCTCTTTGTCGAAATAATTCTCGGAGGCGCACATTATATACTCATTTTGAGAAAATCTAGCTAAATCATCAGAAATAAATTCAACATTCCAAATATAATTGGGAGGAAGATCAGATTCATCCCAGCCGGCTACTGCTTTTGTGTCATTCATCATATAGTAATACATACTATATTCCACGCCTTTAAGTATCACTTCCACTTCAGTAAAGTTAATTCTAAATTTAGCTGTAATGAAGCTCGTTTGATCAATAGGTGAATCACCGTAATAAAGCCAAACATAATCTTTTCTAATTGTTTCATGTTCGTTTTGCTTGATGGCAGTGTACAAAAATTTCGAGTGCTGATTATTTGAAAGGCAAAAGTATGGCTCAAACATCATATACTTTAAGTTTCTAGGCAACAGTTCCGTAATATTTTTTACATCCGACACGAAATCATCATACACAAGATCATAAAAATCATCTTTATAAATGCTATATAACTGGTGGGCGGTATAGGGTAAATAATTATTTAGTGTGCTCTTTAAAGTCGCGCCAGGTTTTGTAGCAAGTAGTATAGACTCTGCAATTGAAAATAAAGTTCCGCCCTTATGTTCCAGCATGCTGATCATATCCTTTATACTCTTAGATATATTATGAAGATAGTCCTTTTGTTTTGAATCTTCACTGAAGCAGTTCACAGACATAAGCTGCAGTAAGCAACTTATTAGAACAAGAAGAAATAACTTAGTTGTTTTCATGTTGAGAATCAGAACTAAAGTGATTTTCATGTGACACTGTTATTTATATAGTAACTATTTAGAAAAAAGCCAAAAAATAAAAGCCCACATTGTTAAATAATAAACGAAGAATGATTCTTATCTATGTAGATAAGAACGTCATAACATGGCAATTCAAAAGCATTAAGAGAGATTTATATGGCGGTGTATTTTGTGTTAATATGTTTAAGAACATTCAACTAGTGGTAGTACATCGAGATTTAGGCAAATGGCATAGAACATAATTAATTTCTAGTTAATTAACGCGTTTAATTGTAATTAATTTGATCCACTCAATCCACGCAAAAACATAAATGTGAAACATAAGGCCAAGTTCCTATCCAAAAACTTCGGCCATTGAAAGTATTGAGATTAAAAATAAAACCAAGTTCTTGATAATTAAAATAACATCTCATTTCTAGACAAACTGCCAGCTTTGCAATACTTTTTTACTTTTCTTACTGAAAAAGAAAATTTTTGTTGACTTGAAATTTCAAAGTGATTATGCCACATATTATGATGAAACATCTTTTATGTTTTATATTTCGCGGCATCTTTGCTTCGAAAACTTCAAAAATTAATTAAAACAAGTAAAAGTGCTATATTCGGCTGTGCCGAATCTTAAATACCCTTCACAGATGTAATTCTTTTCGTTTAAATTTTTCGGCTGGGAAGCTAAATGTTTGGCTTTTCTTATTTCTAATACCTCTGAACGTCTTTCAAAAATATTAAATATGTTTAATTTACAAACAAAAAGAAAAAATCCGTTTTATCTGCCCCAAAAAAGTAGAATCGTCTTTTAGATTTTTTGGTTTTTAATACCAATTTATTCCTTCCTGATATATAAAGTAGGTATAATTCATTATAAAAATCAAAAATAGCAAATTATATCAGAAAATGTCGATTTTCCAACACTGGAACCGAACTTTTAATTTTTTGATACTAATCTAATTTTTTCTGAAATATAAAATAGGTTTAATTCATTAAAAACTCAAAATTTTAAATTAATGTGGGTACTTTTATGTACCAAATATATATCGATTTTCCAACTCTGGAAGTGAATTTGTATTTTTTTACTAATGCAATTCTTGGTGAGGTGTAACATAGTTTTACTTGACAAAAAAAATTAACATTTTTAAACTTTTTGGTCACCTTACAAATTATTGTTCTAATTTTTTTCATTTGACTGTTTACTTAGAAAAAGTTTAGTTTTTAATTAATAGTTTTACGTGATCAACGTTATTTTTTCAACTTAGAAAATATTGCTACTTATGTATAAATATATAATGCACCATTATCTTTAAAACGCTTGGCTTTTTGTTTGGTGGGTAGCTCGCAAGCTCAACACATACACAATTTACCAATACATTGACGGTGCCCACCACTGACTTACATTAACATACATACATATATGATTGCTTACGATCGACAGTTTGTTTGCTCCCCCAAGGCCATTAATATTACTGCTATTTCAACCAATTTATTACCATGAGCCAACTTGCCGCAAAGTTTTTGGAGCTTCCCTCCAGCTATTCATAAGCTCTCTACCATGAAGTCAATCATATGACATAACTGTTCGCCTGTGGCTCGGCTTTTTTAAGGAAGACTGTTTGACAAAATATGGGTAGAAGGCAACACTACCAGTCCAACGCCTTACCAAAACTATAAAATCGTCCTGAGCCAGTGCACATAGACCAGAGCGTGTGTTTGCGATGCATAAATTACATAAACGGGCCATGGTAAAAGACCACATTTAGTTTTTAATCAACAAAGGAAGACACATTGAGCATCCTACACAAATACAGAGTCACACCCAGACAATTCGACAGAAGACAATTTTGACAATAATAGATGTTGCATGGAATCAACTGACATTCATTTTCTAGCTCTTCGTTGATTTGAGGTGAGAACGGGGACCGGAAGCATTCTCAAATTTCGTGTGGACACAGGTTCAAGTAAAAATGATCTTCAACCACACCTAGCAAAAAATAGAAACCTAAATAAAACACCATTTCACGCTAAATCAGTAGTAGGAGACATAAATATTACAGGATATGCTGTAACAAAACTTTTTAACTTAGAACGTGAAATACAGTTCTTTTTAATGCCTTCCTTTAAGACTTTTGATGGTATATTGGGAAACGACACTCTGAGGGAATTACAAGTTATTATTAACATAGGCAAAAATTACATGACATTAGAAAATAGGGGGAAATATCCCTTAAGCAACTTCCTTCTCAAGCACTGAATAATTTATATATGTACATCCAAATAATGTACAGTATCGACAAAATGCAAATATTAATATAATTGCACGCAAGTTTGAAATTGACATATACAACAAGAGTCAAGAAACCACAACAAGTGCTCATCCTGCATCCTTGAAATCGATAGTAGAAAGCCAAACAAACACTATTTTAAATGATGGCATAATATGACCATCCAAATCCCCATACAACTTACCACTTTCGGTTGAAACTAAGAAAAATTCAGATGCAGGAGGAAACAAGCAACACCGAATGGTAATTAACCACAGGAAGTTAAATACCCTAGTCCAGAGACATGCGAAGTAATATCTCAACTTGCGAATAGAAATCCTTATTCTGTTCTGGATTTAAAAACATGTTGTCACCAGATTCCACTAAAAAATTTGACTTATAGAAGACAGCCTAATCAATAAATAATTGTAAATATGAATTGTTAAGATAACCATTCCGGATGAAAAATGCACCGTTCATCTTCCAGCGTGCCTTGTATGACTTGTTACGATAGTACATTGGGAAATAATTCTATATCTACATAGACCACATAATAATTTTCAACAGATGAGGAACACTCCTCTCATGATGGCACTCGATATCGAGTCATTCGAATGCAACCGTTCGAGTTTTTACTCGTTAGTAAAAAGTCATTTGACTTGAAATTTCTTACAAAAAATTTAACAAAAAAGAAAGTTTAGTATATTGAAAACAACCAAAAAATTGTGTTCAGTATTGCAGCTCAAACACAAACAAGATAAATTAACGCTTTTCAAACCTTTTGGGAAGATAAACATATGAATTTATATATGTACAATATAGTATGTACATACTTATGTATGTGTCTGTAGGTTTATATTTACTCATTATTTGCTAAATTTAAGGGATTGGTGGTTTCTCGTATCCTTTTCCGAATTATATTGACATTTTCATTCTCGGAGGATGACGAATAATAAATAAATAAATAAATTCGGGATTCATTGTAACACTAATCTTTCTTAAACACTTATTTTAAAACTTTTTTAACTTTATCTCTGTGTTCAAATAATTTTGTTTGTTAATCTCTTTGAGTATTTTTTAGTGTATAAAACGTATTTGTATACAATTATTCTGCAACACTAAAGAAACATTTCGATTCGTTTAGTATCGAATGACAGAATTAGAAAATTAAGAGCAATCGATATAATACTTCAATCGAAAACAATTCCGTTCACGAGTGCCAGAATTAACCCCCAGTGCTAAATCTTGATTTTAAAGAAATACTAAAATTTAAGGTTAAAATATAAGGAATTGAGAAACAATGCCAAAGTTATAATAAAACTAATATTTGTAGAAATGATGAGACCTAAGAAATTATACTGACAGTAAATGGTTTGAAATCCCGAGAAGAGGAAACAAAACTGGGCGTACTCCTGTTATTAAATATCAAGTCAGAAAACCGTAAACGGGAACTCAATAATTTTCATAATTCAGCAATTAAAGTGAATGGAAATATATACTGCAATATCGAAGTCATTCTCTTGCTAACCATACCAGCCGGTCTTCAGACGAAAAATCCTTCCACCAAATATCACTTAGATTCACCATAATTGGACGTCTTAAACGAACTTCACATCAAAACTTCACATCTTAACGCTGCCCCTGGAAGAAAAATAAATTAGAAATCAGTATGAACCAGCCCCTATCGTTGAGGATCATTTAGATATCGAAGCCATTCATCAAACCTATGTAAGTTTCTCCAACCTGTCATATCCATGATACGATTGAGGACAGTCGATTTAACCCTTTCAGACCTAGCTTAATCGATTGTGCGATCTGACTCTTTTTGCTTTAAATAATGTGAAAATATAATTTTTGACTTATTAACCGGAAAGCATTGATTGTGTGAGCTTGTTTCTGTAATAAAAAAATAACAACAAAAAACAAACTTGCCTCGTATAAAGAACTACAGCTTTAGTTTCATTGTGTGTATCAACAAGTATAAATATTGGTTCACAAAGTAAGAGCTTATTTAAAATATTTTTCAAGTAATTGTTTGTTCTTAGTAGTGGTAACTGTATAATGAGTGTTTGCAACGATTTAGATAGTTACTAGAGTTGGGTAGGTTATGAACGAACTAGTTCAATTGAACTACTCACACAACTGAAGTAAGTGAGCTGCTCATATCAATGAGCTCTTTTCAGCTCCTTAGTTCATGTTTCTTTTACGCTCATATTTCTTTCATGTGTCTTTTCAGCTCATAATTCCTTTTCGCTCACTCGTACAAGAAGCAGGTAAGATTTTGTAATATACCCTACCAAGGCGAATTCACTACTAGGTGAACTCGATTTGCAACCCTGCAGAAACTACATGTATTTTGTAAACAACACAGAAACTCAGTAAGAAAATGGTAAAGTATATATATTTATGTGCCCAATAACCAATAATAATATATACCCAATAAGCATTTTGGCTGGAATTCAAGTGGAATTACATTTGAAATGCAGTCACAATTTCCAATTTCCAGTGTTGAATTACAGTTGAAACACAGTTGAATTCAATAGCGAATCCAGCAAAATTAATCATTGAATTACAGTCGAACAAAACAGTACCTTTACAGTGTAATTCCAGCTTTGAATAACAGTGTGATTCAAGTTGAACCGAACCTGTTTTTACACTTGAAGTCAAGCAAGGAATTGCAGTGGAATTCAAGTCGAACCGAACCTGTTTTTACCTTTGAATTCCAGTATGCTTTTGGCTTTGAATACATACCTTTGCGTTTATTTGTTCCAAATTTCTTTATATTGTTTAATTTTCTATTCTTTATTTTCTTTTTGCTTATTTTCACTTTTATTTCTTTATTTTCACTTTAAAAACTTTGCGACTTTCGCGATGTAAAATTGTTCAACATTAATATTTTATTATTGACATTTAGAGTAAATAGCTGACTCGATTTGATTTTGTTTTTTAACAAAACTTCAAACAGACTGGAAAGAGGATGGATTTCAAATGTAATTCAAGCTTGCATTCACACTGGAATTCCAACATTGGAATTCACAAAAAATTTGTGCTTATTGGGTAAAATTATTATTTTACACATTTGTATTCTATCTAGAATCATTAGGTACTGCTAATATGGTAATGGCGGTGACACCGCGGGCAGCTTATTTTATTTTATAATAATCGTATTGATACTCCACAACAAACGGTAGCCACTGCTATAAATTACAGTCCAACTGGTCAAGTAGATTTCGCAACACAACCCCAAGTTGGCTCAGCAAATTCAGGTGGATACCAAAATTATAATACTGTAGGTGGAACTACCTTGTACCACCTTACACACAGGCCTCTTCACGACCAGTTTCTTTACCCCAAATAAGACCTACAAATGCTATACCCATACTGCCGCCATCGGAAAAGAATAAGCAACAAAAATTACAAGATTCGAAATTGTTTTATTTTTTATAACAAAACTCTATTCACACATTTCACAATATAAAATTTTTTATTATTTGTATCACAAAATCGGCTACCTCTTTTTGAAATTAATTTTGTAGCCCTGAAAAGGGCTGTTTGTGTTTTCTCTCCGGGTTTTTGTTAAAATAAACATTCATTGGCATATACTTGGGACTGGTATATGGTTACGCCTTTAGTATATTCACTGACAGCATGCTTAGCTAATTCACCAGGCAATAGTAGACGGACAACAAATTGAATTTCACGACTGATAACTGTTGAACGCTTGTAGTGAGATAAACGTGATGCTTCGGCAGCAATGCGTTCAAAAATACCATTCATAAAACTATTCATGACCTTTGATGAGATGCCAGTATCCGAATGTACTTGTTTCAAAACTTTGTAAATGTAGATGGCATAACTTGGCTGCTTTACCACTGATCTTAGATTTGCCAACGATTTTTCAGAATTACACATTCACTTCAAATGCATATGACATTATATGTACTTTACGACACAATAAGCAAAGCACTTGTATATTTACTCTTAGTAAGTGTAATACAAATGAATTAACCATGAAATTAAATATTGAAGTCATCTGAATCATAGCCACTACGTATAGATTTTCTGGGACGATTGATACACCTTTTAACACTTTGCTATTCTCCATTCAAGCATGTGGGTTGAGAAGTCATCACAATTGGCACATCACTGAAGATGACTTCACAGAACTGTTTTTCATCAGCAAATTCTTTGTAGGTACCGTCACTCTGAAAGAGTTATACAAATTTTGATTTGATTTTTATATAAATTGTAATAAACACAGTGAAATACTTACATTTTTATACACTTTCCAATTCAACCCTTGCAGTTCAATCACTGCGTTTAGATTAACTTAAATTGTACCCCTGATTTGGAATTAATTTTTTGTTTCGATAAGTTCATTTAGCAGCCTATCTGCCCATTTGAATGAACTAAAGAGACAAAATTTTATAAAATATTTTGTTTGTTCACATATACATGATTGTCTTATTTCTAATTACCATTGAGATCCTGTTGTACCTTCAACTTCTACATGTTAGCCACATTTCATATATCCAACCTGAGTAAGTGGTGGCCATTGCAACGATTTTCTTTGATTTGGGTATTTCATTTAACTTTCTTAATTGCTTTTTCAAGCACTAATATTCTTAAAAATTTAAAACAAAAGTAATACCTATGTTTGAATTCCAATTCATTGGAAATCTGGGCACGTTTTTATGTTGATTTCTTTACATCATTGACCCCCAGCCACTATTTAGATCTTTTAGAATCTTTGTTTACTGTTTAGAAACAGTTTAATATATTTTTAAAAACACTTAACACTTATTTGTATGAATTATTTCATATTTTTTCCCTAAAAGAAAATTTGTGTTTTATTTTCAACCACCATTGTTTGCTTAAAATTGTAAAACGTGTGTTCAAAGATGGATATGTATAGCCATTTCTTCTAACATACGTAAACTGAGCTATTGAACTAACTGAACTAAAAGAGCGTCCTAGTTCAGTAAAGTGAGCTGAGCTGAAAAGAGCGCTCACTCGAAAGAGCTGAAAAGCACAACTCTAATAGTTACTTTTGCGATTCTGCATGGTAACAAGTAATCAGCACTCAAGAAAAAACAGATAACACAATTGTGTTGATCAGGCATAACATGTCATATGGTTATATCGTCACTTTTGTGCTATGTCCTTATTTTACAGGGAAAATTTTTGATTTGGACGAGGATGTTGTAAAATATACTAGAACGTTTGTGTTGGGTAAATGTGGTCAGGGCGCGCTACGTACCAACAGACATAAAAAGATTTTTCGGCTATGCAATCATGATGGGATGTCTTAGTTATCCTTCAGTAAGAATGTACTGGGGAAGTGAAACCAAAATTCCTTCCATTTATAACTCCATGTCCCGCGAAAAGTTTCTTCAACTACGTTCTGACATACATTTTGAAGACTATTCTGCACCAAACTTGACAAATAAGTTTTGGAGAATTCAGCTCGTAATTGATATGGTAAGAACACGGTGTAATAAATGGCAACAAAAATCACGAATTACTCAATTGACGAGAACAAAACTTCGACCCGTTGGGTTAAAAAATCTTGTTTGCGCTACTTCTACCGGTGGTGTGGTGGATTTTGAAGTTTTTCAAGGTGCTGGCACATTTGAAGATTGTAGTCTTGGTCATGGACCATCTATAGTCATATATATATATATGGACAGATTTTTCACAAAAATACCACTATTAGAAGCTTTACACCAGATGGG
The DNA here is from genome assembly GCA_951800035.1 of Linnaemya tessellans. Taxonomy (NCBI): domain Eukaryota; kingdom Metazoa; phylum Arthropoda; class Insecta; order Diptera; family Tachinidae; genus Linnaemya; species Linnaemya tessellans. The sequence continues at coordinate 94,707,955 of OX637535.1, read as the reverse complement.
TTACTTAGTAACAGGTACAATTATGGCAAATAGAGTACCTAAAAGTGTAAAATTTCTCTTGGACAAAGAAATGAATCGAGGCGATATTTCCCAACAACGAAAACACAGCTGTTGTGAAATAGAAGGATACAAAAGCAGTGATAGTTTCATCGAGTAATTGTGGCAAAGATCCTGTAGGGGAAATCGATAGATGGAACAAAAACTTAAAGCGTTGCTGTCCTGTCCAGGTTCCAGCAGTGATACAGAAATTCAATGCCTTCATGGGTGGAGTTGATTTGTGCGACCAAATGATGGAATACAATAGAATCAAAATGTAGACAAAAAAGTGGACTGTCAAAGTCTTTTTCCACCTACTTGATTTGGCAGTATACAATTCTTGGATGGAATATTGATGCCAGAAATTCCGAATTGCCAAAGTCAAAAATTAAATCATTTTAAAATGGAATTAGGAGCTGCGCTAGTTGCATCCTTTGAAGCTCCTGGGCATTTTGAAATATATGAGGTTCCTAATAACTACTACGGTTCGAAATATGGCCCAAGTGATGCCCCTGAAGACGTTAGGTTCGACCGTTATCACCTGTATTTTCCGATGATATACCACGAGTATGCTGAAATAATTGCGGAAGTCGCTCGAGAGGTCAACGTGAAAAGTGTAAAGTTACGCTTTGTTTGGCCAAAAACAAAGATTGTTTTCAAAAATACCACACAAAGTAATAATAATATGTACCTATTCTAAGAGGCTGAATTTTTCTCGATTGTTTTTTTATTATATTTTTAATTATTTTTATTATATTATTTAGTTGTTACAAGGCAGTGAATTACATGAATAATTTGAGTTAAATAAACGTTATCACAGTTAAAACAAAATTTTCAATAAGTTGTTTTGCGGCTATTGACCGGGACCACACAATTGTGCGATGTCCTGTTTGCAAAAAAAAACCCTGCAAAAATATTTTGTGTGTCTGTATTATGCATAGTATAAAAACTGTTTTTCTTATTTCCATGTTTTAGACCGATTTACGAGCGATATAAATAAAGTATGGGTCTGAAAGGGTTAAGGGCGGAGGAGTTAACACCAAAAATGTTTCCAACATGTCAATAAAAAATATTCCCACGAAGCAAAAATGCAACAAAATATATATTTAGAGTATTCACACTTCGTGCTATTTAGTCAGATTGTCATAAAGTCATCATATTTTACACAAGTATAAAAAAGTTGTTGTTGTGCTGCATACAAAAAAGTCATAAATTAATAGCACTCTTTCAGGTATGTTTTTGTTTTGTCATAAAATAGCTCTAGAGATCTGAGTCGAACGGGTGAAAATCTTTAGGCGAGACGGCGATTGTATATGTTTGCCGCCGTTACTTATATATGATTCTCGACTAAAAAACGGCTAAAAAATTATTCATACCTATAAAAAAAATTAAAATAGATCTAAATCGCAAAAACTGAATATACACAAGGGAAAATTTTTTCTCGTTTAACTTACGCAGCTGGCAGCCACTGAACGTTTTTCCGTATGTCGCCGCAAAAAAAAAATGTATTCGGCTCATATCAAGGCAGCAGCAGTTTAAGTTCATACATATAAATTCATTTAGACAACATTTAAAAGACAAATTTAATATTATGTATGAATTTTTATTAGTCGAACTTTCTTATGTAAATTGTTAATTTTTTCAACGGGCTTAAGTTCGAATCTGCATGACTGCAAATGATTTTTATTATTTTATTAATAAATGAATTTGTTCAAATTCTATTTATTATTTTTTATATTAAGTTTGGAATATTAAGAATATTTTCAATAATCATCAAACCAGCAGAACGGATCAGTACTGATTTCGAGGCCGCTACGCCATCTCATCAGCGTTCTTTGTTCAATTTTTCCACTTTTTGCAAGTGGCGCTAGTTAGTAGGAATATCAACTATTTAACAAATATTTTAACGAAAATTGAATATGAGAAGTTCCCACATTCATATTTTTAAGTTATTACCTTTTTGGTTAGTACGAAATTCTAGAGTTGTACGGCTCCTGAATGAATTAATTCAATTGAATCATTCATTCAACTGAGCGAGGTGAATCTTTCACTTTACTGAGCGTTTTTAGCTCCTTTCTTTCACTTCTTTCAGTTGATTCAGTTGTTTCATTGAATCTATTTCTTTCAGTAGCTCTTTTCTTTCATTTGTTTCAGTAGCTCTTTTCTTTCATTTGTTTCAGTAGCTCTTTTCTTTCACTTCTTTCAGTTGTTTCAGTAGCTCTTTTCTTTCACTTCTTTCAGTTGTTTCAGTAGCTCTTTTCTTTCACTTCTTTCAGTTGATTCAGTGATTCAGTTGTTTCAATTGTGTCATTGAATCTGTCTCTTTCAGTAGCTCTTTTCAATGCTGGTATGTCAAAATCTATATGAAAAAAAGGAATTAATTCACTCAATGCAGATACACACATGGTGGTGGCGCTTTATATTATTAGAGCTGCCAGATGAAAATTCTTAAACAGCACTGCCATGATACATATTTCAGTACTTATTAACTTGGTGCGTATATATACATATATAAACATATACGTAAATTAACTGAGAAAAATCTACAAAATACAAGTTTAAATAGAAAATATTACTTTATTAAAATAGGTTCGAATGCAAAATATTTAAAATCACTTAAATATTTATATAGTTATTACTTATGTTCAATAAATGTGTTTTATATTACATACGAGTATTAACGAAAAAATAAAAAGGCATAAGTGGTTGTTGTATTAGCTAGTCTGATTCTTTAATTTTCTTTCATGACATTTTCATTTCATGAATTATGGCTGAGCTAAGGAATCAACTGAGCTAGTGAAAGAAATGAATGAATTAATTCAGTAAAGTGAGCGGAGCGGAAAAGAGCGCTCACTCAAAAGAGCTGTTTTGTACAACTCTACGAAATTCCCCAACCCTGACGATTAATATTCCCAATATTCCATGTATCTCTTTCGCTTTTTCCAGAGCCATCGGCTGCTGATAGCTAAAGCTTCTTTGCTATTTACGTTCAATTAATTGAATTTAGTTGTCAATTTACTATGACAAATTTAATAATTTTAAATAGAAATGGGGTTTTTAAACTTCTTGGCATTTTCAAACAACTTTATTACAATTATGTTAATTATCTTTTGATTTGATAACATCTAATTACAAATGTGTTGTATTCTTATCAGCTGATCGATGTCTGAAATAGCATACTAAGTTATGACGGGTCGTTCACACTAGTCATATTTTTCGTGCTAGTATTTTATGACATGACTTTATGACTAAAATGTGAATCCCCCATTGTTTTCTTTTTGTGACAAAATTCAAGCAATCCAATAAAATTGTTTCACACAACTGGCACATGCCAAGTAAATCGCAATACAGAGGAAAAAGACTTCCGGCATGTGCAACCAGATTCCTACAGAATTATTATTTATTAATTTCTTCACACCGGCAGCAACAACCGAATTCCATAGAATTGAACTGCAGGGGCAACCAAGTTCTGAAGAAACTGGATTACGCAGCTTTTGGACTTTATCGTAAATAATTAAGATTTAAGTCAATATTTTATTTGCTGTTAAGGCAGTTTTTAATAATTTTGATATTCCCTGTTTTGATCTCAATACTTTTAGTGAGCGAAATTTTTGAATCGAAACTCCTCCTTAGTTTTCACGTTAATGTTTTTTGTGTGGTTCTGACGCTTGTTTGTTAAGCTTTCTTAGTGAAAGTTTTATTGACTCATAAGTTCGTTTGCCAAGGCCTATCTGTATATGGAATTTAACTCTAGCTATACTGTAAGTGCGCTATGTCGCACTTACTGGACTTAAATACAAATAGGAAAAATTTCCCCAAGGCATTTCTTATTAAGTTCAGGACATATTTTATATGTTAAAAAATTATTAATATATGTAAATGAGTAGTAGTAAAAGTATACAAAATTTATTGCAATTCCAAATGTCCTCTTTTTTTCGCTGGAAAATATGGTATACATGTAACATATAGCTCAGTTATGAGGCGGCTAAAAGTATAGTAAATATTTTAGTGTAATATACATAATGTGGGCCTGAACTTGGCATATATTCAATAGTTTAGGTGCCACTTTTAAGCGCTTAAGATATGTTTCTGCTGAATGAAGCTTTAAATTTAATACATCTATTTATGTGCATACATATTTACTTGTGTTTCTATATCCGAAAATTTACATAGTTAAAAGTTACAAAATTTACACCGTTGTATTTGTTTTAAATAGGCAAAGACTCATGCAGCCAAACACTTTTTCCACCATCTGCAAAATCGGCAGCAGTGTGATCATCACCTCTTAAAATCCATTTGGTAGTAAGAAGTCCTTCTACACCAACAGGTCCTCTAGCATGTATTCGTGCTGTTGAAATGCCAACTTCCGCACCCAATCCAAAACGGAAACCATCAGCAAAACGGGAACTAGCATTGTGGAACACACAAGCACTGTCCACAGAATTTAAGAAATTTTGTGCCGAGTTTTCTGTAAGAAATATATGTATATCATTAGGTACGATCAATTTAAGTTCTGCTGAAATATGGGCATTAATTCCTAATAAGAGTATTTCTAGGCTTAACACAAAGAACATTATAATTCTCAAACTTAAAAGTCACTTATTTTTTGTGCATACTTTAAGCAGATGTAATGAGTGGTTCAATATTTAAAATAATGAAAACCAAAGTTTTAGTTACAGGTTCAGTTAGCTTTTATTAGTGAAGCATCATCGATTACAATTTTATTTGTGGAATCTTTCTAACTTTACTTTTGAACTTGCTTTTGCGAAATTTTCTCAGCTTTTTCTCACTATTTAACAATTCTGTGATTGGCGCATAGATAAATGTGTATGTAAGTAACTATATAAATATGATTGAGATAAGAATTTTTTGTTCAGGCTCAAGTTTAAATCTGCAATATTTGAAATATTTTTTTAAGAATTTTTATTAAATTGAAATTATTAAAAGTGGGATATTTAGAATAATGTTATGTTCATCAAACTAAGCGAACTAAATTGTGCTTGGTTATTCGTTGTCCACACGGTCATTTGTTTGACTTTAAAATTTATACTCAGTGACATTTATTCCTTGCAGAACGGATCAGTAGTGAGTTTGTGGCCGATACCCATCTCATCAGCATTTCTTTTTAAATTTTCCACTTTTGGCGATAGTACTATTCATTAGGAACATCAACTATTTAAGCAATGTTTTAACGAAATACAATATGAAAACTTATTGTATTCGTTCTTAAGTTAACTCACTTTTGGTTAGCACAAATTGGCCAACATTCATGTATACTTGTTTAATGTTAACTAAAGTACAAATTTCAACTGCATGGACATAAATAACAAAAAGCATTTGATCTCAGCAGTTGATGGGTCTGGAAAAAGCAAAGATAAAATGGAATATTCGAAATAATAGTCATCGGGATTAGGCAATGTCGTCCTAAGCAAGAGTGATTTAACTTAAAAATTAATATGAGAAGATCTCATATTTATTTCGTCCACAGCATTGGTTAAATAGTTAATATTCCTTAATAACATAATTTGAACTTAATAAAAATTCTTAAAGAAGAATTTTCAGATTGCAGATTTGAACTTGAGCCTGAATAAAATAATTTTTAATAATATTTACATATATGTTTAAATAAATAAATTTAACATACTCGTAGGTATAAAGTTATAAATTGAAGTTAAGAATACTGAAGACGTTCAGAGGTATTAGAAATAAGAAGAGCCAAACATTTAGCTTTCCAGCCAAAATATTTAAACGTTTTCTTAAATACATATAAAAGTAACCGATAACATCATTTTGATTTTTTAATTAAACCTACTTTCTGTTTTAGCAAGAAGGAAAGAAAGAACAATAACATCTGTAAAGGGTATTTAAGATTCGGCACAGCCGAATATGTATAGCACTTTTACTTGTTTAGTTTTTAATACACATTTGAGGCTTTATGAGTGCAAAGCTGCATGTATAGTATACATGGACCGTATGTACAATTGTATACACAGGTATAATTCGTTATATTACCGTATGTTCATTTTACTCACCATTCTCAGTTACTATAACATCCGTATGACCACTGCCATAAGTGTGTATGTGATTAATGGCATCGTCCATGTCTTTCACGATTTCAATGCAACATTCTAACGAACCGTATTCATGCTTGAGGCTTTTAGCAGCTGGTGGACCAAATGTAAGTTTCTGATTTAGCTTTGGTCCGGAATATATTTTCACTCCTTCACGTTTGAGCATGTTGCACACGTCACTAAAAATGTCACCACTCATTAAGTCTTCATGTATTAGTAGAGTCTCCATAGCATTGCAGGCTAAAATTAATAATATACATATATAAATATATAATTATGTACATTGTTGTTTTAATAATTCATTTTGTAAAATTATTTGTTCAGTACTGAAAACATGAGACGATTGATGATAAATTTTTACCGTTATACCTATAATCCTTTTATCCATGCGTTTGTAATAGATCTCCTAAATGGTTAGACAGATTTTGATGAAACTGTTTTTGTGTGTTCAACAGGATTCAAGAACGATTTAGATTTACACTTCAAATCGGGCGGGAAACAATTGTTAAAAAAGTTAGTTATACTAATTTTTATTTTATTCCGGCATAGGTACCGTTATCGGATTTTAAAACTATCGGTATACTCCGCTATCGAAAACAGGTATGTTATGTGAACAGCCCCTAACGGGGAGAAGGTTAAGAAAACTATTTTTTTTTTCGAAATTCTTCGTGCATTTATATCTTACGAACTCATGAACCGATACTGACCCAGTTAGTGCCGATCGTCGTGATTTTTTAATGTATTCGATTAACTGCTGCGGTGAATATTTTTAACGCATAAGTCTTGGGAAATTTTAATACATCTTTAAAGAAGATATCGAATCCGGAATTTCCCCCCAGAACTTAGTGACCCTTTTCGGTGTAATAATTTTGTAATATTAACATACATAAATATTGCAATATTAAAATTGTTATATATAAAATATGTATGCATATATGTATGGTGTGGACGTGAATATACATATGTATAAATGTATATATGTAATTCTCATGTATCAACTCTTTTTTTATTTACCTGCTGGGTAATCACATTTGGCATCTCGTGCTATTTTTAGGGCCTTTTGAATGTCTGCATCTTTATCAATAAACACGTGACAGACACCCTCAGCATGTCCCAATACAGGAATATGTACTGATTGTTCTTGAATATGACGTACCAACTCCGATGAACCTCTTGGTATAATTAAATCAATGTGGTCTTCCATTGACAACAAGTCACTTATTTCTTCGCGTGTTGAAACCTTAATAAGAAAGATTTATGACTAATTAACAACTAGAGTTATGAAAAATATGTAAATAAGAGTACCAATGATACGGATTTTTCAGCGCCAACAGTTGAAAGGGCCTCCTTAACCAATTGCATAAGGGCTTCGTTGCTGTTTGCGGCTTCTTTACCACCTTTCAAGAGTAATCCATTGGCTGAAGCTATGGCTAAAGCAGCAACTTGTGGCAATGAATCTGGCCTGGACTCGAAAATTACTAATAATACTCCGATTGGCACAGTCACTTGGGTTAAATCCAAATTCTGTGCTAAGCGCGTACGTCTTAAAACACGGCCAACATTCTGCAAAAATAATGATTATATATTATAATATAACAAAATCAAACATTTTTTTAAATAACAAATTTCTAGCGACAGATTTTGGTAATATCGGATTATTTCGTACCATGACAACTTTTTTTTCAACAAAGTGGACAGGCACTTACACATTTATATGTGGATACATACATATTTATGTATATGTATAAAAAGTACAGTTTCAGAATAGTATGTTTAACAATAAAAACAATGAGAAATTGTTGAACTTAAAGGCCATCCCGGCAACTTCCCGCTAATTCTAACCGTTGAAAATTATATTATTTAAATTTTAAAACTGATGCAACTTTCGAAAGGATCATCTGATTCCCGTGATGATTGATGTAGTTCTTCGATACCTAAAAAAGAATCGAGAACACCAGTTGATTACATACATAATTTAGAGTGTTTTGAAAAATTAAATTTTGTCGATTTCCCCTTGGTCCGATTTTTCCTATTTTCCAGCTTAAATAGTCTATGACTGTAATACATATTTCTGTCAAGTTTCATTAATGTAGGGGCACCCAATAACTTTTTAGAAGCAATATAAACAAAACAAAAATATTAATGTCCTGCTAGATTGGCAAAATTCCCCTATGTGTGTCGGTTCAAACGGCCGCATATCTAACGGTGGTGTTTCTAGGAAATGTACGTTTACTGAAGTTCTTAAAAACAATACATTAAATCACTCTTTGGCAAAACCACTTCTATTTGGAAGTATTGCAGTACTCTATGTCCTCATTGCTGATGATGCCTTTGCATTAATCCATAATATTTTGAAACCCTTTAATGTACGAAATATGAATTGTGTCCAAAGAGTTTTCAAGAGCTAGGCGAGTAATTGAAAACGTTTTTGGAATTTTGTCTGCTCGATTTCGTGTAATGCAAAGCGCGATTAAGCTAGAGCCACTGGGAACAAGGAAAATTACAATTGCATGTATGTGCTTCCCAATTTTTTATTGAGCCGAAATAGCTCTTTGTACTTCAACACAACCTTTGTTGATCGCTAGACTGCAGATGGCGTACTTATTCCTGGAGAATGGTGAAATGATAACAACGTACAATGTTTAGAAAATCTGGGGCCAAATTATCGCATTCGATATCGATCGAAATTTCTATACAATTTAAATACAAATTTCGATCGAAATCGAATGCCGTAATTTGCCCCCGTAGACAAACCGTTCTTATATAACAAATGAGGTAGCAGCGATAAGAGCCGAACTTTCGCAATATTTTGCAGAAGAAGGCGAAGTTACTTTTCCATACAAACATATATGATATTGTAACAATTTATATTTATTCTCAATAAATTCATTCATTTAGATAAATACACAGAAATCTTTTTGACTAGCATACCAACCTCTATTTTGTAAGCTAGTCGACGACTCACCAAAATAATGAATATTAGATGTTAGTAATTATATCTTAAATAGCACAGTACATGTACATATCGCACAATAAATCATTTGAAATAACAACCCAAAATTGAGAAATAAAGTGGGGAAGCAGCAACATTTTTCAAAAACGGGATTGTTATTTAAAATCAGTCTAACTTCCACAGAAAAAACAAGTAAAAACGTTATATTCGACCGGGTCGAATCTTAAATACCCTCCAAATATTTAGTAAGTGAATTTGAAATGTTTAACTTGGTGGGACAGAGTTCCTTTATATAATATCGTACGTCAACGCCCACTAAAGGGGGCGGGGTTCAAAAATATACAATATCATGTTTTCCACAGAAGAACGTATGGGCATTGCTAGACCGTCTTAGACTTCATCACAATTCTCTTTGGAGGGTATAAAATCTGTATTTTGGCGGGGTCGCTCTGGCAAGGGCTGTGGGGGAAACATTTCACCTTTGTCATAAAACTCTAAAAATAAATCCTTGGGATAATTATATACAAAATTAAAATTTCTTTTTTTTTGATAGGGTCATTTAGAGGGTAAACGGGGAGAGGGGGTAGGGCAGAAACAGGCAGACATAAAACTTTAAAAATAAATGCTTGGGATGATTATACACAAAATTAAAAAAAAATTTTATTTATTTTCAATAGGGTCATTTAGCGGGCAAAGGGGGAGGAGGGGGGTAGGGCAGCAACAGGCAGTCATAAAACTCTAAAGATAAATGCTTGGGATGATTATATGTATACAAAATTTAAAAAAAAAAATTTTTTTGGCAGGGTCATTTAGGGGGCAAAGGAAGAGGGGGGGGGGATGTAGGGCAGAAATCGGCAGTCATAAAACTCTAAAGGTAAATGCTTGGGATGATTATATACAAAATTTAAAAAAAAAAATTCTTTTGGGAGGGTCATTTAGGGGGCAAAGGAAGAGAGGGGGGGGGGGGGGGTAGGGCAGAAATCAGCAGTCATAAAACTCTAAAGATAAATGCTTGGGATGATTATATACAAAATTAAAAATAAATTTTATTTATTTTTCATAGGGTCATTTAGCGGGCAAAGGGGGAGGAGGGGGTAGGGCAGAAATCGGCAGTCATAAAACTCTAAAGATAAATGCTTGGGATGATTATATACAAAATTTAAAAAAAAAAAATTTTTGGGAGGGTCATTTAGGGGGCAAAGGAAGAGGGGAGGGGGGCGGGGTAGGGAAGAAATCGGCAGTCATAAAACTCTAAAAATAAATGCTTGGGATGATTATATACAAAATTTAAAAAAAAAAATTTTTTTTTGGTAGGGTCATTTAGGGGGCGAAGGGGAAGGAGGGGCTAGGGCAGAGTAGTACCAGGTTTCGTCTCAGCTTCGTCATTAAAGCTTAAAAGTGTTATTTTTAAGGAATGTAGGCTTAAGTAAAACAATTTGTTAAATTTTTATGCTATTTTTGCTTATAATAACGTCCACTGAAGTGGGCGGGGTAAAAAAATATTTTTATTTTATTTAATGGCTCCAAGTTTAAGGCGTTGGACCGTATTTGACATAAATATATATCATTTGCTTAAAAAAATAACCAAAAAAATTTAAAAATGATGTTGTTTTTTCTGGGTTGGTTTAGTTCTTCTTAGGGGAACTTTTTTCCCTCTTGCCCGATTTAGCCCATCTTCGAACTTAACCTGCTCTAAGCTTTAAAATATATTTATGCTAAATTTCAAGAGTGTAGCTCTTTTCGTTTGGACTGAATCGTGATTTCCACAGACGGACGGTCGGATGGACATGCTCAGTTCGTCTTAGATTTCATCACTGATCAAGAATATATATACTTTATGGGGTCTGAGATGGATATTTCGATGCGTTACGAACGGAATGACAAAGTGAATATACCCTCCAAATTCTTTTTTGGAGGGTATAAAAAACCATCATAATTTAATAAATGAAGAGAACCACTTCACCGTGTCAACAAAACAAACAAAATCATTTTGAAGCTGTTTTGTTTCAACTTAATGTATGTACACACAAATAAATTCGGTGTTTTTCCAAAATCTGCGAGTTTTTGGTCCTCATCATTACACAAAATCACAAGGGTAATCAATAATAGTAATTTTAGCAAGGAATATACAATCAGAAGAAGACCCCACGGTATACATAACAGTTGAGATAAACATTTTCATACCTAAAATTTTATTTCCTCAACTGACCAATTTTGAGACGTTAATACCTCATTGTAAGGCCCTATAAGAAACCTTTCAGTTACGGTGGCAATTTTTTTTTACACGACATATCCGTTATATTTTATGGTGTTTTCTTTTCTCACAAAAATGTTCCATTTATGTTACCATTTACTCGGGTTTATGTACCATTCTAAAAATATATGTAAAGATGTGAAAAGTTGCCGGTTTCCTTTCTAAATATTTTGCACAAATAAATGGTAAATATGTTGCATATCTCACACCTGTTTATATTTGAGCGTGAGATAATACCATTTTTTCAGCTGCGTTTACTACTTTTTTATACAAGTGAGTATTTTAATTATTTATTTTGCCATTTTCAATACGTCAATTACCTATAAAATATTTTAAGTGCAAAGTCAATTAAAAATTTTGTTCCTTTATGATATCGAAAAATGGACCCCTTTGTAAGGGTGAGTGTAACAGGAAAACAATATTACATATTCAAAAGGCACATCTTTTTTTAAGAAAAGAAAACACCATTAATGTTTGTGGTTTATATATAATATTGTGTTTCTTACCTTTTAAGAGATCAAATAATTTTGTTGTCTGTGAGTTAATGTTTTTTAGTGATTTTGTATAAAATTTTATACACATTTACTTTTTAAAGTGTAATACTGGCTGAAGCAATTATTGTTTTTTACTGTTTGTTCTTGCAAAAACTTTGCAAGATCAAGTACCAGGTTACGCCTCAGCTTCGTCATTAAAGTTTAAAAATTTTATTTTTAAGAAATATAGGCTTAAGTAAAACACTTTGTTATATTTTTACACTATTTTTGCATATAATAACGCCCACTTAATGGGGCGGGGTTCAAAAATTAATTGTTTTTAAATTTTATGGGTCCAAGTTTAACGCGTTGGACCTTCTTTGACATAAAAATACATTATTTGCTTAACAAAATTACAAAAAACTTTAAAAATTATGTTGTTTTTTAGAGGTTGGTTTAGTTACTAAACTTTAGTTCTTCTTAGGGGAACTATTTTCCATCTGGCCCGATACAGTCCATTTACGAACTTGATCTGTGACATCCCTCAAAATATATTTATGCCTAATTTAAAGGGTCTGACACTTTTCGTTTGGACTGAATCGTGATTTCCACGGGCGGAAATGCCTAGATCGTCTTAGATTTCACACGGAATGACAAGGTGAATATACCCTCCAATTCAGTTTTAGAGGATATAAAAATGGGCAGGTACGACAGAAAAGCAATTAGTACACTTCGAACCACCAGAGTAGTTTTTTAACTGCAAGGTTTATGTATTTAAGGTTTACGAGTATTTTAAGCCGAAAACACAATATGGCGTTTTGTGACCATTCAATGGCCACAAACGCTCAGTGCTATCAATTACATACTTAGTAAACAGGAAGGAAACACCTTGAATACTACTACGCACACATTGTAAGGTGGCATTCATTGAACACGTGTGGTAGACATCATTGAAAAGATATAATTTGATAGGCAATGTTCGCCACTGTGGAATTGACTCCCACAGTCATAGTTGAATTTAGCGTAGCACTTTTGATACTGACTGTGACTTCAGATAGGCTCTAAGGCTTTCCCAATACGTTTTAATATTTAGGAATCAAATTATTATTTACGTTGCTTTCCTTGCTAAGGTCTTAAAATGCTATAAATATTTGCTACCACGATAAACTGCTCTTTAGTTGAAACAAATAACATCAATGAATACTCCAAATTGCAATACTTACATTATGACTTGCATCCGCAATCTGCTTTAAGCCAACTGCCAAATTTCTCAATTTGCCTGAGTTTAGGGACAAGCGAGATAATAATGGTTTGGCTAAACCACTACGTTGTGCTTCAGCAATATCCTTGGCATTGGCCTGCAGTATATACTCTTCCCGGCTTATTAATAAATCTGCCAAAGTGTTAACAGCACTAGCTCTTTGTTCTGGTGAGAGTGCCTGTAACTGACGGCTGCCGACACGTGCTGTAGTGGCAAAAAACATTTCCAAGCAACAGGATAAATAGCCGGTGCATTCAGAGTGTTAAAGGGAATGACGGAAGACCATATATGATAATATTAAAGAAGAAAGAATATGGACATCATTATATTGAAACATTTCGTAATTGCTTAAGTTCAGTCATTTTAAATAATATGAAAAATGTGATGTGATTATGTATGTGTGTACGTATGGCAAGCAGTGATTGATGTAGCTCTTCGAAACCTCAGAAAGAATGGATGGGATCAGATATAACAGATATATATCGTATAATTTCAGAGTTTTCTTTAAAACAAATCAATTTTGTCTCATTTTTTCGTTCACGAAATCTCACGAACCCATCAACCGATTTTGACCCGGCTAATGCGCTTGATATGGTTTTTTATTGTCAAGAGCTGATTGGTTTTTGGAATCGATCAGAAAAGCAGTTTCATAGTTATTCTAAAATAAACCTTAAAATTGTTTTCCATTTTTTTTTTGATATATCCGAAAATGTAGCGGTCCGAACCGGTCCCAATTCAAAGAAAATCTAAACTTAAAGGAACCCTTCGAAACTAGTTTGGTTGGATTCGGTTCAGCTGTTAAAAAGTCTGAATACTTACACAAACACACAATAATTTTGGTATCGGTACCGATATTAAAAGGTATTTAATCAGGAACGCTGTTAATAACAGTAACAGTTGCGAAGCTTTCATTTTTCACCAACTGCCGTTTAAAGTTCCAATTTACCAACATTGAGAACTTATTTGGTTACTTTTATGTACCAAAAAAATTTAGATTTTCCAGCCATGGAATAAATTTTTATTTTTTTTTTTTTTGATTTTTGTTTTTAATACCAATTTAATTCTTGCTTAAGCATAAAAAGGATTTAATCCACCCAAAACACCAACATATTTGAAATTTTTTATTATTTTATGTGCCAAAAATATTTCCGTTCTCCAACCCTGTATTTAAATTTTTTTTATTTTTTTGAATAGCATATCAATTTTTGTAATGTATAAAATAGTTTTACATAAAAAAAAATTTAACTTTTTTAACAATTTCATTGACCAAAATATATTTCAATTCCGCAATTAGAAAATTCTGGATTCGAAATTTCGATTTTTTATTTTAATACCAATTTTATTTTTCATAATTTCTAAAATAGTTTTAATTAAAAGAACAAGAATTTTCTTTATATACCACAAAAAAAATGTTCAATATTCCATCCCTCGAATAAAAATTTTTATTTTTTTTAGACTTTATACAAATTTGATCCAATATAAACAGAGTATCAGTGTCAATGTAGTCAAGATCAGAATATGTAATTGAATTAGTGTCTGCATTCTAAAATTGGGGGAAGAAAATAAAATGGAAAAAATTACTGAATTGCTACGGAAATGAGTCAACCAAGTATTGCATATATAGACTACTAGAGTAACCCTGCCCTGCATTTTATTGTATTGCTGGAGAATACAATAACATACGTTTAAGTCTTTGTATTAAAAATTAAATTTTCTAGAAAGAATAGACATTTTCCTGATTGTTTATAAACTTAAATTACAACCAATAAACACACAGAAATTAAATAAGTCAAATGACGCGAGCAAGCAGAGCCTTATACCGACAAAATGTAATTTTCATAAGAAAAATTTATGTAGGGAAAACACACCATCATAAACGTGTGTGTATAACGCATATGCGTAGAAATTTGTATTGTATGTTTTTTTATAAACCATCAGAGAAAGTAGACATTTCCAACTCATGTAATCGTTTGAAAATCGGTTGAATGGTTCTCGAGCTATAAAATCACGAACATAACACAACATACATATTTATATATATATATATATATATATATATATATATATATATATATAGATATTTTCACGCATTGTTGTTTGTATTTTTATCAGTCTACAATTATACAAAAAAAGTTGAATAATTTTTTAATATAATATAAATACCTTGAAAGATTTTTAATCCAAACGTATGGAATCTTTCACCTTCATATAAAGGCAATAGGTTAATATGATTAACATTATTTTCTGTTCTGTAACGAAATATGGACCAACTGTATTATCAACATCTAAGCGCCTTATCTATTTTGGAAACATATTTCACACATACTTTTATTTTTATAAAGACCGTTTGTAACGCAGCGAAATATCCATGTGAGACAACTGATGTTGAATTTCCTTTGTGCCTTGGAATATTTATCATGTCTTTCTGAATTTAAAACAAACAAATTTCGAACAATCAGCCTATAAAATCTTAATTTAAAATAAATTAATTTTTGGACCCCCGCCCCCTTTGTGGGGTTAAAAATTTAACAAATTGTTTTACTTAAGCCTACATTGCCTGAAAATAACATTTTTAAGCTTTAATGACGAAGCTGAAATGTAACCTGGTACTCCTCTGCCCTACCACCACCATCCCATTTGCCCGTAAATGACATTAGAAAAAACAATGAACTAAATACATTTAATTATCCCAAACATTTATTTTTAGAGTTTTATGGCCAAGGGTAAATGTCTCCCCCACAGCCCTTGTCAGAGAGACCCCGACAAAATACAATTTTAATGCAAAATGAATTGAACCCCATGAAGTATACATATTCTTGATAAGTGATGAAGTCTAAGGTCTAGCAATGCCCATACGTTCGTCTGTGGAAAACATATTGTCTATTTTTGGATCCCGCCCCCTTTAGTTGGCGTTGACGTACGATATTATATAAAGGAACTCTGTTCCACCAAGTTAAACATTTTAAATTCACTTACTGAATTTTTGGAGGGTGCTTAAGATTCAACCCGGTCGAATGTAACGTTTTTACTTTTCTTCCGGTTAATAGATATAGCTTGTATTTTAGAACAGCTCGGATACTCTTCGATCCAATTTCCTGAAGTTCGGAAAGAGGTGATATTATTGGTGATTGTAAATATGGTGTTGACGCTGATGATGAATATGATGCTGAAGTTGGGGGTAGTGATTTTGAGGTGCTGATATTGGAGCTGGTGGTACAAGAGCGTTTTCAAAAGAAGGTCTCTTAAAGATACTTTTTTCAAAGGCGTTTTTTGATGTGTTAACATCTATACGCGCGCCTCTAGGGCAGTAAACTATCAGTTTCAATACATACGCAAGTGTAAGAGTTTGTTTGTTTGTTGTTGTTGCTTGGCAGTCGGTATTGAAAGTGATTACTGGGCGGTTTTCATATAATTTTCCCACGCGATTTTCTCCGGAAATTCATAGCTGATTTTATTAATTTTTGGATTAAAACGCTAGTGCGGGTTTCAACGAAGAGTTTAGGCCAAAAATTAAGGCGATCCGATATCGGCGAGCGAAGATTTAAGTGTTTTAATTCGGAGTATTAATTTGGTGTTATATTAAAAAAGTGTTTTATGTTGATCTTCGGTTTTGTCTTATGCATAGCAACGAGAATAGTGACGTGGTTATACGCAAGAATGATAAAATAAAGATTACGCCTTGCGCATGATTTACCGTTTGATGACGTATTTGTTCCCTCGAAGAGATTGCCAAATGTTTATTATATGCAAAACTAATACATTCTCGTACAAAGTTAATATTTTATGCTATATTTGGCAACTCTTCACTCAAAGAGATTTCCAATTTACTCAGAGAGTTTTCCAACAAGCAAATTAAATCGGATTTATGAAAGTGCAAGTTTTTTGTTATATTTTATAATAAATTGTGTTACATTTTAAAATAAATATATTAAAATAATTATTAAATAACTTAAAGTGTAAAAAACTTGTTAAAACTTGATTTTTAAGGCTCATAAACTGTAAACAAAAAACCTAAATTAAAGAGAAAAAAGAACAAAAATGGCAAGCATGAAATGTGCAGTGGGCAATTACAAACAAAATAACAGCAAAAAAAAGTGAGAAATAATTGAGTTAAAATGTATCAAATTTTGTTTGTTTTCAAAAAGCTGTGTCATTTTATAACTTTCCAAGAGGTGAAGCTCACAGGAAGTTATGGCTGATATTCTGCAGGGAAAAAAATTTGTTTTGAATAGGGAAAAAAGAAAAATAATTAACACTTGGGTTCAATATTTATATAAAATAACTATAAATTAACAATTTCAAATAAAAAAACGTGGAAAATTAAATAATTTTTTAAAATTGTTTATTATCAAACAAATTTAATTTGAAAAATCGCAATTTGCCCCACTGTCCTGTTTTTACAATAACATAATAGATCTCCAGCTGAATTTTATTAGCCAATCAGAACACACGTTGAGTGACGTCAGAGTTCCATCATGCGCAGAAAAGTATTTTTATTTCAGCTTGTTGGCGTAATCTTTATTTTATCATTCTTGGTTATACGTACATATATAAAAATGAGATAGCAAGACAGCAACGTATGTAGCTTATGTACAAACATAACAATGTATGTATGTACATTTGTCTGTTGCTTTGCATTCTCTTTGTTTTTTGTGGGTTTAATATAAAATAAATAAAAAATACTTTGTATTAACTCTACCTCCGGGTTTGTGGGTCTGTGTTCATAGAAATCGAACAGGTACCGTGTAACAAAAAGGTGTTAACACATCGCCCGTGAGTTCGAACACTCATTGATTTTTTTTTTAAATATATATTTTTTTAAAGGTAGTTTTTAGAAAACTACAACACATGCACCTTACATAACTCTATTCTTATTTTAGCCCTCTTTTTAATTATATTATATTTTTCTTTGCGGTGCCGATTTTCAAAAGCTTCCTACCATCTGCAACGGTCGCATGTCACAATTCTCATACCTACAACGTATCAAACTAACCAACCAACCGGCTGTAAGGCAAGCATGTGCCAAATTTTGTATGGAACGAATGTCGCCGAACCATCCAATATATACTACTTTTCACATCTTCAATAAATATGTATACACTGACAGATCACAAGCATATCGTAGAGCATTTAAGTGATGTTGGTTGAATTTTAGTAGATTCGACACCATGAGAACCACAGTGCAAACATTTCATCTTTCTGGAAGTGAAAGATTAAGATATTGCAAAATAAGTCTGTACTTACCACTTTCTGCAAGTTCTTCCACAGGAGTGGTGTAACCTTCAGTTGACTCTGTGAAAAATGTTCCAACTTTTCTTCCGCCAATTATTGTTTTGATAGCCTTTTCTTGCATACCATTACATATTACCACACTGACGCCGCGATCCAATGCCCAAGTAGCGGCTTTAACTTTTGAGTCCATACCACCAGTACCAACCTTTAAAATAAAACAAAAAAATTACTATTTAGATTTGTATGAAGCTTGGAACGTCTTTGATAGTGAAGGCAGGCGAAGTAAGCTGTGTCTCTCTGGTGTTGTAGTTAAAGCACCAGCACCAACAGTGGACCTGTGTTGACTGCTTCCTATTAAGAATTCATGAAACTCAATTCCATTATTTTGGAAACAAAAGTAATATACAGTCCCAGAATTGTATGCAATAAGCGATGTTTGTTTTGTAGTGATTTTTAGCCTTTTTGCTCTAATTCATGTACCAAAAATTCGTTTACTTGTCCAACCTTGGAATCGAAATTTTTGTTTCCATACCCTTCACAAAAAAATTAAAGTGTATATAGAGGTTTATCATTCCGTGTGTTATTTCCTCAATTAGTATGCGACCCCATAAAGTATATATATATATATATATATATATATATATATATATATATATATATATGTATATATATATATTCTGGATCCTTATGAATAGCGATGACCATTGAGCAATATACGCCTGTCTGTTCGTGAAATCGGGTTTACAAAGCCCCCAGAAGAGCTAGAGACTTCATTCTTGAATCGATGGACTGGAAATTGACTTAAATAGAGTGGTATTAAAATTCAAAAAAAAAAATCCGAAATACGGTTTCAGAGCTGGGAAGCTTATATCTTACGCAAAATTAACTAGCAAAAACCAATTATATTTTTGTTTGCTGGTTAACTAAATCTATTTCATACTTTGGGAAGAATAAAATTTGTATTAGAAACTAAAAAAAATTAAATTTTTTCCAGGTATGGGAAACTAATTTTTTTTTTCGTTGGTACTTGCAATATATTGTAGAGCATAAAAGTGACCAAAATGGTTAAAAATTTAAAGTTTTTCTTAAATAAAACTACTTTATACCTCATGAAGAGTTGCACTGGTAAAAATAAAACAAAAAATTTAAATTTCGTTTCCAGGGTTGGGAAATTGAAAGTTTTTAGTACATAAAATGAATACAAATGATGGATAAGAGATTTGACAAACTAGCTGATAAATTAACTGAAAAACTTCAATCTATGATACAAAGATTATTCCATGGTTGTGAAAATCGTCTCTTAAATGAAGTTGACAAAAGGTTAAGTGTTACAAATTGTTAGCTTAATAATGTAATAGAAAGAGTGTCAAACATAGAGTCAGCTGTTCAAGATATAAAAATTGCAGCCAAGAACAAAATTATAGAGCTAACAAATGAGACAGATAAATTAAAAAAGAAATATTGTTATTAAAAAGACAAGAAAATTCTGTTGTGGCAAGTGATATCCGCATTACTGGTGTACCCTTTAATAAAGACGAAAATCTATTCATTCGAAAAGCGGCTTTTCGAATAAACCTAAATAATTCTTTTCGCAATAACAAAAATAATAAAAAAAACTACCAAATAAAGATATTAATGATCTCCCAATAATTATTAAATTTGAATGTGCCTTTGAAAGGAATTTTGTTCTAAAGTCTATTACGTCTTATATAAAATCTAACACGGATGTTTTACGTTTGAACCTTATTGGATATGATAGTGCAATCTCCTTTTATTTTAATGAAAATCTCACCTCTTAAAATCATCGAATACTTCTTCAGGCTTACCGCCTGAGGTATTGTTTATATATATATATATATATATATATATATATATATATATACATATATATATATATATATATATATATATATATATATTCTGGATCCTTATGAATAACGATGACGATTGAGCGATGCTCGTCTGCCCGTCCGCCTGGTTTTCCCAAGCCCCCAGAAGAGGTAGAGACTTCGTTGTTGGACCATTGGATTGGAAATGAATACATAGTGTTATTGAAATTCAGAAAGATCCGAACTACGGTTCCAGCGCTGGGAAGCTTACACCTATTTCTCGACGCAAAATTTATATCAAAAATCAATTTTTTTTAATGTTTGTAAATTAAACCTATTTCGTGATTTGGGAAGCACGTGCAACGCTTCTTGAGGTATAAAGTAGTTTTATTTTAAAAAAATTTCAAATATATAACCATTTCATGTACCATAAAATATTGCACTTGTCCACTCCTGGACTCGAAATTGTTTGTCGAGGTCATTTTAGTCGTTTCATTGATAGTTCATTTGCTATCAATAAATCTGCTGCGAATATTTCACTTGTTAGTCGTTTTACTTTTGTGTGTTTGCTGAAGTCGCTGTCTTTGCAAACACAATCATTTTGTGTGCATCTGTTTCATTTAAATTTTTTTTTAAATCGTTCCGCAGTCGTAGTCACTAACACATTTTGGAAATGAATATGAGCAACTTTAAAAGCTGCGTGAAATAATCACAAATTTTGTTGTACTTGGCTGCTATAACAAGATAATATTGAATAATTTTTTTAGAGGAAGTATAATATATGTATGTATGTATGTAGATTAGATTTTGTAAAAAAAGTTGTTTTTATTAGGATGTTTTGTGCTTAAGTGATGATGTGCATTTTTGTTATTTACACATCTATCAATTTGTGATGTTTTGCAATTTATTTGTGTATTTTCTCTCATATTGACGAAAGCAAATTATATGGGGGAGAATATGAAGGAATGTGTACCAAATTGTTGAACAAAACACATTGAAGCTTTTAGACTTTTATTTGCTCACCTTAGATTTTGTCCCAAACTCAATGAGACGACTGTCATTAGAAGTGTATGTGTGCATTAATTTGGCGCCATCTTCCCACGGCGGCTTATTGTAAATACCATCCACATCCGACATCAAAATTAGTAGATCCGCTTGAACTTCTGCAGCCAACATAGCAGACAAGCTGTCGTTATCTTTAATAGCAATTCCCTTAATAAAAGTCAGTAAATAAAGAAAATTTAATTAAAATTCATATGACTGCATGTTATAAAAAGTCACAATAAGGTTGGCAAATGAAATTATAACATATGCATATGTGTGTAAGTAAATATCGCACTCATATAAAAGAGTTTTCTAGAAAGACATTTGCTTATACACACAAAAATAATTTCCTGCGATAAATTTTTAGTTACACAAATCATAATACCTAAATATACTCGTAAGTTATTGGAAAATTGATAGTTAGTGCAACTAAAAATTTGAATCAAAGAAAACTTTTAGGGGCATAAAAAATGATATATCCAACACTTATTTTCAATATATATATTTAGATCAGACGTAGGCATTGTGGGTGAGCGCGCTTCACATATATGTAAATTCGCTCTTGAGAGTCCTACGTATTTGTAGTTACTCACAAATCACAAAAACTGTGATTCACAATTCAGTCTATCACAAGCTTCCAACCAAGACGATTGTTTGAGCGCTTGTTGAAACAAATTACTTAAGGGTGGGGAGTATGCTCGTTTGTTTGCAAAATTTCTCTCACACACACAAACTCAAAATGTTGATGTGTTCGTGCCTATGTCTGATTTAGATAATATTACCAATGCCAAAAAAAATTCGAAAACTTAACCCTTTCCTGCCCAGATGGTCAAAATGACCCATATATTTTATTATACACACACACATGTGAAAGTTTGCATTGTGATATTTAATTAAAATTCTTTTCACTAACTCTTTAACTTTCCTTCTTCCGAAAATTGCCATCTATAATTCTGTGCAAAATTTGCCCAATATATAGAATTGAATTAAACCTTAAATAAACATTACCCGTTTTTCAAATTTTGTAACCCTGAACTAGTTATATTCCCCTTTTGGTGCAATCATAACCAATTTTTATGCTTTGAATAATTTATTTTCTTATATTCTCTTTTTTGGCAACACCATTTCTGGAAGCTCAGCTGTTCACGTGTTACATGTTACTGTTAAACGAGTTCAGTTTGGTCTACAATTTAACAATGATTCGACTTACTAACAGTCCAACCTAAATTACAACGCAAAGCGCAACGTATTTCAGCGCTTAGCTTTTACGCTGAAATTATTAATAATTTAAGAAATAGAGATGAACACGCTAAATTGACCTCACGAATAAATTCTGGAATACTGGCTACCGGTGCTTCAATCATTATGGAGATTGTAGTCTTAAGATCAAATAGGCCAATTTTGCTTGTTCACGAATCCATTCAACCAGAAATGAGCGCGATGTAATTTCTTATCTGAGCATGAGCTTTAATAACAATATTCAATAACCAGCAAGCGTTGTTCGTTACAGACCAAACTAAATTACGACGCAAAGCGTTGTCTGGCTGTCAAAATTTCTCATGCTCATCTAAAATGTATGAGACCAAGCGAAATAACGCGGTATCAACGCTTTGCAATTGGAAAATCCAATTTTTACAGCGCGTAAAAAAGTGAAGTTTGGTGCAAAAGCACTCTTGTTCATTTTGTTGAAGTGTTAAGTGATGTAACTTTAGCTACTTTTAGGTCAATTTAGCTAGTTCATCTCTATTTCTAACTTCGAATTAGAGTTTTTATTAATCAAAGTAAGTAAACATTACTGATTATGGCGCAACGTTAACGCCCTAATTTACGTTTATCATTTCAGCGTAAAAGCTAAGCACTAAATTACGTTGAGCTTTGCGTCGTAATTTAAGCGGCATGGCCACACATCAAACTGACGCTTCAAACTCTGTTTTTCTTTGATAGTGTTAGTAAAAAAACTCACACGTATGGTTTGATGTGAGTTTGAAGAATATCAAAACAATTTAGATTTTGACTCTCAAACTGAATTTTACCAACACATACACAAGTTTGAAGCATCAGTTTGATGTGTGGATATGCCGCTTTAGGTTGGACTGTTAGTCATGAACATGGCAGTCCTGTCCAAAATATCATATATTATATTAGGCCAATGTTTTATAGATTTCTTAAATAATACAATTTCTGGTTCAGTTTATACCCTTAATCTTTCCTGAAATACTGCTGCTAGCACTATTTAATAATATCTGCAACCCTTTAAACTTGCCTGTGCTGGACGAAGTTGTGTCGCACTTTTCCCAATACATTGTTCTCCTCTAAAATATCATATATGACAGAAGCTATTTCTAATTCATTTCCTGATCGAATATTAAGCATATTTTAAGAATATTAAGCATACTTTAGAGTAGTTAATAACTGTATGTGCGAGAACAATTAAAATACTCAAATTTCAGCAATTAAATTTTAAAATTTTTAAATTTTAATTGCCAAATTTGTGTTAATGGGTTTTTTTGTAATTTGATACTTTAATGTGTGTGTGTGTATTTTCCCACGGTTAAATAGGGATGTTCACATTGTTGTTGTTTAATTTTTTATAATGTTGGGGTAGGCGTGGGAATTTTTGTCTGTCCATATGAGACCTTGGGAGTTTTTGTCTGTCCGTATGAGACCGTGGGAATTTCTGTCCGCCCATATGTGGGGGGTAGTTTGGTGGAGGGGTGCTGTAGTAACCAAAATGAGTTTGTATAAGTGAGCGTGAGACCGTGGGAATTTTTGTCTGTCCATATAAGAGCTTGGGAGTTTGTGTCTGTCCATATGTGACCTTGGGAATACATGTCCGTCGGTATGTGAGCGTGGGAATTTCTGTCTGTCCATATGTGAGTGTAGGAATTCTGTCTCTACATGGGTGCTATGGCCTAATAGAAAATAATAAATTTTTAGTATCTGACACAACATTTTTTAGGAAGTACAATATCTCAAAAGTGTTGTATAAATGGATGGCCCTAATGTTTGTGGTTCGTTTCTTCTTGCTGGAGTGAGATTTCTTCTTTTATTTTTTAGCTTGTTTTTAATTGTGGTGTGTGTTTACTTAAGATATTTTTAATTTTGGTGTGTGGTTACTTAAGATATTTTGTCCAGCAATTCAGTTATTTCTTTTTTGTGTGCAATGCTTGAGTGTGGGGGAATAATTTGATTATTCTGATCTTGAAGACGTTGTGAAAAAAATTACTATTGCATAAATATTGAATTTGATATTTTGTTTATTTTATACATGACGATCATCGATGGATTTTATTTGGGGATCTGGATGGTGGTGCGATTTCTGTATTTTGTAGAATATTAATATTTATGCTATGTTTAAGTGTGTGTGTGTGTGTTTTTGTGTTCTGAGTGGCGATTGGAATGTCTGCCTGTCAGACAGGGGGTGTGTGTGTGACGATTGGTGAGTCTGTGTGACAGTCCGCTTTTTTGTTGCTTTCCTGGATTTAGCGCAAGTGGGTCAGTATGAAATGAAATAAATTTGTAGATATTTATGTACGCATATACATACAAACAAATAATAAGCGTTTATTCGTTGTGCCCAAATATTCCCTTGACCATTTGAATGAATGAACCATTGTGTTTATTTGTTTGTGTGTTCTCTGAAATAAATATGTATATAGGTGTTTATTTGAAATAAAAGACATTTATTTTAATTTTTATAAGCATTTATTTAAAAGTTTGTTAACATTTTCATTTTTAAGTAAAATTGCATTCCTTAAGGCACAAACACCATAGTCGTGATAGCTACAATAGAAATATGTTGAATTGTTAGTTTCCATTTGTTTAAAATTAATGCAGCCAATGTCTTCAATGTTATAAACTGTTTGATGAATCATTTTTTCTAGCCATTTTTTCTTCTCTCCCCCCTTAACATATATTTGTGAATTTCTTATATTGGATTTTAAAAACTTGCAAACGCTTTGAAATGAGACTGATCCATCATTCCAGTTAATATGATGATAGTTTTTTGTTAACCAAACTGCTTCTCTCTGTTTTTTGACCGATAAACATGCGAAATCAAACGGAGGTTTTATGATGAAATTGAGGCATTCGTTGTTGCTGAAAACTACAGCTAGTTCTTTTGCGATGAAGTCATTTGAATTATTTTTGAAACCTTGCAAGTCTACAAAAACAATATCACCATCCATGTTATTTAATTTATAAGACCTTCCGGACTTGACCTTTTATTGGTATGTATTCTATTACGCGGTCATGAATAAGAACGCAGTAAGCTGATGTCGTTGCTGGAATATTTGTTGCTGTTTCAAATTCAATTTTTATATCAATCGGTCCGGTATTGACTGATTCGTTCTGATAGCTTACATCTACTACAATAATTGGAGCGTCGTCTTTAAACTCCTGGGCAGTTAATAATGGTTGAGGCTCATTCATATAGTAGCTTTGTTGAAATCTTACATACATATCATATAGAATTGCATACAGTTCATTTTTAAATTTTATGTTAAGATCATCATATGGGTAAGAGGTTGAATTTAAATGTACTTTTAAATTAGTGAGGTCACAGTGAACAAATTTGTTACCTCGTTGAAATGCGACCAATACAAAACGTGGTCGCTCTTTACTTGCAGCTAATTTAACATTCCAAATATGACTTGTTCCTGTATTCAATTGTGGATTCATATGACAATCCCAGCTACGAAATGCCATCGGTATAGAAGCACCATTGTTAATAATTTTAATCATATTCAACTTGCTCTGATCAGATAATTGTACGTGTGGAATTCTCCAGGAGATGAGTGAAATTGTAAGTTTCGATTTTTCAGTAGAAACGCTCGAGTGTACAAGAGCTTCATCATTTTTATTGCGCAAGAGTATCAATTCATGCTTTCCATTAAGTATAACTTTGTTATAGTCTTCAGCAAATCCCAAAAGCATTTTTAGTGGTACATAAAAATTAAAATATCCATTCTTAAGATTCAAATCATCAGTTTTATGCCATCCACCATTTTGCATTACAACGCTTTGAGTTGGTGATAGAGATACCAAATTTTTTATTGTGGTTGTTGTTCCTAAATACCTTGTATGATCGATTTCAATACCATTAAGCTCATAGCGGATTTCATCAAATAGATGTGAAACAAAGTTGTTTTTCAATTTAAAATTTTCTGAAAATTTTCCAGTTTTTTCATCTACAACGAAACCTTCCACATATATATAGCTCTCACTAGGTAACACGTACAAATCTTGATTTTGTATTGAGATTCGAATCTCATCATTATTATTGTACGATTGTAGATATGGTATGTAGGTATGATAGTCCTTTTTTATTATATTTTCGTCAGACAATGGCTTATCCAATACGTTTATTATTGAGCTCATTTTGTTTTCAGTTTGAAATTCAAAGACTTGAGAAAACTTTTGTTTGTTGTTGTAAGTGACCTTTGACGAGCAGATCTTTTCAATTGTGGTTTAGGTTGTAATATCTGTGGATGAGACGTGGCTGCCGTATTTTGTGATATACTTGTATTGTATATTATCATTACTTAGTTGGTCTTAAATGTATTCGTATTGTAATTTCCTCTCCTCTGAAATTAATTAAATCACCGTTCTGATCAACCACGCGCAGTGATAGAGAACTTATCTCTTTGGAGATTCCACGGAATCTCATCTATTTTATAGCCTGCAGGTACATTAATCGGAAACTCATGAAGTGTGTGTGATTTTGAATTGTTCATATATGTGTTAGTAGCGATACTACTTTCAATTCGCAAGAGATTTACTTTAAAAATATTAACTGGAAGATCTGACTAATGATCATCGGTCGGTGTTAGGATTTTACTATTGAATCCTAAAAGATTCCCAATTGTATTTTCTTTATTAAAATATATCGGGTCTTTAGAACTATTTATTTTAACTTGCATCGTATTGTTGTTAGCTTCTATAAAAATATGCTCTCCAGGACTGAGTCGTTTGTATTGCTCTTCTATGTAGTCAACTATATCTTTCAATTCATAAGATCCAATTGGTATTTCAATTACATATTCCCCTATATGAAACATATTGTTATAGGAGTCTACATTTGGAATACTGTTGTATGAATGAAAATCAGTTAGCGCACACTCATATGAGTCGTTTAAGTCAATGGGAGGAAAATAATTAGCATATGGCGCTGATGAGTTAGAGCTCAGAGTAAGTGTTATTGACATTATAACAGCCTGTTCACAAATAAATAAAGTTTAATACACACCATGGTTTATAAGAATAATTTGCATATATATTTCATAATCTTATTTTAAAATTAACATTAGTTATTAAAAATATTGATGTTATTGTCGTTGTTATCATTGCGGATGACGATTTATTTCGTTTTCCATCTATAGTATTTTATCTTTGCTTATCCAGGAATTGTGTTGATTAGAAAATCCCAACCATTTAACTAATGCTTTGCCCCCTTTCAGTCGAATCACCTTTTCAACTAGATATGTATTTGGAAATCTAGTTCTTGACAGTTCTTCCGTATAGAAGCCACCTTTAATAGGATTTCCAAGATAATCTTCTAATATGTATGTTGTAGGATATGTATTCTGAACTCTTTGGATTGTGAAAATTTCTGTTGTCCAATTCGGAGTATAGCCTTTCTCAAAAATATGTTTATATTTGCTAATACGTACATGGTCTCCTGCATTAAATTTTGACATTTTGTACATCTTTAAATGACTGTATACTGTATTTAGAAGTTGTTTTTCATTTTTTGAGTTGACTTTAATCGGTGGCATTTTAATGGTGCGATGAACTTTTCTATTGTATGCATTAAGTAAATCTTTGTATATATCAAGCCAGTTGTAGGAACCATTAAAACTAAACTCTTTCCACATCATTCCTTTTAATGTTCTATTGAATCGTTCTACTATTGATGCTTTCATGATGCTATACGTTGAGTAGTGTTTGATGTTGTATTTATCCATCAATTGATTAAAGTGTTTGTTGAAGAATTCTTTACCATCATCTGTTTGTAAGTTTTTTGGCACACGCCCCAACTGAAAAATAGTCTCCATTGCCTGCGTTGTGTCAACAGCTGTTTTTCTTCTCAGAGGTACTACCCAAGCATATTTGGAGAATGTGTCAATTACAGTTAGCAAAAATCTATAATTTTTATTGTATGTAGAATAGTTCCCCATTTCAACTAAATCCGCTTGCCAAAGATCGTCTATTCCTTTCATAACAACTCTACGACGTCCAAACATTTTTCGAGCTTGCTTATGGAGCTCGTTCACTAAATTTCTTTTTGTATCCATGTCTAAGCTTTAAGAAGTCTTTGGGGTGTGTTGTGATCTATCTGATGCGCTTTCACCAATTGACACAAACATGTAATTTTCAAATCTATACATTTTCTCATTTAATCTTTCAATTTCTTCTTCGAAGGATGCTCTGATCTTGGAAATGCTTTCTTGCAATTTTTTATTCTCTTCCAACTGTAATATTATTTCATGTTGTTGCATTTCGATTTGATTGAGAGTATTGTGCATTTTGTTGTTATCTTCTTTAAATTCTTTTATAATTTTGTGTTCTACTTCTTCCATTTGAGTTTGCAAAAACAATTTATTGATAGCATCGTTTTCCTCCAAAGCTTTTGCAACATTTTTGATTCTTTTGTTTTGGACATCAATGTTGTTGTTCGCATCCAAAAAGAGCCCCAACAATTTAGGTGCATTTTTCAATGAAATTATACTGCTAGTGTCGTTTAGATAATGTCCGAATTTATCAACAGACATAATTTATATTTAAAATGTGTATGCGTTTATATAGTTTATACTATTATATTAGCTTCACGTAGTTCTTCAATAATTGAGACAATCTCGTTGTTGTGATTAGTATGACCTGCAGATTGTGATGCAAGCAGTAGTCTAAGTCGATCTACCAACTCGTTTGGATCATCCCAGTATATATAGTTTGATTTATGAGGATTTACCTGCATCAATCCCTTACCTAAATAAGTAGCCTTTGTTAATTCCGATGAGGTCTTATGATTTTTCTCTTTAAAAAGTTTTCCAATAATATGTTTGTACTTGTACCCTCTAGTCCCCTTGATTTGACCATCGGACTTATAATCTCTTCTGTGTGCATTGGTAGTAAGTAATATTTTTTTATAGATTTCAAGCTCGAATTTATCATAGTTTTTTGGTGTTTTATGAAACATCAAAGAAAACAGTCCTGGGGTGAGAGCCCATATTTGACCACCAACTTGTATTTTATCTTGATTTAACTCGATGTTGCTACTACCAAATTTCCATTCGTTATTATAATCTCTATGTGGACCATAGTTAGTATCTAGTTCATTTCTCGATTGCAATAGTGATAAGTCAGGATAACTCTCGTCATGATTAGAATGTTGTGAATAAAAGTCGTCTTCATCAAAATCGCTGTTACTTTTACTATTAGACTGTTTAAACATTGATTCTTCAATTAGTTTCTTAGGGGTACTTGTTTCCAACTTCATTGTTGAGTTCTGAGGATGAAAACTAGCACTGTCCTCATATTCAGTTTACTTATCATTCTTTTCTTTTTTATTCGGTATATCAATATATTTAGAGCTATTTATAAATTCTTTTAAAGGTTCTGTTATGGGCTTGAATGTATCACTTAATTGCTGATGTGTATCTATTTCACCAGTTTTTATACTACGAAGCTTTTTCTTTAATATATTTCTTGTTGTCACCAAGTCTTTTAGAATTTTTTCATTCATTTTAGCTTTTCAGCTATCAGATCAGCTTATCAAGTATCAGATCAGGTTATCAGATCAGGTATCAGATCAGTTTATCAGGTATCAGATCAGCTTATCAGGTGTCAGATCAGGTATCAGATCAGCTTATCAGGTGTCAGATCAGGTTATCAGATCAGATATCAGATCAGGTATCAGATCAGTTTATCAGATGAGGTTATCAGATCAGCTTGTTAGGTATCTGATCAGATTATTATGTATCAGATCAAGTTTTTGCTTAGATGACCAGTTATAACAATCACATGTATAAAGTTTAAAGCCAGATTATGTACTAAGCAATACCCTTGATGAACAGTAATTTATATTACGATGAAGTAATCAAATGATTTTCTATACCGACCATTGTTTAGTTCATTATCTTTACTTATCATCAAAAATCCATATTTATCCTTCCAACATTCTTGACATATATACTGAAACTTTTCAAATTTCATGTCGCTGGCAACATGATCATCGTATACATGTCTCATATTTTTCGCATCTTGTTTAAACATTATAATTAAATTGGCATTATCTCTTATTAAATGTTTTGGAATTCTTGTGTAGGTTTGACACAAGTAAAATGAATCCACATTCTTATGACGCCCCATACAAAAATATGCACGTATATTGTTTTGGTTTTCACATGCAACATCATCGAAAATCATAATTGAATTGCTTTTAGCTTCGCTAGGAGGAACAACGGACTCATTGTCTGCGAATGTGTAGTATCCCATTCCTTTAATTGGCGAAATTAAATTCTTTAGGTATTCATATTTAGGTTGATACAGAGATTTTGAGTACAAATAGATATTTTCAAACTTGAGACCATTAGGACTTTCTAGCAAACTGATCATTACATTAGTTTTTCCACAATTGGAGGGACCAACTATTAATGCTCGAATAGAATTTGGTAGCAAGGAACTATGTCTTATTTTTGTACTGTCATTTGAAAATACATCCACATTACGAACTAAAATATTTTTGTGTTGTTTTACTAAGCGCATTTCAATAACTACTTGTAAAATTCACAAAACAATATCTTTTATTCTAGAATAAAATAATATGGTTACGTTTTATAAAGAAACATTCAGTCATAAGAAAACTATCGTTGGAGAAGGTTTACTAAATAAAACAATAAATTCTCTACCTTTTGAATTACATCTTCCTGGATATCAGTACTGTGGACCTGGCACAAGATTACAAAAGCGTTTAGATAGAGGAGATAAAGGAATTAATTTATTGGATGCTGCTTGCAAAAATCACGATATAGCTTACTCCAACAACAAAGAATTAAACACCAAGCTGATACAATTCTTGAAAATAAAGCTTGGCAAAGAGTTCTTTCAAACAATAGCAGTCTTGCAGAAAAAACATTTGCATATATGGTGACCAATGCAATGAAAGCAAAAACTAAATTTGGTATGGGTATGGAGAAGAAGAGCAGAAATAGGCAAAGACTATCGTTACGAACTCATTTAAATGATAAAAAGCTGTTCAATAGTTCAATTAGAGCAGCAACAAAAACATTACGGAAAGAAAAACCACAAGACATTAACTCGGCCATTAAAATTGCTCGTAAAGTTATCAACAGATCACTTAAGGGGAAAAAGGCACGCGTTGTTATACCACGCATAATCAATGTTCCAAAAATTGGTGGATTTTTACCGCTAATTCCAATTCTAACTGCTCTAGGTGCACTTGGTAGTCTAACAACTGGAGGTGCCGCTATAGCTAAGGCTGTAAATGCAACAAAGGACGCAAAAAAACAACTTGAGGAAGCCACCAGACACAATAAGGCAATGGAGTCTATTGCTGTGGGAGAAGGACTGTACCTTAAACCATATAAAAAGGGTTATGGACTTGTTTCTAAAGATCATTCAAAAAACTATTAGAAATGCTACCCAACAGACCATTATCAGAATTTGATCTAAGAAAATTTTCAAGAAATATTCCAAACGGCCAAGGATAGTAGAATGTGGAATAATTAATTTAGATTTATCAGCAGGACCAGGTACTCATTGGGTAGCATACTATAGAAACAAGGATGAAAAACAATATTTCGACAGCTTTGGAAATTTACAACCTCCTTTAGAATTAATAAAATATCTAGGTAGAAATATTGAATACAACTACAATCAATATCAAAACTTTAATACATTTAATTGTGGTCATTTATGTTTAAAATTTCTTTATGAAGCAACTAAAGAGTTGAAATAAAACACAAGCATATATTTGTATATTTTAAAAAATTCTTTCGTTGTTTTATTGTATTAGTTACAAAATATATGTACATAACATTTTTTTTTTTTATTTTTACTGCCAAACAGGGTACTGGGAGTTTGGTATCAAAAACTCGTGCATCTCGCTATCTAAGATCAGGTTTCGCTCTCCTTTTCTTTGTAGTCGATATTTATCATTCGAAAGATCTTCTAATTCTACATTGGTTAATGCATTATATCGGTTCGGGAGAAACATTATATGGTTTTCCAGCTCAAGTTGAATTGTTTCTCCGTACTTTGTTGTTACCCGCTTTGCACGTAGGATGTTGTATTTGATTGAATCATCTAGATCCTTTATATGTATTAAGGTTTTTGTATTGCACGAATTAAATTTTTTCACCAGATCCATTGCGGTAGAAATTTTTCACAACTTATAGCTTTGAACTTTTATTGCAAACTAATCTCGATTTTAGCTTTCTAGACTGTAAGAAGCCTAACAGAAAATCGTTATACAATGATTTTTTTGTTTTATTTTGACAAAAGACAAAGTGAGGAGAAATGAAATCTATATAAGTATTTAAAATTAAGTACTTGAAAAAAGATAGAGAGATGATACAAATATGTATACATTTTTTTGAGTCGTCCACACAAAATTTTAAATTATTTTTCGGATTAAAAACGATCAGGCTTCGTTTTTTTAAATTGCATAACATGCACCTTCGTACTGGTTCGTTGAAATGAACAATTATAGTTGCAAAGTAACAGTAAAACGGAACGCAAGTAAATTTTGCTAATAAAAAGATTAAATTTAAAATAAAAAAACATGAGTCAAATAAGAGACAAGATTGTGCAATTCCTAATCAACTTTGAAGGATGTCAACTACATGAACACCGGGATATGATGAAATATTTCCTAGACATGTTGGATCAAAACGAAGAAATGGGTATAATGGAAGATGAAGACAAGGACGATGGCCATTTCAAATCCTGTCCTTGGAGCCATCCGGATTGTGTGGAGGGACCAGACACCTGCCGGTGTTCGGTATATTATTTAAGAAAAATGGCAATTAGCCATTTAATTAATTCATATTATGCATTATTTCATTAAAAGTAAATAATCAGAATAAAACAAAATCTTTAATGTTTTTTAATATATAATATATTTGTAAAATTCTGGTTTTTTCTCACTCTCTCTTAACAATAAAACAATTTTTAACTTAAAAATAAAACATGTTTTCTTTTATTACTAGATTTAACTACTTACACATAGAAATTATTAGCTAAAAAATTAGTTGCAGTTATTCCATTGCTTCTTCCTTTTCTAATCTTGAAATTTCCCACAATAGCATATCAAGTTCGTAATCGGGATTGGTTTCTTCGATTCGAAAATGATACCATGCATACGTACTTTTATCATCACTTCTTATTTTTCTTTTATCATCTGCATAATTTAATACTACTTTATTTATTTGATTTGAGTAAATTTGATGAATTTTTGATTTAAATGTTAGCATATCATCATACACAGTCGACTTATTGAATAAGCAATTTCTATATGAAGCTATACTATAATTATTAAGAATGCAGTTCTTTACTCCTTTCGATTTTTTAATATCACTTTGATATTGCACACTAAAAGAGTACATTTTTGATCGCAATCCTACAAATTCCTTCATTACCTTTCCACAATTCTCATCCTTCATCATACCCAACACCTTTTTGTTTACCAGAGGAAATCCATATACATTGTCTTTTGGGTAATCTGAAGTATCAAACTTATGGTCGACGTCAGTTTTTATGTCAGCATAGAAATCTTCAGTTTGTACTGTGTACATGAAAGAGTCTGTGTCCATATAGTTTAATGATAGGTTTGTCTTGAATTTGGGTTGCATGTACCCATAATGGAAATCATACATTTTCCATTTGGAAAGCTCTAATACACAAAATCCTAAATATATGGGTTTATTGTAATAGGTTTTCACTCTTTTCATTTCAATCGCTACCATATCCTCAGAAAATATTGACAAACTATGAAAATTAGGTTTACATATCCAATCTTGAGCTCCTAAATGATTACAGTTTGTCCTATTCCAGTTAGTAACTATTCGTACATCTTTTCTCTTTTCCACATTCTCCATAGTTTTACCATATACTGCATTATTTAACAATTTAAAGAAATTTTTTTCAAAAACATTTTTTGCAGTAGCCCTATGTTTGGTATTCAAGTCTATATAACTTTTCAACCAGGTTGATTGCTTATAGGTGAGAATTCGATGTACTTTCTTTAGAACTAGACCATACTGCAAACATTGTTTAAGAGATCTATAATGTATGACATATGTTTGTTTTGTAGAAAAATCTGCTAGTAATTTAATGTGCTTTGTTTGCAAAATTTTTTTATTTTCTGGACAGAAAGGAAGGTCATTGTGAGAGTCATGCAAATGAGAAGGATAGTCTAAAGTAACTTCATAGACATATCCATCGCTTGAACTATCCTCTATGGTTGTCGGATCTAGATTTAGCTCTTCAGTTGACATCCATTTGAATCCACCATAAGGTAGATACTCAGACATTGCCCAACCGTAAAGGTTATTTGCGTCTAAGTACACAATAAATTCTGAGGGCTTCTCTCTATCATAATCAGCTAAATATTTATTGTTAGCTTTTGAATAACGATTACTACATTGTACAAGCCCACCACGTATTCCTTTCTTGAAGAAATTGTACATATCTATATCCGTCAAAAGCTCTAATTCTATATTTGTATGCTTCAACATAGCATCCCACGATAGTCCTGGTGCAGTGTAATACTGACATGGATCTAAGTGGTAGATGTTCTTGCAAACCTTTCTAAAACTTTCAAATATATCTGCAAGTAAGAGCACATCCGTTTTTAAATATACTTCCATGTAATCTTGTAAGGTTTTGCAGCTGAAAGCATTCCAAACTTCTTTTGCATGATCATAGTCTTCAATCGAGCACTCCTTATTATTGAGCTGGTTGAAGAAATCTTCCCTTGCTGGAAGTTCACCAACATTCAATTTTTCAAAAGAATCTAGAAAATCATAGGGAAAAACGCCTTTTCTTCTCACAAGATCAAACTCTGTTTTGGTTTTGAATTGTTTTTTAATAATGTTAAAGTCTTGCTCTGAAAGATTATTGGCTAAAGATTCTAAACTATCTGACATAAAACGAATTGTATCTAAAAATCTAATTTCAAGGTTGTAGTTGTCGGTCATTTTTGAAAATGAAGACAGTGATATATATAATTCTTTGTTGAGCGGAAGGACTTTTATATTGTCGGATTTTTTACCCAACTCTTTAACAAAAAGGTGCGAGTCATAGGAAGAATAATTGTGGAAATAAACTGGTATAAATTTAGGAACTTGAAATTTTAAATTGCAAATCTTATGAGCTGCGCCTCTAAATCTACCACTTATGTGACAGTGATCTCGCACTCTATCATTGCCTAGATGTTTGTGACAAATATGACAATTTATTGCATTTTGTAAATTAAAAATTTCGAAAGGAGATAAAGCATCCATTTTCCTTTTGTTTGCTAGATATTCATTATAAATATCTTCACAATCTTCAATCAAATTTTCTACAAACTTTTCTGCTGCATCCCTACCCGTATATAATTTAAATTTATCTAAACTATCATTATGCTTACATTTAATATAATAACTATAAGCACATGGTATGTGCTTCTTAATATAATTACTTTTATCACTTACTCTAATACTAACCTCCTGCAGTATGCATTCAAAGTCTGCATACACAACAAATGGTACATCCATTTGTCGTTGCTGGTCTTTAAACTGCAACACCGCTTTTTCCTCAGACGGTAGCTCCGCAACAATTTTCCCACATTCTTCTTTATGTTGTTCTAACGTCCTCTCATTGTGGGTATATTGGAGGCAGCTGTTACAAAACAGAAGTTTTCTGCAGTGCTTGGTAGTCTGGGATTTTAAAAGTCTGTGGAAAGAAAAAAGTTATAAGAATACATATTAATATATTTACGTAAATAAATGTATATGTATATTTCTTTACTTACTTTGATATATTTGTTATAAGAATATAATGCTGATATCCTCCAGCATTTTCTAATAATAACAAATTTATATGTGTTGATTTTTCATTTTTGGTGTTATAGAATGGTCCAACAATTTCATTCCTTTCATCGTTGTATCCGAACACATTGACGCTGATATTAGGATTACTTTCTTCAAATATCCTAATACTCTTTAATGCCAACGGAAACTTTAAATTTTTAAAATCAAGCTCATTTCCGTTTTGCATGTATATGATGTCAGCGCTGATGTCTGCAATGTTGTATGAGCTGCAACGTTGTGGTGTTTTAATAACAGAGGTATCCAGTGCAGATATTATAGCCCATTTAAAGCAGTAAATGTCCTTGTTTTCAACATTTATGCAGGCAGCTCTACTTCTTAATTTCTCCGGCGTACTTATCCAGTTCGATCCTCTCACCAAAGATGACTTATTTATGGCGATTTCGAGGCGAACAATTCTAATTAATGTCCATCCTGAATCCCGTTCTTGGAATTCAGACATTTTGTTGTGGATTTCTTGAAATTGCTTTGCCATAACTTGCTCAACATCATCTCCAATGCATAGAAGATCCATCTTTGCCCGGTGGGAAATAGTACACAATTCCATTTCATCGCTTGCAATTTTAATATACTCTCCAATTAGAGTAATATTAAATTTAATGATGTTGTGCACGGCAAGACTATTTTCAAGTCTTTCTTTGATTATAGTTTTATTATCCACAATCACATCTTCAAATAGAATACAATCCTTATTTATTAGAACTCCAAATGTTGTAATATTATTTTTAAAAGCACTATTTATTATATAATATTTGCGTTCATTTGGAGCTTGAGAGAGTAGATCATCCGCAGAATTTGAGATATCCATTTCTACTTCATCATTTTGAGTATTTGCTTGATCATGTGGAATAACTTGACTTATATCCATGTCTTGAGGAGAATTCTCTACGGGCAAATAGCTTGGGTAATTATTATTGGGTCTATTATTTTGCTGCAACTGTATAGGTACTGTGAATTGGTTGGTTGACACTGGATACGGATACAAAGGATACGCTGGAGCCTGCACTGGATACTGATATTGCACTGGATACTGATTCTGCACTGGATACTGATACTGCACTGGATACTGATACTGCACGGGATACTGATTCTGCACTGGATACTGATACTGCACGGGATACTGATTCTGCACTGGATAGTGATACTGCACGGGATACTGATATAGCAAATTGTTGTAGACCATTGGGTTATAGGGTTGTATGGAATGATATACATCTAGGGGTTGAACGGACTGCTGCACATCTTGGGGTTGTACGGACTGCTGCACATCTTGGGGTTGAACATGACTTTTGCAATGATTTAAATAGCACTTTTGGTATCTGAATTGCGTACTACAGATATTACAACGGAAAACTGAAGAACTCATTTTTTTTTTTTTTATATTTATTTATTGAAAAAACCTTAATATATATATATATATATATATATATATATAAATATATATATATATATATATATATATATATATATCTATATATATATATATATATATATATATATATATATATATATATATATATGTTGAAACAACTTATAAATGCATTTATATACTGTTTTTAGTTTGTAATATAAAAAAAGTTCTATTTTTTAAAACACAAGGAGTTTAGAAATATTCACGACTTATTGGTTTTATATACAAAAATGTACTGACTTCAATCTTAAAAAATTTGACTTACAGTAATTCGTGAAAATGTTTAATATGGTCTAGTACGCTACATTTCAAAAAGTAGTTTTCAGTATTTGCATAGTTAGTAACTTGTTGCTACAAAAATCGTTGGTTGCAAAATTTTAAAAAAGTAGTTTTAGAAGTACAGCGGGTATATGAGATACAGCTTATGCATGCCTCTACAATACAAAATGTTTAAGGGAATGAAACTGCTACGTAGACAATATTTATGTAAACAAACATTTTGATAAGTTACAGAGTACAGAGACATGCTTGTGCATGCAGATACGTTACAAAGTTTTGAATGGAATGTGATATATACAGAGTACAGGGGCATGCTTATGCATGCAGATACGTTACAAAGTTTTGAACGGAATGTGATATATACAGAGTACAGGGACATGCTTATGCATGCCTCTACGATACAAAATGTTTAAGGGAATGAAACTGCTACGTAGACAATATTTATGTAAACAAACATTTTGATAAGTGATATGTATAGAGTACAGAGACATGCTTGTGCATGCAGATACGTTACAAAGTTTTGAACGGAATGTGATATATACAGAGTACAGGGACATGCTTATGCATGCCTCTACGATACAAAATGTTTAAGGGAATGAATCTGCTACGTAGACAAAATTTATGTAAACAAACATTTTGATAAGTGATATGTACAGAGTACAGAGACATGCTTGTGCATGCAGATACGTTACAAAGTTTTGAACGGAATGTTATGTATACAGAGTACAGAGACATGCTTATGCATGCATATACGATACGATACAAAATGTTAAAGGGAATGAAACTGCTACGTAGACAATATTTATGTAAACAAACATTTTGATAAGTGATATGCACAGAATACATAGGCATGCTTATGCATGTAGAGACGTTCCAAAATTATGTAGCAAAAGAAACTGCTACGTGGACAATATTTATGTAAAAAAACATTTAGATAAGTGATATGCACAGAATACGTTGGCATGCCTATGTATGTAGATACGCTGCAAAATTTTGTAGCAAAAGAAACTGCTACGTAGACAAAACTTTGTGGTATATGATAAACTACAAAAGTTTTGTAGCGAAACAAATTATCGAAAGCAGAATTAGCAAAATTTTAAGTTAGGCTTTTATTTGTAAAATGAAGCCCTTCTGGTACACTCCATTGTATCGCAGACTTCAGCGTCATCACTTGAAGGAATATCAGAGAAGAGCCAGACAGGAAGAATTCGAGAGATATCTTGAAGAAGATGAGGAGCTTTTCCTAGAGCTGTCATCGCAGCCAACGCCTGACGCACCCCAAGAAAATGCAGAATATGAAGAGATGCTGACAGGCGATGAGGAATTATTTTTAAACGTTAATACTCAGCCTAGCGGAGTAGAATGTGAAAATAATAAACCTCAAATAGAAATATTGGACGTGCAAATTCTCCCAAATAGAGATATACCTATGTTTCTCGCGTTATATGAAGACGATCAATTGTTGGTAGAGGCAGCGGAAGCAGTGGAGTCAGATTTAAATTAAGAAAAAAATAATAAATATATAATGTTAACAAACTTTTAAATAAATGCTTATAAAAATTAAAATAAATGTCTTTTATTTCAAATAAACACCTATATACATATTTATTTCAGAGATCACACAAACAAATAAACACAATGGTTCATTCATTCAAATGGTCAAGGGAATATTTGGGCACAACGAATAAACGCTTATTATTTGTTTGTATGTATATGCGTACATAAATATCTACAAATTTATTTCATTTCATACTGACCCACTTGCGCTAAATCCAGGAAAGCAACAAAAAAGCGGACTGTTACACAGACTCACCAATCGTCACACACACACCCCCTGTCTGACAGGCAGACATTCCAATCGCCACTCAGAACACAAAAACACACACACACACTTAAACATAGCATAAATATTAATATTCTACAAAATACAGAAATCGCACCACCATCCAGATCCCCAAATAAAATCCATCGATGATCGTCATGTATAAAATAAACAAAATATCAAATTCAATATTTATGCAATAGTAATTTTTTTCACAACGTCTTCAAGATCAGAATAATCAAATTATTCCCCCACACTCAAGCATTGCACACAAAAAAAAAATAACTGAATTGCTGGACAAAATATCTTAAGTAACCACACACCAAAATTAAAAATATCTTAAGTAAACACACACCACAATTAAAAACAAGCTAAAAAATAAAAGAAGAAATCTCACTCCAGCAAGAAGAAACGAACCACAAACATTAGGGCCATCCATTTATACAACACTTTTGAGATATTGTACTTCCTAAAAAATGTTGTGTCAGATACTAAAAATTTATTATTTTCTATTAGGCCATAGCACCCATGTAGAGACAGAATTCCTACGCTCACATATGGACAGACAGAAATTCCCACGCTCACATACCGACGGACATGTATTCCCAAGGTCACATATGGACAGACACAAACTCCCAAGCTCTCATATGGACAGACAAAAATTCCCACGGTCTCACGCTCACTTATACAAACTCATTTTGGTTACTACAGCACCCCTCCACCAAACTACCCCCCACATATGGACGGACAGAAATTCCCACGGTCTCATACGGACAGACACAAACTCCCAAGGTCTCATATGGACAGACAAAAATTCCCACGCCTACCCCAACATCATAAAAAATTAAACAACAACAATGTGAACATCCCTATTTAACCGTGGGAAAATACACACACACATTAAATTACAAAAAAACCCATTAACACAAATTTGGCAATTAAAATTTAAAAATTTTAAAATTTAATTGCTGAAATTTGAGTATTTTAATTGTTCTCGCACATACAGTTATTAACTACTCTTTAGGAGCAGTTACTATTACTGTAAGACGACCTTCAATTTCCCGCGTTCCACCAGGTAATAGTTTCTTTCCGCTGGATATTTAAGTAGAAGAATTTCGTAAACATATTTATATGTATCTCGAATTATTTCATTACATTTGCAGACAAAATAATTGTGCATTTCTTGTGTTAAGTGTTTTGCAAAATAGTTTTTAAATATGATGTATGTATAACATTGGGTAATTTAGACCCTCTTAAATAACAGGTATAAGTTTTCTTCAAAAACATTTATCGTCGTTTTGACGATCGCAGGTACTCAAAATAGCATTCTGTCAACTGGACGATTTTTGCTTCCAATTTTACGATATATATTCCAAGCGGCTCAGCCGTTCAAAAGTTATACACACATACGTAGAGACGTCTCAAAGGGGGTAAAAAGAACTACCTATGGCTGAGACAATATTTTAAGAAACTGGTTTTAGTACAGCATAAAAAGGGTCGTACTTCTTAAATATTACTTCGAATGTAATCCAACATTTTTATGTATGTAAGGGGGATTCACACTGTAGTCATAAAGTAAGAAGGAC
Source organism: Linnaemya tessellans (assembly GCA_951800035.1). Lineage (NCBI taxonomy): Eukaryota > Metazoa > Arthropoda > Insecta > Diptera > Tachinidae > Linnaemya > Linnaemya tessellans. The sequence continues at coordinate 94,666,591 of OX637535.1, read as the reverse complement.
GAAAAATATGACTAGTGTGAACAACCCGTCAGAACTTCGTATGCTATTTCAAACATCGATCAGCTGATAAGATAACACATTTGTAATTAGCTGTTATCAAAGCAGTAAAAAATTAATATAATAAAATATAAATCGTCTAAAAACTCCATTTCTATTTAAAATTATGATATTTGTCTTCTAATGTACAAGAATATCTAAATGAATTTGTATGTACGTATAAACTAAAACAGCAGCCACTTTGAAATGAGCTGAATACATTTTTTTTTGCGGCGGCATGCGGATAAACTTTCAGTGGCTGCCAGCTACGTAAGTTAAACGAGACAAATTTTTCACTTTTATATATTTAGTTTTAATTTTTTTATGTTATAAAAATGAGATTTAATGTACAGACATATAGGTATGAATAATTTTTTAGCCGTTTTTTAGTCGTGAATCATATATAAGTAACGGTGGTAAACATATACAATCGCCGTCTCGCCTAAAGATTTTTACCCGTTCGACTCAGATCTCTAGAGCAATTTTATGACAAAACAAAAACCTCCCTTAAAGAGAGCTATTATTTTATGACTTTTATGCAGCACAGCAACAACTTTTTTAAACTGGTCTAAAATATTATGACTTTATGACAATATGAGTAAATAGCACACAGTGGGAATACCCCAATAGTTTAATAAAGTCATTTTGTACTGTAAAACCAAAGTTTTAATAAACGGTTTAAACGTTATTAAAACCACATCGATGTGAATATATGTATTAATCAACAAAATCTATAAACACATTGTGACACTAACTTGAACTTCTTTGTTTACTTTTTAATACCTTTTTAGAGCCCGCAGGAACATCATCGTCTACGATAAACATTGGCGGAGAAACAGCATCGTTAGTATTAATAATTGGCACGATGTTAAGGCTAATTAATTCAGATAGTGTACAAAACAAGTTGTTACGTGTCTCATCGTTGTAAAAATCTGGTTTCGTAACAAGAACCTGAAAGAAAGCAAAGGATAAGGAATACGTATGCGATTGTAAAAAAGTAACGACATCAAAATTTTAATAATTGAATTACTTCCTGATTGAAAATATGCATCAAATACACAAGAGTTCATTTTGTTTTATTACCTGTGCGATTTTAACGCCATACTGTGCGAACATGGCATCATACAATGACATTAGACCTGACTGGCCAACAGCAGCTGCAGCTCTAGGATCCAACATAAAACCATCTTCCTGCAAATATTAGAATTTATTTATTTATCTACGTACTCGTCTGTATGCGCTAACCCAGCGAACATATTTTGACGCATCCGTTCAAAACGTACAATAGTTGTCGTATAAGTATTGTAGATTTGTCGTACCGGAAATAATACGCACATTATGAGAAATTTCTGAAACTGAAATAATGTGTCTATACGAGCCAGTGCTGCCGCTACTACTTCAATCGAAGTATTTTGCTTCATTTTCACAAAATTTACTTCGTCACTCCTTCTTCCAAAAATCTGCTTCACTTTCTGTTCTGCTTCAAATTTTAAAATTGTTTCCCTATATTACCTAATTGTTTTTCCTATTCCCTTAATTACGATGAAAATAGTGGTTTTAATCACTGAACATATGCAAACGCTTTTTTTCATCGCTGGAATGGCAACCCTTTATTTTTGTTTTGTAAAAGTGTCATTGCGTGAACTGTCAAATTGTTGTGAGTTAATAACGTATGGACATGTATGTACTTATCATAGTAACGAAATGTGATTTATATTATTATTTGTATGTTTATTTTATTATATGTATCTATATTTTAATGAAATGTCATTTTTTTTGTTTTTCTTATTAAATGAAATGAATTATAATGTTTTGTTTTCAAAAATGTATACTACTTCAATTTTATTCAATCTACTCCACTTTTTTCCAAAATCTACTTCACTCAATTTTTCTCTAGCGGCAGCACTGATACGAGCTCTAAGATTCGAAGACATGTTCCCAAAACGTAAAATTATGCCAGGTTAAAACTGACATGTGGATCACAATACCGTTTTTTTGAAACCACGTGGTTGCAGTCAAAAAATGCGTTATAATGATCCGTAATATAGTCATAATTGCCGAGAACGACAAATTGGAGTTATCCGCCACACTTTCTCTATCAGAAACAATATTTTCGGGAGTCCAATAATGTAAAGGCATGGCATATATATTTCTTTTTTTAATAGTTCTTTTGGAATTATTGAAAAACTTCCTGAGCAAAAGTTTATTAAAAAATATACTTTTTCAGATATAGACCTTTGAACTCAAGACCCCAAAAAATAACCTTTGACCTTTTCTTAAAAACACGCAACATGCATTTTCACCTTTAAAACGATATCAAAAAAACTAAATTATCTTGCGTAGTTCAAAAGTTCTCTAGCTTTTTGTAAGGAGTGTTTTGTGATTTTTCAAAATATTTTGCTACTTTTATGACGTCATATTTCGAAACCCGAATGGATCTGGGGCCAAATTTTGTTTTGTTTAATTATACTCTTATAATGTATAACATTTGTGTTGAATTTCATTGAAATCAGAGGTGATGATGCCGAAAATGCGTGTTTTAACTCATAGACTAAATTGTAGAGGTTCCCTTATTAAACTTTTGCAGTATAATGAGACCGCCCTATGCTAATTTAGGTAAAAAAAAATATATCTCGAAGTTTAAAAACTGTTATTATCAATTGGTAATTTACGATTTTGCGCACGATTTTTTATATTTGGTTTTTTTTAAATTCAGATGTTTTCATATTTTATGATTCTTATATCATTTATAAACATGAATGTAAATTTTTATTTGTCGAACTTATTAATTTATTATTAGGATAGATTAGGTTGAAAAGAGGGGCATAAGCATCCCAATCCGTCCTGGATTACACTTAGGCCTCATAGCCCTGTTGTGCGCTCTATAATAAGGAGTTCCCACTCTACTGTAGGGAGCTTCCACCGATACCATGGAAACCTCTGAGTTTGATTACGTCAAGAACCTAATTTCTTCAATGTACCTCCTTAAGTCTTTCCCCCTAAGAAATTCCATCTCCTGTATAATCTCCTGATTAAATGTTTGCCTTCTGACTTGGCTAAAACTAGACAGTAGCACAAGTAGTGCTCCAGCGTCTCGTCCTGGCAGGCCCTTCATGTTATATCGCTAACGATACGCATTCGTGCCAGGTGAGTCCTTAACTCTGTATATCCTGTTATTAAATGAACCAACCTCCGTAGTGCTGGCCTACTCAATGTTAGAACCTTCTTTGTCCTACTACCATCTGGGTCCCCCCATAGATTTCTAGTCACCCTACCTACGGTAGAGTGCTGCCAATCTCTTGTATGCAATTCTATAGCCCATCGCTTTAGTTCATTCTTAAAAACCTGAAATGGCTTCGGACTATCTAGCGATATGATCGCCATTAATGCTCCCATCTTTGCTAGCCTATCTGCCTCAACATTTCAAGGTATCCCCTGATGTCCTGGAATCCATAGTGCATGTATGAGTTAATCTCATCCTTGCACTGTAGTACACACCGAGATTGAACCACATGATTCCTCAGGGCTTCAATGACCTTCCTTCAACCATTTTATCTCTTCCGCAATAGCCACGATCTCACTCTGAAATACCGTGCTATGATTCAGCAGGCGGAAATATTTGCGAAAGTTACGACCCATGTCACAGAAACCTCCACCCGATCGGTCACCAATTCTCGACCATCACCATTAATCTCGTAGCAGCCTGAGCTGCTTCGTATTTAACCTGTATATCAATAGGCAGTATTGATAGAATATTTTCCATCGCCTTAGTTGATGTGGTTCTCATCGCGCCACAGATGCCGATACAGCACTGTCTTTGTATCCTTTTAAGATGTTTGATATTAACCTTCCTCTCCAAGGACGTCCACCATACTAACGAAGCGTACGTCACAATTGGTCTTACCATACTCGTATAGAGCCAGTGTGCCATCTTTGGGCTCATTCCCCATTTGGACCCGATTGCCCTTCTGCAATAGGTTCAGACTCTTTGGGTCTTGATCACTCTACTTTCTATATGGTCCTTCCAGGATAACCTCCAGTCTAGTATCACTCCTAGATATTTGACCTTTTTATTAATCTGTATCGTCCTATCTCGAAAAACCGGTGTTTCCAAATGTGCAATCTTCCGTTTCCTTGTAAACATACAAATTTCTGTCTTCCCTGGGTTGACATTGAGACCCCTTTGTGTAGCCCAGTTATAAGCTAAATTCAGGGCCTCTATTGCCCTTTCGCAAAGAACCCTAGGATTTCTTCCCCTTATCAGTATCGCTACATCGTCTGCATAGCAGACGGGAGCAAATCCTTCCTGGGATAATCTCTTCAGTAGGGTATTTATGGTCACCACCCACTGCAAGGGAGGCAGTATTCCCCCCTGTGGCGTTCCGCAACACACATTCCCCCTACCCTTGTGTCGTTAACCTCGCAACTTATCTTCCTGTTCCTTAGCATATAACTGATCCATGCAGTCAATCTCTGGTCCAAGTCAAAGTTACCCAGAGTCAATAATGCTCGAGGTCGATATATTATTGAAAGCCCCCTCTATATCGATAAATACAGTCATGGTGTACATACCCAAATCGAAGGTTCTCTCTGTATAATATACAACCTATTGTAGGGCCGTCTCAGCAGACCTGCCCCTAATATAAGCGTGTTGTTTAAATTTCAGTATATCGTGCGGTATCCTTTCCTTCAACATTGTATCCACAATTCGTTCCAATGTCTTCAGTAAGAATGAAGTTAGGCTAATCGGTCTGTAAGCCCTCGGATCAGCATAGCTTGCCCTACCCGGTTTTGGAATGAAGACAAGCCTCCCTCCATGCCAGGGGAGTATATGCATTTGTAAGACAGATTGTGAAGATATTGGCCAACCTATCCTCTATTAGGTTCATACTTCTCTGAAGAAGAGCCGGGAAAATGCCATCAGGCCCTGCTGCTTTATAGGGCGAAAAGCTCTTCCCCGCTTATACATACCATTTGAGTATCTATTATTATCCTTGGATTGTCCAAATTTCTCGGGGTGTGTACCGCTTCCGGACGTCTCTCCTGCACCATACGGAAGTGCGCCTCCATAAGAAAACCTAATAACTCCTCCATCGTCTCTGCCCTCCGAGTCAACAAGTGTCTCAAGTGGAGTGTGGGTTTTCGGCAGAAGTTTCTTTTTTTTGGAAGCTTCACTAACGCTATCTACCTGTTCGCAGAAAAGCTTCCAGGATTCGCGTTTGGCATCCCTTATTTTTTTATTGTAGACGTTAAGTTTACCTTTATATACTTCCCAGTGTATATCGAGTCCCTTCCCACGAGCCCTATTAAAAAGCCTTCTGGTTTCTCTCCTGAGATTTATAAGTTGACCCGTCATCCAGGGTTTTTCCTTTTGGTTTATTATTAAGATAATAATATTTTATTCAGACTCAAGTTCAAATCTGTAAATTATCTTTTAAGAACTTTTATTAAAAGTTATTTTAGTAAGAGTGGAATATTTAGAATATATTTATAATCGTCAAACTAGCCGAATGGATCATTCCTCATATCGAGGCCGCTGCGGCTTCTCATCAGCGTTCTTTGTCCAGCTTTTTCCACTTTCCACGGTGGTACTAGTCATGAGGAAATTCTGTTGTTTAACCAATGCCATAAAAAACCAGCATTTTGACGTTGCAGTTGCATTCTAGTTAAGCAACAGCAGTACGCTTATTCTGTGCAATCATGACACTGAAAACCTTAATTGTTAAAGTACGAAATTTTTTCTAACCTACACATATCGTCAAAAAACGTCCACTGGGTATTAGCTTGTTACAATATACGTGCATGTACATAAGTAGGTTTGTATATAAGTATGTACATTATAATGTTGTTTCCTAATTGGTTGATATTTATGTGCAGCACACCCATGAATTGGATATGAACACGTGTGTTAAATATGTAAAATGTGTTGAATATAATTATGTTTTTCCTATTACCACTTTAGAATGATCCTTGGGCGAGAGTGTCTCCCTCATCGACAACGACATAAGTAATTCTTGTGCTAATTTCTGTTTGCCGAACGCTACCGCACCACTGGTAACCATCATCACTTCACGGCCTTCTAAATGACATTCTGCTACCTGAAATTACATATTTAAAACGATCACATATTAAAGTACTTTACAAATTTAATGACATAATATGATAGTAGCAGCTTAAAAGTAAAAGTCAAATATAGATCCGCACAAAAACATAAATGTGAAACATAAGGCCAAATTATTATTCAAAAACTTTGGGCATAAAAAGTATTGAGATCAAAAAGTGCTCAAAAAGTTCCTGATAGACAAACTAACATTTCATTTCTAGGCAGACTTTCAACTTAGCAACTCTTTTTTCTCCTGATATTAGGGAGAGGAAGTGACACTTGTTATACCCTTCACAAAAAAGTAAAAGGGTATATATAGGTTTGTCATTCCGTGTGTAATTTCCCCATAAAGTATATATATTATGGATCCTTATGAATAGCGATGACGATTGAGGGATGTCCGTCTGTCCCTCTGTCCGTCTGTCTGTCCGTGGTTTCCCAAGCCCCCAGAAGAGCTAGAGACTTCGTTCTTGGACCGTTGGATTGGAAATGAACTTAAATAGAGTGGTATTGAAATTCAGATAGATCCGAATTACGGTTCCAAAATAGGTGTATTTCTCGACGCAAAATTTATACCAAAAATCGTTTATTTTTTTAATGATTGTAAATTAAACCTATTTCATGCTTTTGGAAGCCTCAATGGTCTATTAAAAACTAAAAAAATAAAAAAAATTTTCCAGGGATGGGAAATTAAAAATTTTTTTTCGGCGCATTCCGTATTTTGTAGTACATGTAGTAACTAAAATTGTTAAAAATGTTAAGTATTTTTTTAACAAAACCTCTTTATACGTCATGAAGATTTGCATTGGCCAAAAAAAATTTTTTTAATTCAAATTTTGCTTCCAGGGGTGGGAAATTGAATTTTTTTTATACATAAAAGTAATCAAACAGGCAACTGATGTTGTTTTTTTTTGTTAACTAAAACTGTCTTATAATTTAGGAAGAACAATATTGGTATCAAAAATTAAAAAAAATTAAAATTTCGAATCCACGGTTGGACAAGTGCATATGAAAGTGACCAAAATGTTCAAAAGTTGGAAATTTTTCATAAATAAAACTACTTTATACCGCATAAAGAGTTGCATTGTTAAAAAAAATATTAAAATTTCACTTGCAGGGTGGGGGAAAATGAAAGTATTTCTTGGTACATGCAATATTTTGTAGTACATGTAATAACCAAACTGGTTACAAAATTTTAGTTTTTCCGAAACAAAACTACTTTATGCCTCATGAAGATTTGCATTGATAAAGAAACTTTTAAAAAAATTAAATTTCGCTTCCAGGGTTGGGAAATTGAAACTTTTTTTTATACATATAAGTAACCAAAAAGACAATTGACGTTGTTTTTTTTTTGCTAACTAAAATTATTTGATATTTTCGGAAGAACAAAATTGGTATTGAAAATTGTAAAAAATATATAAATTTCGAATCCAGGGTTGGACAAGTGCAATATTTTATGGTTCATTAAGGTGACCAAAATGGTTCAAAATTGTATTTTTTTCTTAAATAACACTACTTTATACATCATGAAGAGTTGCCTTAGTAAAAAAAACGAAAAACAAATTAAAATTTCACTTCCAGGATTGGGAAGTTGAAAATTTTTTTGGTACATGGAATATATTGTAGTACATAAAAGTGACCAAAATAGTTGCAAATTTTAAGTTTTTCTTAAATAAAACGACTTAATACCGAATGAAGACCACCATTGGTAAAAAAAATTAAAATTTCGCTTCCAGGGCTGGGAAATTGAAATTTGTTTTTCATAAAAGTAACCAAAAAGGCAACTAACGTCGGTTTTTTACCAATTAAAACTGTTTTTTGGTTCAGGAAGAACAAAATTGGTATTAAAATCTTAAAAAATCAAAATTTCGACTCCAGGGTTGGATAAATGATATATTTCATGGTACATGAAAGTAACTAAAAAGTTTAAAAATATTAGTTTTTTTGTCAAGGAAAACTATGTTACACCTCACTAAGAATTGCATTGGTAAAAAATAAAAATTCTCTTCCAGAGTTCTAAAATCGAAATTTTTTGGTACATGAAAGTACCCACATAAATTCCCAGTTTTTTTCAGTAAATTAAACATATTTTATACTTAAAGTGGTATTAAAAATTTTAAAGACTAAAAATTCGGTTCCAGGGTTGGAAAATCGAATTTTTTTAGTACATAAAATTAGCCACATAAGTTCCTAATTTTGGTTTTTTGTGGATGAAATCCTTTTTATACTTCGGGAAGAGTTAAATTGGTATTACACACCAAGCAAATTAAAAATCCAATTTCAGGGTTGGAATATCGACATTTTCTGATTGGTATTAGAGACTAAAAAAATCTAAAAGACGATTCTACGGTTGGACAATCGAACTTTTTGGGGTACATTAAACGTATTTTTTCTTTTTGTTTTTAAATTAAACATATTTAATATTTTTGAAAGACGTTCAAAGGTATTAGAAATAATAAAAGCCAAACATTTAGCTTCCTAGCCGAAAAATTTAAACGAAAAGAATGACATCTGTGTCATTCGGCACAGCCGAATATAGCACTTTTACTTGTCTTTTTTTATTCGGACCATATGCAGTGCATTGCTCCGGAATTAGAAATGAGGGATAGTATTGAGGGGAAAGATAAAGATGGATGAGAAGATAGAGATTTTTTTGTAGCTTTTTCAACCTTTTACTTCGCCGGCTATTTTTTTGCTACAAGGCCAACGAGCTCTGCACCCTCCTGCTGGTCCACTCTTTAGCACATTACAGTATAAATCGCTGGCAGTCATGATTTCTTCACTAAAACAGGTTGACAACAATTAACACCACCATGCACTAGTGCTGATTAGAAGAATTCGACACAATATTCATGACTGTACATTTCTATACTTTTCGTCCTAGATCTATCTGCTCACCGAATTTCAGCTTTTCAGCTATGTTGGAAATTCCGCATGAGGAAATAAAAATAATAGGGAAACCTAGATTTTTCTCATTAGATTTTGTAGATTCTCTCTAGCGATATAGTGTAAGTCAAAGTATACAAATGAGGGAAAACCTAGGGCTGTCCCACTTCTTGACTAAGACCAATTTGGTTATCAAATTTGAGCTTTCCAGCAATAGTAGCAGTACGCCCCTGGGATAATATATAAATAAGGGCGAACGTAGGCTTCCCCGATGAAAATGTCTTGTTCTCAGAGTTTTTCCATTAGTTTTGCATCAAGGTCTATTTGTACAACAAATTTTAGCAGCGAAAGAACCCCTAAATATTGATGCGTGCCTCAGGGAATATATCTCGAAAACTTTTAGATAGATCTTTGAAATTTTATGGCTGAAGTAGTAGAACACGAGACAATGAAGCGGAGGGTCCTGAGTTCGAGCCCGCGCTGAGTCATGATATGTTGTGTTGAATTCTTCTGATCAGCATTAGGTTGTGTTAGTTGTTGCCAGCCTGTTTCAATGATGAAGGCACAGTCACTGGTCACTGAACATAATTGGCATCGACTGACACTATCATGTACTAAAAAAGCAGAGTAACAGCACCCACCTTCGTCGGCCCTGTAGCTAAAAATTAGCCGGCGAAGTAATAAAGGTTGAAATAGCTACAAAAAAATAAACTATCTATCGTCTCATCTTTCCTAATATGTCCCCTCAGTACTATCCCTTCGTTTTCAGTTCCGTCGCAATGCATTGCATATGTAGGGGTCATCCCCTGAGTGCTGGTCCTACTCCTAAAAAACAAATAAATAGGAAAGTTATAACGGGCTAAAAAGAGGGTAAATGGTTTCGTGTAAGATGTGCATTGACATGTGCTTGTCCAGGCCAAAACTCTATCATTAAAGCTTCACGAGATATGAACTCATCAATATTATGGGGCACTTCCATTATAAACAGAGAACTGACATTTGATTAGATTAGTACAGACTACGAAAAAGTTATTGTTAAGACTACTCCATATCACATACAGGGATATAACTGTATTTCTTTAAAGGGATGTGCAGACAAAAATTTAATACGATTCTTAGTGTCTAATTTCAGAATTTTAAGTTGCAGTAAATAGTGTTATATGAACCATCAATAGGTTCATATTATATACAAGCTAAGATACATATTTCTTGACAGTCATAAAACGCATTTAGTTTTTATGTTTCCTACTCTTGATTATTTATAATACATAAATATATGTTGTGCCAAAGGATTGAAGCAGAGAAACCAAATAAATGGCCAAATAGTGTGAAATGTCTGAACTTCCAGTGACATTGGATCAAACGAAGGGATGACTCGAAAGTAAGGGTTTTCGAACGTAAGGTAATATTAATCGATGGGGATTCGAAATATGTATTTCTATTGAATATTAATTATCTGCATTTATCTTATCTAATCATCTAGTAGCCGGCTTTCATTCAATAAAGCTTTTAATTTTTACTTGAATCGGTTGTCACGATATGAACGCAATGCATTGTGCTGGAATTATGAAAAGAGCACATACTGTACACAGGACGGTGGAGGAAATATGAGATAAAGAATGTGTTGTAGACATTTTAATCTTTACTTCTCCGGCGAACTGTGCCAACGAAGCTGTTATGCACGTTTGCAAATGATACTGTCAGTCGCTCTGTTGTTTTCTTCAATGAACTAGGACCACAGAAACTAATGCGGATCAGAATAATTCGATAATAATATATTTATTATTATCGACTAATTACTACTACTTCAGCCGGTTAAGTGTTAACTACTTCAGAGGGCAATCAAAGCCGAAAGATATAATTTTAGTCGCGTTACAGTTTTAATATATCAGAATAAGTTAGAAATGTGAGTGTACATTACTGCTGGCTATATTAAGAAACATTGAACTTAAAATTTAATTGCTTTTCTAATGCTTAAATATATTCAGTATTATATCGAAATCTATGGCTCCGTAAGAACCACATTTACCAAGGTGGTGGGAAATTATGCTACTTAATATACAGATTAAATATGAAGCAGCTTTGGCCGCTACAAAGCTGATGGTAATGGGAGAATGGCTAACAAGAGGACTTGCAACCAAACACCTGAATAAAATACATAGTTTATATGTATGGAATAATGTTTCTGCCGCTACGAGAGTTACATATGTGCTTCCACGGCCATTCTTCGTAGATAGTAATGCACTAGTACCCAAACAAACTATAAACTGTGTTTCTGATATGAGTGCCTTCTTGCCACGAGGTTAAAAATTTTTACATTTAAAGTTTTATTTTAAATTTCCTTATAAGAAAATTTTAAGTTTAAAAAAAGTGGGAAGTTACTAGTTTTACCCCCGTTTTGAAAAAATCGAGTTTTCAATTCGTAGGAGTATTTCCTGACTACTCCTGAGAGGCCATCACTATGTCTGTATATACGAGTACATACATATATGAGTGTGTGTGAAAGTATGTGAATTTAGAACGGCTGAACTGAATCAAACCAAACTTTTCAAAGGGTTCTTTCAAACTTAGATTTCTTGTGAATTGGAACCGCTAAATTTTGAGAAATATCAAAAAAGCTGGCAAAAAATGTTTTTTCAAAAACAGCTCTTGACATTGAGATTTTGTAAATGAAGAAATTCGAAAAAACTGATTTAAGAAAAATTATATATCTGATCAATTAGTGTCCGGACCAAACTAGTGGCATTTCAGGGACTTATATCAATATTAGATGTCACGTGAATTGTAATCGATCACATCGGTATTGAGAAGTCTTAAAAATATCAAAGAAAATGTTTTTACAGGACTCGCAGAATTACATCAATCACCGCTTATCACCTGAGAATCGGCTGTTGAATTCAAAAGTTATAGCAGGTTGAAAATTAAAATATGTAATTGGAAAACAGGGCAGCCGCTTTACATTTTTTTATGGGGGTATTTGTATGGTGGATTGCGATAGATAAAGATACTCAAAACTTAAAAAATGAATCTATCTGGTCGTAGCGAGAATGATGGTAGGCGCTCTTAGATCCACTCCAACAGGGGTAATCTTCGCAATTCTGAGTTGGCTCTCGATGGTCATTATGGCCAAATAATTGGCTTTATTGTCTGCGGTTAGATTGAATATCGCATACCCATGAACAAGATAGACAGGGACTGACTATGCGCACGCCAGGATTCTGATTAAACACCCGCAAATCCATGACAACGTTGCCTACCGCATACCAAAACGTTTATATTGTGTAGGGCTGTCTCGTTCTTCAACGAAGTAGTGCAAATGAAGGAATCAATAAACTGAACGAAGTGTGCCATTTACTTTACTGAGCAGTCTTTGGCTATTACTTTTTAGTTTCCTGCTAAGACAATTGACAACTTTCGGAAAATCGGGAAGTTACTTTTACTCCGTTTCTCTACGTTTTGAGTTCCTAAGAAGCTTTCCTGACAATTCCTCAGAGCCCGTCACTATGTCTGTATATTTGAGTGTGTATGAATGTGTGTGTGTGTTTAATATGTGACCCGCTTATAACTTTTGAACAAACTTAGGTTTCCTGTGAATTCCAACTAAGAAAATTTTTTTTCCAAAAGAGTTTTGTGTCCCTTTTTATTAACCGAATCAGCTGTTTGTTTTTATTTCATTGTACTTTGTATTTTTGGCAAGAATCTGATGAGCGTACGAGTTCTTTTGAAGATAATGAATTAAAATATGCGGTCACTTGAACCATTGGCACAGCTCTGCTATTGTGGGCTGTTCCATTCATATGTAGGTTACAGCGAACAGGTTTCAAGAGTATAATTTCCCAAAGATTCTGTCAAAATGTTCACTGGCGGATTTAAAAGGAGAATAAGGGTAGGCCGAGGCTGAGGTACTATAAAATATTGAAAGATATGTAGTATATTGTTAACGACAGTAGAGCGGCCAGCTTTGCTATCGGTGCTGTGTATATTCGACCTGTTGTCGAATGCCGACGGCATATTAATGAGATAGCGAGACATTCGAAGGCAAGACTTGCGTGGGTGACAGGACACTCGAGATGCCTTGGCACTCATCTGGCGGACGGGATTACCAGTGAGGGCACTGAGTTGAACAATTCAATGATCAGTCACTTCACTGGCATTACGTTGCCGCGTTGCAAGTTTTTAGTTCAGCTAAGGTGCGATAGCGTGATTAATTGTATTATGGCAAGAGCCACTTAGCTCCGCCATGATCTACGCAAAACACGTGATCTTCTCACCCTGAGCATCCCAAGGGTAGTGACACTGGACTCTAACTTTCTCCCAGACCTAGACAGGCCGTTAAAGAGAGAGCTTTTTAAGACATCAGCCTTCCTCAGAAGTACAGAATGGTTTAACGTATCAGAGGATAGCCCATAAGCGGTCCTCTGCTTTAGTATACCAAAAAGAGGACGTACCAACGAATACACTTGGATTGTTTCGTAGAGGTTATACCCTACAAACTCAAGCAAGGACATTTGTAGAATATCACCAAACTTGACTTACTATTAGTCTTGTTTCCTTCTAAATAGTTCTCTAATGTCCTCTCATTAAAAATGGAGGTACAGGTTCAGACATCAACTGACATTTTTAAAAGTTAATTTGCAAGATATAACAAATATGGTTTTTTAATTTCACGAACCTGCTCAACAATTGAAGCTAAACGTCCAAGAGCCAACCCGTGATTATCTTCCCGTGTGATAACAGCGCTTCCCAGCTTGACAACCAAACGACGAGCATATTTCAGCTGACTTCGCTCAGCAAATGTTGCTTGTTTGCGCTCAAGACTAAGCCGTTTTTCAGGTGGCGTAATCTGCAAAAAAATATAACAATAATAAGTTAAATATGTATGGTAAAGTACATAAAATTTTAGAACTGTACAGTTCTTGGATGAATTAATTGAATAGCATCATTTATTCAATTGAGCTGCTTTCTGACAGGATTACTCTACATCAGATAATATCTAAAAAAATCTAGTTGCAACTGCAAATATTAAGCAAAATCAAAGCCGTAAGCTACATATGTGTGATTTTTGTTGGTTTTAAAGTCGCATTTGTTAAGATCTCTAGAAAACCTCTTTTATTCAAATTGCACAATACAGTACAATACGCATATAAGAAAGTTTAAAAATGCAGCGATTTTCTTTCTTATATGCGAGCTTTCTTATAAAGAAAACACGCATATAAGAAAAATACTTTCTTATATCTGTGACACGCATATAAGAAAGATATTTTCTTATATACATCAGTAAGGGAATTAAAAAAATTTCCAATAGAAATATATAATTGAAATAAAACTGTTTAATAATACATACTACACATCATTTTGTACTAAATTTCGTTTATTTGTCGTACAATAATAAATATGTAAGTACACAACTAAAGATAGAAAAATAACAAAAACAAAATAGCTGATTGCACTTCACTTAAAATCACATTTGATAATTGTAAATTATACACAAAAAAATCTATTTTAACCGAGGTTAAAAAAATTCAATTGTGAGGATATATACTACTTTCTTATACACGTACCATTTTCTATGGAATGAGTATAATTTATCTTCAGGATTTGTTTCTTATAGAAGAGTTTTTCTTATAAGCGAGTTTCTTATATGAGGATTATTTAGCACGCAGATATATACAAATTTGCATGGTGTCTGAAGATGTCTTTCTTATAAACGAGTTTTTCTTATAAGCGAGTTTCTTATATGCGTATTGTACTGTATTGGTACTTCCACAAAAATGATTAACATTATACTATGCGACAAATGAAGACCTTTTAGGAAATCCTGATTTTTCGTACACTTAATTTGGGAAAATTGTAGGCACGGTAAAGCTGAACAACTTTTGCCAACATACCAATGTACTCTGAACGTGTCTAGATACCAAAAATAGGTCATAAAGACTCAACTTTTATAATTTTATAATAAAACTAAATTTTTTGGATAATAACACTGATACAAAATAGAACAAAGTTGAAATACCTGGGACATGATATTATTTTTCTGATAGGTCTTGTCGGGTAGAACGAGACTCCGTCTTTGAAATTTGCGAAACACCTCTAAAATCTTGAATTACTGGTAAAAGACCGGGTTTTCTACCTTGGTTGAGTTATTAGCCTGTATCTTAGTCTAGTGTCAACCGAACTTTAATTTCTCGGTGGATTTGGAAAGACAAGATCAGGACATTTGAAATGGCATGTACATGTACGCAGAGGCATTGAAAATCACAGTGTTATAGAAAAGATTTATAGTAACCAATAAACTATTATTTGAAACCTTATGTTTGCCGTCTGTGAGAATGTAATGTTTTTCCGTTTTTTCTTAGGTTTTCATGTCTTAATTGATTTTTAATTAACAGCCATAAAAAATAATTTTTTGCTACGCCAAGAAAGGACAGGCCAAATAACATTCATACATGCATACATATGTATGTAATTGTGTGTTACTTATATGTATATTGAATTTTTTTGTTATACCTCTGCAATTATTCATATCTACATATGTAAGCAAAGGGTTTTTCAACAAGAACTTTGTTTTCTAAAACAAAACATTTAGATGATGATGATTCAAAATTTTGTTGTATTACGAAGAGCAAAGTTCGACAATTATGAATGCCAAATGTCCACCACGGCCACGCTGGCTTCAAAGCCTTACACAAAATTCGCCATGTGGTGGTTTTGAATAACCTAATTGTTGAAAACGTCGAGGAATTGGCAAATTTGGATCTGCGTCAACATCCGGTCAAACACGCGTTAGAATATTTTCTATCGAGCCTGTCGACTCAAAGTTAACGACCAAATTGTTATGTTGTCCGAAAATATCACGATTTTAACAGAACCACCAGTTTCATAGCGGATTTTAATTATTTTAATTTGATTTTCGAGCGAAATTGAATTTATTGTATTAATTGACAATTCATCTACTACGAATATGTCAAAAACTAAATGCCAAAACTATCATGTTGTTGGTGTTGCCACAATTGAAAAGTTCGTGTTGAAAACTCTTTTATGTACTTCCACTTAAATCATATTATCACTATCATGAATATTGTGTCGAATTCTTCTGATCGTCAATAGTGCATGGTTTTGTTAGTTGTTGTTAGACTGCTTCAGCGATGAATGCATAGCACTGATCACTGAACTTAACTGGCAGCGGTTGAATTAAAACAAATAAAAACGATATATTCGACCGGGTCGAATCTTAAATACCCTCCAAATATTTAGTAAGTAAATTTAAAATGTTTAACTTGGTGGGACAGAGTTCGGGGTCGCTCTGGCAAGGGCTGTGTGGGAGACATTTCACCTTTGTCATAAAACTCTAAAAATAAATGTTTGGGACAATTATGTACAAAACGTAAAAAAAATTTTTTTTGTTAGGGTCACTTAGGGGGCAAAGGGGTAGGGCAGAGTAGTACCAGGTTACGTCTAAGCTTCGTCATTAAAGCTTAAATATGTTATTTTTAAGGAATGTAGGCTTAAGTAAACCAATTTGTTAAATTTTTACACTATACATATTTGCATACCACTAAAGGGGCGGGGTCCAAAAATTTATTTTTTTTGATTTTACGGCTCCAAGATTTAGAGCAAAGCTACCGAAGGCACCGATCCTATAGCGCCTGAAGTTTCGGAGATAAGAGGTACATACTTTGTAAAAGAAGGTGAAGGGCTTTTCAATATAAAATTATATAGAGTACAATCAAAACCCACCTTCGTATTTATAATTTGAAAAACAAATTGTTTTTAAATCATTTAATTTAAAAAACAGCTATTTCCCATATTGTTAAATTTCTGCCTTTACTACAAATACATAAGTATAAATAACACTTAAAACAAGTAAAAGTGCTATATTCGGCTGTGACGAATATTAAATACCCTTCACAGATGTTATTCTTCTTTCGTTCTTGCCAAAACGGAAAGTAGGTTTAATTAAAAGGTCAAAATGATGTTATCGGTTACTTTTATATTTAAGAAAACGTTTAAATTTTTCGGCTAGGAAGCTAAATGTTTGGCTTTTCTTATTTCTAATACCTCTGAACGTCTTTCAAAAATAAAGGGTGTTTTGTTATGAAGTTTTTTTTTACACGAACCACTCTGTTGTCTGACAGCTGTTTTGACAGTTTAAAGTGACGTCTCTACTCAGTATTGTTTGGCAAAACATCATGAACAGGTTAACTCCAGAACAACGCTTCCAAATCGTGGAAATTTATTTTCAAAAACAGTGTTCAATTAAAAATGTTTATCCGCTTTTTTACCGCAAAATTCTCTTCAGTGATGAGGCGCATTTTTTGTTGAATGGATATGTCAACAAGCAAAATTGCCGTATTTGGATCAAAGATAATCGACACACCGTTCAAAAATAACCAATGCATCCCGATAAATGTACTGTTTGGTGCGGTCTATGGGCTGGTGGAATCATCGGTCCTTATGTCTTTAAAAATGAGGAAGGACGACGCATTACCGTAAATGGAAACCGATACAGAATCATGAACAATGAATTGTTGGTGCCAAAACTTCAAGATATGGATGTAAACGAAATGTGATTTCAACAGGATGGTGCCACTTGTCACACTGCGGGCGAAACAATGGACTTATTGAAAGAACATTTCAACGACAACATTATTTCGAGAAATGGACCGGTGAATTGGCCTCCGCGTTCGTGTGATTTGACGCCACTCGATTATTTTTTGTGGGGATACCTGAAATCATTGGTTTACGTGGATAAACCAGCAACCATTGACGCTTTGGAAACCAGTATTCAACATGTCATTGCTGAAATACGCCCTCAAATGCTTGAAAAGGTGGCCGAAAATTGGACCTCCAGAATGACCTTTGTGCAAAATAGTCGTGGAGCCCATATGCCCGAAATTATATTTAAATGTTAAATGACAAGAAATTATCTACCAAATAAAAAATTTTTTTTGGCCATTTCATAATTTGGCATGTGTTTTATTTAAATTTCAAATCAGCAAGCTCTTATAATAACACCCTTTATTAAATATGTTTAATTTAAAAACAAAAAGTAATAATCCGCTTCAGGTACCCCAAAAAGTTCTAATTGTCCAACCGTAGAATCGTCTTTTAGATTTTTTTGGTTTTTAATAACAATTTAACTCTTCCCGAAGCATAAAAAAAGATTTCATCCACAAAAAACCAAAATTCGGATCTTATTTATTTATTTGTTTTTAAGGCCCCAACACTATAAAGGTTATATAGGCCAAAAAGTTTTAATTACATAAGTTTCAATTTTTTTTTTGTTTTTTTCTAATACTAGGAAAAAAGATTAAAGTTTAGATGCAAATCGAGTCATATAAATTAATCTCTATCATGAATTTTTTAACATTTTTAAATTCCTTTTTATTTTAAAGTATATCTATATTATGTATTTTATGTTTCGCTCGTTTTGGTTGTAAAAGATTATTTCATTAAATATATGAAAGACTTTTAGTTCACTACCACAAGTGCAAAGTGGAGGTTGAGTTTTCTCAATTTTGTGTTTGTGGGAGAATAAACAATGACCAATTTTCAGTCGATTTAATTTAACAAACTCTAATCTTGGTAGGGTTGTTCTATTAAACTTAACTTCAATGCTTTTTTGTATTACGTATAATTTAGATAAGTTGTTATTATTCCACGATTTGTTCCATAAGTCAGATACGTATTTTCGAATCCATTGTTTATAGTCCGAATACTGATATTTCTAATCTGCTGATACCGGTTGTTCCAAAGAATTTTTGCGAAAAACTCTGCCTTTTCATTACCTGATATATTCAAGTGACTGGGAACCCGTAATAAACTAATTTTATTCTTAGGCATTTTTGTAAGAGTTTCTCTTATATGATGTACGATTATATTTGCACTAAACGGATTTTGTAGTCGCTGTAAAGCGCTTCTACTGTCAGATATTATAAGAATTCTTTTGTCATAATTTGTAATATTCTCAATACAAGATCTTATAGCAAGTAATTGGGAGGTGTAAATGGAGGAATAATCCAGAATACGGTTTGAGATGGTAATGGAATTGCTATAAATTGCAAATCCAGCTTTTTCATTCATAACAGAGCCATCAGTGAAAAGGTAATGATGATTGGGATACGAGGTGTTAATTAATTCCAAAAACTTCTGTTGTATCTTCGGGGGATGACATCATACGCTTGTAACTGGTTGCAAGGGAAAACTCTTCGTTCCAACAAGTAAGTGAAAGGACCGCTCGTAGAGCACTTCATAGAAT
This sequence comes from Linnaemya tessellans, assembly GCA_951800035.1. Lineage (NCBI taxonomy): Eukaryota > Metazoa > Arthropoda > Insecta > Diptera > Tachinidae > Linnaemya > Linnaemya tessellans. The sequence continues at coordinate 94,647,308 of OX637535.1, read as the reverse complement.
CGGTTTAGTGGCAGCATTCAAAAAGAAAAAACCAGCTCTATCCGATAAAAACATCAAAGCACGTCTGGAATTCAGCAAAAAGCATCAATATTGGACCGTAGAGGATTGGAAGCGGGTTATTTGGTCCGATGAGACTAAAATTAACCGATTCCAATCTGATGGGAAGGAATTCTTCTGGAGGCTATTCAAAAGCATCATGTGAAACAAACTGTAAAACATGATGGAGGAAGCTTGATGGTTTGGTTTGAAAATTTGTGGTCCATATTGAAAAGGCGGTTGGGTCAGCACACGCGAGCACCTACTAACCTGGATGAGCTTTGGAGTCGTGTGAAATCAGAATGGGAGAATATTCCAAGTGAATTTAAGGGAAATTTGGTGGAGAGTATGCCAAGACGTGTGAAAAACGTTATTAAAAACAAAGGATTGTGGATACCCTACTGAAAAGGGAAATTTATATTTGCACCAAATAAACGTGCAAAAGTGAGTGAATGGTGTTGTCAATAGTTATCATAATGAATTTTTTTCATATATTTATATATATATATATATATATATATAGGTTTGTCATTCCGAATATATTTATACTAAATTTCAAGAGTCTAGCTCTTTTCGTTTGGACTGAATGGTGATTTCCACAGACGGACGGACGGACGGAGGGACGGACATGCCCAGATCATCTTAGATTTCATCACTGATCAAGAATATATATATACTTTATGGGGTCTTACATGGATATTTCGGTGCGTTTCAAACGGAATGACAAACATGATTCCTGCTCCATTGTATTTATTCTTTTTGTCATATTTGAACATCAGATGTTTCTACGTCAAAGTCAGCAACGATTTTTATCATATTTTTCAAATAGCAGCTGAAATCCCACAAGGAAGCGTCCTTGGACCAATTTTGTATATTTTATACAACAATGATATGTCGACAAAAGTAGATGTAACAGTCGCTACTTATGCCAAACATACAGCATTCTTATGTTGTAGTGAATCCCCTACAGAGGCTTCTAGAATTTTACAACTGCATCTAAATAGTCTTTATGATTGGCTTACAAAATGGAACATTGTTGTTAGCACCCAAAAATCAAGTCACATCACTTCTACAACAAGAAGAGAAAATTGCCCAGCTGTGTTTCTCAATGGCACTTTAATCCTTAATGTTAATACGGTCAAATACTTAGGCCTACATTTAGACAGAAGACTTACATGGAAAGCGTATATTAGCACGAAAAGAAAAGAACTTGACATAAAATTTAATCAAATGTACTGGCTTCTGGGCCGTAAATCCCAACTTTCTATGGAAAATAAGTTCCTGCTTTACACAACTATTTTAAAATCTATATGGACTTATGGCATAGAATTATGGAGCACTGCTTGTAATTACAATATAGAAATGCTACAACGATTTCAAAAGCTTTGCGCTCTATAACAAACGCTCCCTTTTATATAACGAACAAACATCTACACAACGACCTGAAAATACCTTTTGTAAAATCCGAAATTAGAAGATTCAGCTCCACTTATTTAGAAAGGCTTAGTAATCATGTAAACATACTAGCAGTTACGCTTTTAGATGAGACTGATGAAGTTAGAAGGCTTAACCGAAATCATATCCTAGATCTCCCTCACATTAAAGTATACAGTCTTGACTGACGTTAGTAATGAAATAAAAATACTATATATATATATATATATATATATATATATATATATATATATATATGTATATATATATATATATATATATATGTATACATATATATTATATATGTATATATATATATATATATATATATATATATATATATATATATATATATGTACATATATATAAATATATATATATATATATATATATATATATATATATATATATGTATATATTATATATATATATATATATATATAAATATATATATATATATATATATATATATATATATATAATAAATATATATATATATATATATATATATATATATTATATATATATATATATATATATATATATATATATATATATATATATATATAGATATATATTATATATATATATATATATATATATATATACATATATATATATATATATATATATATATATACATATATATATATATATATATATATATATGTATAAAATGTTTATAGCCGTATTTCTTAATTTACAGTTTATAATATTAAATATTCAATTTAACTCTATATATACTATGTAAATATCATTTTCATATACATATATGTAACTTAAATTTTTGTTTCAATTGAAAGCAATCAGACATGTTTTTTATACCCTACACAAAAAAGTGAAAGGGTATATATAGGTTTCTCATTCCGTGTGTAATTTCGTCGATATGCACATGGGACCCCATAAAGTATATATATTCTGGATCCTTATGAATAGCGATGACGATTGAGCGATGTCCGTCTGTACGTGGTTTTCCCAAGCCCCCAGAAGAGCTAGAGACTTCCTTCTTGCTCCGTTGGATTGGAAATGAACTTAAATAGATGAACTTAAATTAATGAAATTCAGAAAGATCCGAAGTATGGTTCCAGAGCTGGGAAGCTTACACCTATTTCTCGATGCAAAATTTATATCAAAAATCAATTATTTTTTTTAATGTTTGTAAAGTAAACCTATTTTGTGCTTTGGGGAGCCTCAATGGTCAATTAAAAACTAAAAAAATAAAAAAAAAATTCCAGTGATGGGAAATTATACATTTTTTTTCGGCCTATTCCGTATTTTGTAGTACATGTAGTAACTAAAATTGTTAAAAATTTCAAGTTTTTCTTTATCAAAAAAACTTTATACGTCATGAAGATTTAAATTGGCAAAAAAAAAAATTTTATATTCAAATTTTGCTTCCAGGGGTGGGAAATTGATTTTTTTCTTTTATACATGAAAGTAATCAAACAGGCAACTGATGTTGTTTTGTTTGTGTTTTGCTAACTAAAACTGTCTTATAATTTAGGAAGAACAAAATTGGTATCAAAAACTAAAAAATAAAATTTCGACTCCAGGGATGGAGAAGTGCAATAGTTTATGGTACATAAAAGTTACCAAAATGGTAAAAAATTTGAAATTTTTCTTAAATAAAACTACTTTTTACCTCAAAAAGCGTTGCACTGATAACAAAAAACAAAAAAAAATTTAAATTTCGTTTCCAGGGTTGGAAAAATTAACTTTTATTTTGTAGTACATGTAATAACCAAAATGGTTGCAAAATTCGAGTTTTTCTTAAACAAAACTACTTAATACCTCATGAAGATTTGTATTGATAAAGAAAATTTTAAAAAATTTAAATTTCGCTTCCAGGGTTGGGAAATTGAAATATTTATTCTGCATAAAAGTAACCAAAAAGGCAATTGACGTTGTTTTTTTTTACTAATTAAAACTATTCTTTAGTTCAAGAAAAGCAAAATTGGTATCAAAAATTAAAAACAAATAAAAATATTGATTCCAGAGTTGGATAACTGAAATATTTTGTGGTACATAAAAATGACCTAAATGGTTACATATATTAAGTTTTTCTTAAATAAAACTATTTCATGCCTCATTAAGAGTAGCATTGGTAAAAAAAATTTTAATTTCGTTTCCAGGGTTGTGAAATTGAAATATTTATTCTGCATAAAAGTAACCAAAAAGGCAATTGACTTTGTTTCTTTTTGCTAATTAAAGCTGTTTTATAATTCAGGAAGAACAAAATTGGTATTAAAATCTTAAAAAATCAAAAATTTGACTCCAGGGTTGGACAAATGAAATATTTTATGGTACATGAAAGTGCCCAAAAAGTTCAAAAATTTTAATTTTTTTGTCAAGTAAAACTATGTTACACCTCACTAAGAATTGCATTGGTAAAAAAATAAAAATTCGCTTCCAGAGTTGGAAAATCGAAATATTTTTAGTACATAATAGTACATACATAAATTCCGAATGTTGTGCTTTTAGTGAATTAAACCTATTAGATATTTTAGAAAAATTTAAACTAGTATCAAAAAATTATAAATTCGGTTCCAGGGTTGGAAAATCTAAATTTTTTGGTACATAAAAGTAACCATATAAGTTCCCAATTTTGGTTTTTTTCAGTGACTTAAACCTATTTTATACTTCGCTAAGGATTAAATTGGTATTAAAAATTTTAAAAACTTAAAGTTCGGTTCTAGGGTTGAAAAATCTAAATATTTTTGGTACATAAAAGTACATACATAAATTCCAAATTTTATGTTTTTAGTGAATTAAACCTATTTTATATATCAGAAAAAATTAAATTAGTATTCAAGAATTAAAAATTCGGTTCCAGGGTTGGAAAATCGACATTTTCTGATTCATAAAAGCAGTCATTTTATTTGTTATTTTTGATTTTTATGATGAATTATACCTTTTTTATATATCAGAAAGAAGTAAAGTGGTATTAAAAACCAACAACATCTAAGAGATTCTACGGTTGGACAATTAGAACTTTTTGGGGTACATGAAACGAATTTTTTGTTTTGTTTGTAAATTAAATATATATAATATTTCATAGAAAAAAGAAAAAAATATTATATTCGAAGTCACCTTGCTTATATTCGGTGGTGTACGGCGAACTTTTTTTTCGAGACGCCCTAATGTACATACTTCAGCTTGTACAAAACAAACAATCAATTGAGTATGAACACAAAACATACTTAGGATCAGGATCTGGTCTATAACTCTGACACCAATCGAGTCTCCACCTTTAAATTTTCGGGAAATGTAGAAGAGGGTCTAATACTTGACATTTATTTTTTTAAGAATTTTAAAATATATGCTTTTTCAGATATAGACCTTTGAACTCAAGACCCCAAAAAATAACCTTTGACCATTTCTTAAAAACACGCAATATGCATATCATTTTAAAGAGTGCACTTTTACCCTTAAAACGATATAAAAAAAAAATTCAATTATCTTGCATAGTTCAAAAGTTCGCTTTTTGTAAGGAGAGTTTTGTGATTTTTCAACATATTTTACAACTTTTATGACGTCATATTTCGGAACCCGAATGGATCTGGGGCCAAATTTTGTTTTGTTTAATTATACTCTTATAATTTATAACATTTGTGTTGAATTTCATTGAAATCGGAGGTGATGATGCCGAAAGCCATGAAGGTTTGATATGGTTTCACCCATTGGGAAAAAATTAATGGCAGGCGTCATTCAAACTGTGGATATGGATGAAATGAAGGAAGAATTGGAGTTCAGGTATTTCCCAAAATAGTTTGGATTGCGAAAAACAAATTTTGCTTGTAGATCAGCACAGGAGCATATATAATAATTTACTGAAAAAGAATTAAAGAAGTTTTAAAATCAAAGAGACTCATATATTATGCTAGAAATTTTTATCGTAAAAAAGGGGAAAAATCTCTTAGGTAATCGAAAACCTTTTTGTAAGCTTTTGTTGACCTTTTGACCAAAGGAATATTCTTAAGATGTAAAATATTTACCTCAAAACATATTTTACAAATCTCAGTCCACGTATTTCTTCCTAAGGGACAAACTAAATCTAAGTCTGCCTCGTGTTTTTATCTTGAATCGGTAAGCACCTATTAAAATTCTTCAATTGAGTTCGAAGGTCATCTTTCTGGAACCGTGAGGAAAAGTGGATAGCATAGATACCAAGAATATGGTTTTAATTATGGATGAGCATAAAAATAGAGTTGAGGTATAACACAAGTCTGGATCTAGTTGATGGATTCGTGAGTACTGGATTTGGTACCAAAGCGTGTTTTTATGATTAAATCTATTTTTATATTTTTAAGTGAAATTGTTAAATTTTAAGTGTCCTTGTATGTGAACAAGGCTCGACCAAATAAAAATATTTTGTCAAATATAAAATATGTGTGGGAAAGTTCTTTTTTAACAAATGAATTTGTGTGCATGTACAATTTCCGACAAAGAGTAATATCAAGTTTTGATTTCCTGCGAATTGTAACCGATTCGAATTGGTGGATTTCCAGAAATCCCAGAAAAACTAACAAAATAGGTTTAATATGTTTTTCTAAGCTTTTAAACAGATTTTTGATCAACTCCACAAACTAATCAGCTCTTGATATTCAAAACGCTTGTCGATCGCATGCAGTCGGTTTGATGCACTTTGCAAGTTTTCAATTCTCTATTCTTTCAATGGACCAGAAATGAATAACCTCTAATCACGTGCGTATCGATTGATTCATCCAAAAGTTATAGCAGTTTAAAAATTTAGAAAATTATGCTTTATCAAACTCATATTACACTCTTGTATTCCAAGGACTTAAAAGCTTAAAACAGCACAGCACAACAAACCACATTACGAAAGATTTGCAGTTTAAATTGGCTGCCGTTAGGGTGATCCGTTTTCCATCTTTTTTATATCGTTACACATCGCTTTTTTTTTAATACTCTTTGGTGCTAAAAATATATAATGTGGGAAAAATATTTGAATTCATTTACATATATAAAAAAATTATTTACTTTGGCATAACAAAAATAGAACTACATATAACGTATTTCCTTTGGAATAAATAAAAAATTCTTTTCAAAAAAAATGAAAAATGCACTATATAGATACATTAGGGTGTTTCACAAAAAACGTGAATAAATATCCTTTCGTTATTATTTCAATGAAAAGTAATAACCTGGAAACAGTTTAAAAAATTTAGTTTTAATATTTCTTGAATAACAGCAACGGCAAAATTCTTCCCTTTATTATAGCGAATACTATATATATATATATATATATATATATATATATATATATATATATATATATATATATATATATAAATATATATATATATATATATATATATATATATATGTATATATATATATATATATATATATATAAGTTGAATAAAACTGCCTATGAATCTTAATTCAATTTAATATATAATTTTTTTTTTGTTTTTATATTTTATTAATAACATATAAACATGTTAATAACACTGCTCAGCAGCAAAATCCTCCTTTAAATAAAGCTATGTGGACTATATGGATTTTGATTTTTTTTCATAGGCGTGGGAAATTTTCCCCCCTAAATTAGTCAGGTACGGATACATATTTCACCCTAACTCGAAAACCAGTCATTTGATTTTTTTAAAGTAAAACACCATTAGATGCGTAACAATTGCAAAAATTTTATGCCGAATATAATTTTTCTCTATCTCTTATCGTCTGAATTATTCTGAAATTAATGGAGAAAAAAAAATTTTTTCGTGCAAAATTATAATTTTTTTCAGTTTAAAAATGGAATTAAAAAAACTTAACGCAAATATTCAATAGTTTGCACATTTTTCTGAGAACTACATATCTTAAAAATAAAATAAGCTATAAACCATAATCGGTTGAAAAATTTGGATTTTATTGTCAATTTACTGCAGGTACACAATATTGTAATGCAACCAACTTTACGTACTCGTATGAGGATTGCATTTCGCTTTAGTGCTTGTAGCGCCTACTCCGACTTCAGCTTTATTGATGTTTTGTTTGCTGCATTACACGTATTTGATCAATATTGGATACCTGCGGTAAATTGACAATAAAATCCAAGTTTTTAAATCGATTTTTATGGTTTATAGCTTATTTTATTTTTAAGATATGTAGCTCTCAGAAAAATGTGCAAAATGTTGAATAGTTGCTTTAATTTTTTTAATTCCATTTTTAAACTGAAAAAATTACGAATTTTGAACGAAAAAAATTCTTTTTCTCAATTAATTTCTGAATAATTCCAAAACTATAAGAGATAGAAAAAAATTATGTTCGACTAAAATAAATGCAATTTTGTTACGCATCTTTTGGTGTTTTTACTTTTAAAAATCGCAGGACTCGTTTTCGAGTCTCCGTACCTGACTTATTTTAGGGGGAAAATATGCCACGCCTATAAAAAAATCCCGACCTGATGAAAAAAAACCGAAAACGGATTTGAACTCAGTGCATCAAAATCCATATAGTCCACATAATTTTATTTAAAGGAGAAACAAAAAATTATTCTTTGCAGAGCAGTGTAGTCTCTTATAGTGAATTTTGTTTATGTTAAATTGAATTCAAATTCAATAAGCGTACCGGTATTGCCGATCTTTCCAACAAAACGAGGAATTTAAAAAAATAATCAGTATTTTTTATAGTCAATTAAATTTTAAAATGTTTAATGGCCCACCCTTTTGTGTACTGGTATGCACATACATATTATTAACAGACGTGTTTCCGTGTCAAAATATTTACACTTAAGGTAGATGTTCACCACGGATGAAGTAGCACAAAAGGTTTTTTCGAGCATTTTAAAAACAAGTAAGTAAAATGGAAGCAACAAAATATGTTAATGCAGCCAACCATAACAAATTTGGCCATGTTTATATGTATGTTTATTATCTCTTGTCTATTGTATGACTTACAGACACACTACGTCTGGCTACAACTATGTGCACACATACGTATTCATGAGGATACACATGAAGCATCCCGCTTGACCTTAGATTCGAAATAAGTAAACATTCACTAAAACTAAGATTTCTCTGAATAATAACTTTCGTGAAACTATCTTTTTTAGAAAGAGTATGATATCCCAGTAAAATATATTGGAAATCACTCCTTCTCTACTTCCAAAAAATCAATTGTGTTTACACAAAACTTAGAGTTATTTGCTGATTGCGCAAGTAATATAGTTTTATTAATAATAAATACTTTTATTTATATATATTGTAATTGGTTAACAAATTTATGTTTTTTAATTTCTAGTGTTTTTGCCTCTTTTTCGATTTTAATAGTATCTAATATTTTTAATGTTGATGCTGTAAACACTTACGGCCAAATTTATAAAAATCGTCTTAAAGTAGATACGAAACACTTAAAGCTTACAAAACATTTGTTAAAAAAATTATATCCATAAACAGTACGTTAATTGATTTCATTGCTCAGTAGTAATATTGTGTGCTTTTATACCCTCCAAAAAAGAATTGGAGGGTGTATTCACTTTGAATTCCGTTTGTAACGCAGCGAAATATCCATCTGAGACCCCATAAAGTATATGTGACCTTCTCCACGAGAAGGGACCTCTGCGCCGAAAAGAAGGTATTGTGAAAAACGCGTTTAAAAAAAGCGCTTCGTTTTTCCGTGTTTTGTGTATGATTATGCGCAATTAATAATGTTCACCTTTACAGGTGATTTGTAAAAAAAACTAAAAGACATAGAAACTTGCGGTTTGCGGCATTTGAAAGAGCGTTTTTTTCCTATAAGAATCACTCAAAAAGTAAAAAAAGAGATGTGACTTTTCGTGGAGCAGGTCACATATACATTCTTGATCAATGATCTGAGCACGTCCGTCCATCCGTCCGTCTATGGAAATCACGATTCAGTCCAAATGAAAAGAGCCAGACTCTTAAATTATGAATACATCTTAAGGGATAGCACAGGTTAAGTACGGGCAAGAGGGAAAAAAGCTCCTCTAAGAAGAACTAAACCAACCTCTAAAAACAACATAAAGTTTTGTATGTTGTTTTTTAGAGGTAGGTTTTGTAATTTTGCTAAGCAAATATATTTTTATGTCAAAGAAGGTCCAATGCGTTAAACTTAGAGCCATAAAATAAAAAAAATAAATTTTTGGACCCCACCCCTTATAGTGGGCGTTATTATAGTGTAAAAATGTAACAAATTGTGTTATTTAAGCCTACATTCCTTAAAAATAAAATTTTTAAACTTTAGTGACGAAGCTGAGTTGTAGCCTGGTACTCCTCTGCCCTACCCTTTCCTCCCCCTTTGCCCCCAAAATGACCCTAAAAATTTATATATATTAATAAATTTTACATTTGATCATTCCGAACATTTATTTTAGAAGTTTTATTTGAAAGGTGAAAAGTTCCACACGGACCTTGCCAGAGAAACCCCGGCAAAATACAGTTTTGATACCCTCCAAAAAGAATTGGATCCCACAAAGTAAATATTATTGATCAGTGATGAAGTCTGAAACGATCTAGCAATGCCCATACGTTTGTCTGTGGAAAACATGATATAGTCTATTTTTGGACTCCTCCCCGATTGGTGGGCGTTGACGTACGATACTATATGCAAAAATAGTGTAAATATTGAACAATATTTTTTCCTTAAGACTATAAGAAGAACATTTTAAATTTACTTACTAAATATTTGGAGGATATTTAAGATTCGACCCGGTCGAATATAAAGTTTTTACTTGTTTTTATTAAGTTACCATTTTTGAGAGGCCGTAGCTGTATGCTAAATGTGACTTTCCTTATAAATCGATGGCAATCTGAACAAAATATATATGAATGTGCCTGTGCATGTAACCAGTTATATGCAGCAATTATAGCTTGCTGCATATTAAATATTATTCGTCAAACTCGAACTCTGATCTTCTACGCAGAATAAATGACCAGTTCCACTTGCGTATCCCCGTATTGATTTTAACAAGAGCCTGGATCTTATAAGAAGGGACATTACTTCTGTCTTAAGTCTCCTATAATTCACTTAATTATTTTAATATTGCAGTTTTATATTTTTCTATGAAAATCTGTAATTTTTCTCTCGAATTTTCGATTATGTACAGCAATATCTCTTATATGCTGTTCATGTTATTAAAAGTTTGTGAGGATCATTCCATAGATCAAAATAAATAAATAGAAGTTATTTTTGTAAACTTTTTCACTTTTAACGCGGGTTTTAAGTCTATAAATATTTCTAAGAGGTAAAAATATTGAAAATTTAAGCCCCAGAAGAGCTAGAGACTTCGTTCTTGGACTGTCGGAAATGAACTTAAATAGAGTGGTATGGAAATTTAGCAAGATCCGAAGTACGGTTCCAGAGCTGTGAAGCCTACACCTATTTCTCGGCGCAAAATTTATACCAAAAATCAATTATTTTTTAATACTTGTAAATTAAACCTATTTCATGATTTGGGAAGCCTCAATGGTATATTAAAAGCTAATAAAATAAAAACTTTTTTTCCAGGGATGGGAAATTAAAATTTTTTTTCGATCCATTCTGTATTTTGTAGTACATGTAGTAACTAAAATTGTTAAAAATTTTAAGTTTTTCTTTAAAAAAACCTCTTTATAAGTCATGCATTGGCCAAAAAAAAAAAATTCAAATTAAAATTTTGCTTCTAGGGGTGGGAAATTGATTTATTTTTTATACTTGAAAGTAATCAAACAGGCAACTGATGTTGTTTTTTTTGCTAACTAAAACAGTCTTATAATTCAGGAAGAACAAAATTGGTATCGAAAATTAAAAAAAAAAGGAATATCAAAGTTTCGAATCCTGGGTTGGACAAGTGCAATATTTTATGGTATATGAAAGTGACCAAAATCTTTAAAAGTTGTAGTTCATTGAGAGACGTTCAGTGGAGTTTTTGATTTTGGTCATTCACTGAACGTATTTTTTTAATGGCGAATTGTAAAAAAAGTGATTTTTAATTATGGAAAAATATATTGGAAAAAGCTATGGGCAGCACAAGAACAAGGTGTGCTGGTGGAAGTTTTTTGTAAATCGAAATGTTTGATTGAACTGCCATCAGTAAAAAAGGTTTAAGTGCTCCTTTCTCCTTTAGAAGTGTGAATATGGAATATATTGCAGCATTACAAGCCAAATTTATGAAAATTTTTTTCTGTGTATGTAGAATAAAAATTCGTTATATACGAAATTTCATTTTTAATACATACATACATAAATTGGTTTATTTGAATTGCCATAATTAAAAAAGTTCCAAGATTGTACAATAATTTGATACATACTACATATACAAATATACGGACGAGTACATGAATAAAATGTTGTCCTTCAGAAAATTGGAAGCAGCAAGAAGTCAAGTTTTTTCCAGAATAACAAAAATATTTTATGGCGTACAACAACATCGTTTGTATGTTTCAAAGCAAAATGGTGCTTGTAGGGAAGACCTGAAGAAGAAAGATTTGTGGAAAGACTACCCAATGGTCGACTATAGCTTTGATGCAATTGTTATTGGAGCTGGAGGAGCAGGCCTTCGAGCCGCTTTAGGTTTAGTTACACAAGGTTTCAAAACAGCTGTGGTTACAAAACTTTTTCCAACACGTTCGCACACAGTGGCCGCTCAGGGCGGCATTAATGCTGCTTTGGGAAATATGGAAAAAGATGATTGGCGGTATCATTTCTATGACACAGTTAAAGGATCTGATTGGCTTGGCGATCAAGATGCTATTCACTATATGTGTAGAGAGGCATCCCAAACAGTTTTGGAATTGGAAAATTGGGGTATGCCCTTTTCTCGTACATCTGATGGCAAAATCTATCAACGTGCTTTCGGTGGTCAAACGCTTCAACTCGGAAAGGGTGGCACAGCACACAGAGCATGTGCAGTAAGTGACCGTACTGGTCATGCTCTAATTCACACACTTTATGGTAAATCATTAGCGTATGATTGTCATTATTTTGTTGAATGTTTCGTCATGGATTTGTTATTTGAAAATTGCAAGTGCGTCGGAGTAATTGCTTGGAATCTGGAAAATGGTTTGATTTATCGCTTTCGTGCACCTAACACAGTTGTTGCAACAGGAGGAAGTGGGCGCACCTATTTTTCAACTACAGATGGTCATACTTGTACGGGAGATGGTACGGCAATGATAGCGCGGAATGGCTTACCTTTGCAGGACATGGAGTTTGTGCAGTTTCATCCCACTGGCATGTATGGCGCTGGATGTCTTATAACAGAAGGTGTTCGGGGAGAAGGTGGATTTTTTCTTAATTCTAAAGGTGAACGTTTCATGGAGCGCTATGCCCCGAAAGCTAAAGACTTAGCATCTCGTGATGTTGTTGCGCGTGCGATGACTCTAGAAGTATTAAATGGTAATGGTTGTGGGCCAGAAAAAGATCACGTGCATTTGCAACTGCATCATTTACCAGAAGATGTTATCCTAAAACGACTTCCAGGAATTGTTGCCACTGCGAAAATATTTGCTAATGTTGACGTACTGAAGGAACCTATACCAGTATTACCAACAGTACATTACAATATGGGTGGTGTTCCTACTAATTATAAAGGCCAAGTAATAACAATTGACGAACAAGGTAAAGATATAATAATACCTGGTTTGTATGCATGCGGTGAATGTTCCTGTGCTTCGGTGCATGGAGCAAACCGACTGGGAGCGAATTCATTGTTGGACTTGTTAATCTTTGGCAAGGCATGTGCAGACTCAATCGTAGAAAATAATACACCTAATCAGCCCTTACCGCCCCTAGAAATAACAACTGGCGAAGAGTCCATCGCTAAGTTTGACAAACTGCGTCATAGTAAAGGGAATGTACCACCCGCTGCAATACGCTTGAAGATGCAAAAAATCATGACAAAGCATGCAGGCGTATTTCGCGAAGGCAAACTGCTGATAGAAGGTTGCAGCCTTATACAAGAAGCTTACAAAGACTTTTCCGATGTTAAAGTTGTAGACAAGGGAATGATTTGGAATACAGATCTAATGGAAACAATTGAACTGGAGAACTTGCTAGTCAATGCTATAGCAACAGTTACTTCAATGGAGCATCGCAAAGAGTCTCGAGGTGCTCATTCTCGAGAAGATTTTAAAAGTCGACTCGATGAATTCGATTACAGCAAGGACTTAGAAGGACAAAATAAAAAATCGTTGGACCAGCACTGGCGTAAGCATTTACTTATTTGGTGTGGAGAAGATGGAAAAACTGTTATTAAATACCGGCCAGTTATCGATTCCGTATTAGATGATTCCGTTGAGTCAATACCACCAGCACCGCGAACATATTAGTTGCAGCACTTGCCGTTCTAGTCTCTGAAGCTATCTTTAACGCTTTTTTAACTTGTTGATTTTGTTATGTGTTTAATTATTTACTTTAATACGTTAAAAACCATGGTATTTATATACCTTGTTAAAAACTGCAATGTGATTAACATCCCCATATGAACACTTATGTATGTACATGCATATGTGCTTACAATGTTTTTGTTTGCCTTTATTCGTATATTTCGTTGCGTAATATTACCTTGCAAACAGAAAATTTATATGTATATTGGAAATATGTAGCTGGTATTGTTTATGTTAATAAACAAAACTTTCAGAGTCCGCTTAGGTTTTTTATATATAACAACTTGATTTCCAAGATTTTAAAATATTCATTCACAAAGTGTAAAATAATTTCTTCAATCAAAAACTTCCTTGTATAGGTCAGGGCACACTGATTATCAATGTGCCCTGGTATAGGTTGTCAATTAAGTGTTGTAAAAATAGAGAACAAGTACAGCAACAAGTTCACACATTTCTATGAGCGATTTAATTTATTTTGAACATATATATTATACAACCTGTATGTTAAAATCACAATTTGCAATGTAAATGCAAAATCAGCTGTTTATGGTTTTAACGCTAAAACGAGGCTTTAACTTGCAGTGTGAAAACACTACAGTTTCATTGTCAGACTGTTGTTAGACAACAAATCTATTTGCCAAAAAAAAAAAAATAGTCAGTTCACATCAGTGTTGTCAGATAATTTTTTTTCTTCCCCCCAAAACAATTTAGAAACCCCCTAGATTCTACACTTTTTCTTAAAAAAACACCTAAAGCAGAAAAGTATAAGTAGTAGTTTGGTTTCATCATTCTTATCTCTATTAAATTTGAATTGAGGTACTATCATTCTTACGCGAAAAGCACGGAAACACCCAAATTTTTATTTTATTTTTTTATAAAAAGCCCTCAAAAATATATACATATCTGCAATCTTTCTTTCTTTTGTAAGAGACGGCTTGAGGAAGTTTGCTACGGGTACATGCACTTCGTTTGTTTGGGATGCAAATGCAATCACCCCAATTATAAATATTCCCGGGGAAAAGAGTTCCCGGGGAATTCATTTTCCCGGGAATAAAACTCCCTTATTCTAAACAGACGGGGAGAACAGTATTATGGGAAAGGGAATTTCGAATTTTCGCAGTCAACTGTTTTGCTTTCAGTTGTTTTGTTTTGACTTAAAAAGTGAAAAATATTTTTTTCAGCACAACTCCCTTGCAATTTTTTGAAGGAATTATTTTCTAAATTTATTATCAAATTCTCCCTTTAATTTACATTCATAATACCTACTTTTTTCCCGGGGAAGAGTCTCCCATTTTCGAAGTTTATTTAGAATAAGGGAAAAGGGAGAAGGGAAAAATCTCCCGGGGAGATTCTATTTAGAATAAGGGAAAAGGGAAAAGAGAGAAAATTCCCGGGGAGTTGTTATTCATAATTGGGCTGAATATGTTTTTTTGTATTTTGGGTCTAACCAATTTGAAATTTAATTTTGCATTTATTGTGTTTAAAATTTTATTTAAAAATACAATACCTTTAAAATGCTGATCTTCTTCCCACTCCTTTGTATATTTTTGTTTATATATTTTATCCTTTTTTGGCATATTGGTAATAAATTGTAAAGATGAACAACTTTTTAAAATTTATATTTTGCAGTTCAAGGAAAACCAACAAAATTGATTTAACGAGAAAACTGTTTTAATGTTTGTATTTGCGTGATTACTTTCTAAATCGTCATTTCGATTCAATATCTTCGACAAGCTCAGTTGTTAAATTATGCACTATTATGTACCAAACTATAAATTCGAAAATCCCCTAAATAAAATTTTCTTACCCCCAAATTCCCCCCTAAAGAATATTAACCCCTAAATCTGCCCCTATATAGAAAAAAACCCTAAATCTAGGGGGAAACCCCCTAATCTGACAACACTGGTTCACATGGTTGGCAGATTCTCTCATAGAACATTAAAAATGAGAGAAAGGCAATACATAATCAATTGCTTTTGTAGACATATTAAACAATAAAATATGTATAGGAATTTTTATGATTCGTATCTTCAATGTTTTATTTTTAATATTGTTTCAGTAATAACTTCGAATTTTTTGATGTCGCAAGCAATCGTTCGATCGAATAAAACAAAAACAAATTTTAAAAATTATTTTTGCTTGAAATATTATTTATTTCATTGAACGATACCTTACGACATCGGCGAACTGGCATATATATTCAATGTTTTCTTACGATTAAAATTAACATTCAATGTTGTACCTAATAAAAATGATTTTGCTTTAATTTTATTTAGTCCCCGTTTACACTTGCAATTTTTGTTGCAGTAATTTTTGAGTATTTAGTGAGGAAAAACGAGAAAGGAATACAAATAGCATATATTCCTATTTCCCCACTCTCTCACAAAATAAGAGTTGTTGCAACAAAAGTTGCATAGTATAAACCGGGGACTTACTTGAACTTTTGATTTTTAATATGTATGAAAATATGTATATATGTACATACAATTATTTCTCTAACAATGGATCCATTGTCAGATGCAGAATTTTAACACATCTGATAATGAAAAATGCGCTTACCGTGTCTAGCAATTGCGTGACAATGGAAACATATTGCATACACGATTGTCATATGTCTTACAATATTATCGCCTTATAGTTCTGGTTTTGACGTTAAAGCCAACTGCTTTTACCATACAAAATGATTTTGTTAAAACCACTTTCGAATTGGTTTTAAGTAAGTTTTATAAAATGCAATCTTGTTTTTGGCTGTGCTAAGTTGAGTGCTGCCAAGTTATATATTGGAAATAGCTGGTATTGTTTATGTTAATAAACAAAACTTTCAGAATCCGTTTAGGTTTTGTATATATAATAACTTGATATCCAAGAAGTTCTTCACTTTGTAGAAGCAATTCAATAATTTTGAAATATTCAACCACAAAATGTAAAATAATTTCTATTTTAGAACGCATTGTAAAACGTTTTATTATTTCTTTCAATCAAAAACTTATCTTGTATAGGTTGGCAATTATGTGTTGTAAAAATAGAGAACAAGTACAGCAATAAATTCACACACTTCTATGAGCGATTTAATTTATTTTGAACAATTTTTACTGTGAACTCAAAATCAGTTTCAACGCTAAAATCAGCTTTTACAATGCGTTCTAAAATAGATATTCGGCCATGTGACGGAAATCGCTTATCGCATGAAATAAAGCGTTTTCGATTTGAAATCACAAAACTGGTGTGCTGGAGGTCGCAATCGCTCAAAATCGTTTAAAAGAAATTGCCGTTTTTTATATATGAAAAAGTTGTTATATATGAAAAATTTAAGCGGACTCCGAAAGAATGCGCTTGTGTAATAACATAAACAATACTAGCTGTTTCCTGTAATATAACTGGCAGCACTCAACTTAGCACCGCCAAAAACAAGGTTCCATTTCATAAAACTGACTTAAAACCAATTCGAAAGTGGTTTTATGTTGATGTTAACAAAATCATTTTGTATGTTCACACCATGTTTTAACAGTTGCTTTTAACGTTAAAACCGGCATTTATTAAAACCATGTCAGTGTGAAAACACTGTTAGTGGGAACATGTGAGTGTATTAAGTTTTTCGAACTTGCAGTTGTATGTGTAAACGGAAGGTTAGGCCAATATAAAATTCGTTTGCGAATAACTTAGCAAATAGCTATTACTTCACAACCCTGATTTTTCATTAACAGTAATCATCTGTAATATACTCGTACATACGATTTTAATTTATTTTGAATGTATAACTGCTTCACAGTTACGAGTACTGCAAAAAAAATTTCATTAGGTATTTGTACGCTTTTGTTTCTGAAACCTGTTTATGTCATTGCGAACTTATTTCATTATAAAACTTAGGTTGGTCGTTCGCCGCCAAGTAAATCCCCTAACTTTTGGAACTTAGTTCATTATATTTGCCTGGGCGGGCGCTACACCATTAATGACCAAAGTCCACAAAATAGAAATGAACGAGGTCCCCAAAGTAGTATACGGGGAGCAAAAGCAAAAATTTTTGGGAACTTAATTTACTTTTAGTTCAGTTGTGGTGCTAAGGTAGTGTCTATAGTTGAGGAATTAATTATAGCGAGCTCAATCCACAAAACTTTGGGGATCTAGTTAATTTATATTTTGGGGACTTACTTCCTACCGCCTTGAAAACACGTATACATATTTTAATTTAAGATACTCGTATTTGCATTCATTCCCATTATATTTTATTTTTGTGTTTATTATATTTTTGTTTTAGTTTCTTATCGTTAACATTCTTACTGGTTGTCGTGGTGTTTGTAGACTGGCTGATCTCCAAATTTGAGTAGCATAAGATGTTTTTAAAACATTTGATATTTGTGAACTTTTTTTTATTATTACATTCATTTCGTCAAAAATATTTATGATATCAAACTTGTGTATTGAGTGTGCTCAAGAAGACACAGCGATGGGTTTTCAATAATTTTATTTAATCATTTGCTAAAGTCAGTCAAAACACAAAGCAGAACCTTTTTCTATAATAATCAATTTTTATAGTAATTTCAACCGATCGGAAATTGAACAACTTAACAGATCACTAAAAACTGAATTATTTTGCTCAGAACCGCGTCCAGTATGGTTATAAGTACATATGTATGTGTGTATGTAGAAAAGCAGCTAGGCTTTTTACTGATAACGAAATTATCAAAGTATGTAAGTTTGTACATATGTATGTATGTACATATATTTGTAGGTTCGTATCCACATGTAAAGCTTTGTACTTGGGGAATCAAGTACGTATTGTCTTAAATTTTGTTGTTATTGTGCAGAGCAATAAAATAAATAAATTTATGTATGGATGATGTTGATATAAATGCACACTAGTTAGTACGTGCATGTGAAATGCCAGTGATTATTTTGTTGTTACATTATTCAGTTTGTTATCAGATACAAATATTTATTCTTTGTACTTATTTCAACGCTCCAAATGTGCAAGTACGTGCACACATTCATACATACTTACGCCCAGCGGGGGAAGAAGCGAGTAGGGATGCCTTGCAGAAGGCCTTTGTACATCTTCTGTTGGAAGTATAAAGTCTTCTCGCTCCATATATAATATCTCCTTCACACTTTTTGCCATTGAAGAAGGGTTTCTATTTTGGCACCATTCTCAATGACTTTTAGAAAGCCTTCCAGAGAATAGCTGTCAAAATTCATAGTAAAGAGTCCTGGATAATAATACCTTCTAATATGCCTGTTACTGTATGCAGTTTCTTGTCAATAAAACTTAAAAACAAATATTAATACATATTAAATAACATTTTTATTTTAACTTTTTAAGTTTTGTTTATATAAAAACATATGTACATAATATATTTATTTCAAACAGAGAAGCTTTATAATTATTCTATTTAATGCATGTTCATACATATGTACATATAAATATACATAAGTCTAATCTTTTTACGGCAGAGTCGGAGGCCTTTTATGATCAACAAATTTATTTGCTTTAGCAAAATATGCTACACCTTTTCTTTCCCTTTCTAATAGAAGGGGAAAAGGGATGTATAACGAAACGGAAGGGACGAAGTCTTAAATGACGTGTTTTTAATGTCAAGAGCTGATTTGTTTGTGAAATCGATCGATAGAGCTATTTAAAAAACACTTTTCACAAAACATTTTTCCAAAGTTTTTTACGATATTTTTCAAAATCTACCAGTCAACCGATTCCAATTCACAGGAAATCTAAGTTTGATAGAACCCTTTGAAACGCGACTAGTTTGTTTCGATTCGGTTCAGCCGTTTAAAATTATAAGCTGGTCATATATTTATACACACACATACATAAAGACAGTGACGGCCTCTCAGGAGTAGTCAGCAAAGTTTCCTAGGAATTCAAAAAGTCCAGATCTGGTGAAAACTAATTTTTTTTCAAAACGGAGTAGAACCAGTAACTTCCCACTTCTTTGAAAATAAAAAGGTTATAAACTCCCGTACGAAAAATAAAATAGATTCATATCGAATATAATTTGTTTGTTGCTCTAGTTTTGTATAAGTTTCAACTCCTACTATGCTTATTCTGTTGTGATTTCTGAAAATAGTTTGTAATTTACTAATTATGAATTCTCAGATGGTTTTCGGAAGTATATGCATAAGATAAGAGGTTTTAAAGTTTCCAAAACTGTGGTTAAAGTCTACTGATGATTTGGTAAAACACCAACGAAATGCATATAGACATTGCTTAACCACCAACAAATAAATTTCATTTATATACAATAGTATTGTGACAACAATGTTTCAAATAAAAAAATTTCATAAAAATATTTTAATATACAATTTCTGTTATTTTATAATCAATTAAAAATATTCATTGCAAATCCACACTCACAGAATTAAAGAATGCGGAGACAAGAATAGTTCCACTCAGCAGAAAGGAAATTGGTTTTTAGCAATAGTCGCTAAAATGGGTGTTTTAGATGATCAAAAGATGATTGATCAATTAGTTCTGATATTAACAAAAAACTCGAAAGTGATTCCCACCCGTGCAAGTAACTTGTCTAAAAAACTGATTATAAATTGATTGAGATATTTAAAATGTACCAATTAAGTCGCGGTAGTACCACGGTACCAACAAGTTCGTAAATGTACCATAAAAAGTACCATTGTACCATGTTTTCCATCCGTGATCTGTTAGTACCAGTTTCTGTTAGTTTGCTACTTCTGGTATGCATTGGTAAATATTTCCTTGTTTCTGGTATTGGTAAGTATTGTTATCAGCGATGCCAATTTAGCGCGGGTCGCGCTAGTTTTAGCGCGTTTCAACCATGCCAGACGCGCTGTTTTTGATCTTAGCGCGTTTTTTATTAACAATTAGCTCGTTTTTCGTACAGTGAATAAAAACGTTTCAATTCAGCATTTTCTACTTATTTTGCATAAATTTTACTAGTAAAATTTTTTACAACTGTTTAATCCATTTTGTGTAGTTTCATTCATGGCCCAATATTTAGGTCTATGCAGCTATACAACAAAAATGTCATCATCGTCAAGATATCAAACAACTTTACATAATATGTTATATTTTTATATTATAAAAAATATAGTTAAGGTTTTTTTATATGAATTTTGACATCTTTAGAACGGCAAACAAGAAACAGCTGTGGAGTTGCATAGACCTGATTATTGGGCCATTATTTCATTCAATGTAAATGAGTGTACCCTGTCTTCATTTAAATCAAATCAAAACGAAAGTCCCACAACGTACTTTCTTAGAAATTTTCTCCAGTTCGTTTTGTGTAATATATGTATGTCCATATCATTGTTCTTAACAATACTTTGGTGATATTATTTATGATACAGTTTATATAATGGTAAGTAAAAATGCTAATATTGTGTGAAGCTATATAAGTACATTTTGATATTTTCTAGGCTGAGCGTTATGTACAAAAATATAGAAGAGCATGAGAGTCAGAAAATGCATTCAAGAAATGGATTAGGCCTTTAAAAACGACGACAACAAGGCCTTGTGCATGTACTGCAAGTGTCAGATTGTGGCAAAGAAGTCTGATATTTTAAGGCACTTTAGTACAGCTAAGCATAAAACAAGTAGAAATGCTATATTCGGCTGTGCCGAATCTTAAATACCCTTCACAGATGTAATTCTTCTTTCTTTCTTGCTAAAACAGGAAGTAGGTTTAATTAAAAGATGTAACATAGGATAATGACGTCAATAGAAGGGGAGGGGAAAAAAAGTTGGCAGCTGCGATATTTTTTAGTTTTATTTTTTTGAATTTTTTAATAAAAATAATCTGTGTTTTGTGTTTGTCCACTTTTTAACAAAACACTGTGATATAATTTTAAAAAAATTTAATGTAAAAGTAATAAGATTCATTTCTTAAATAAACATCCCTGAGGAAGTTGGAAAAATCCCAACGAAACGTCGGATGAGAATGAAAAATTGAATAAGTAATCTTGATTTATTTTACACATTCTGTATGACCTTGAAAGCCTGATGTTCTGGAAAAGAACAATATATTAGCATCAAAGTAACATGGTTTTACGTGACAAAAAATTTAAATTTTTAACTTTTTGGTCTCTTACACGTACTATAAAATATTTTATTTGTTCAACCCTGGGGGGACGGACTGATTATATGACTCCGGTCATGTGCTTCGACAAATCCTTCTCAGTCGCATTCCCGGAGAGGAAGGACTGGATGGAAAACTCCGCGACTCGTAGTAATGCAACTTTGGTTTTTACGGACGGCTCGAAGATGGACACTGGCACTGGTTCGGGGGTATTTTCCGAGGGTCTCGGCCTTTCGGTATCGCTCAGGCTACCCGATACCTCGACAGTTTTCCACGCAGAGATTTATGACATTACCGAGGCAGCATTAAGGATTGATGGGCTCAATTTAGAGGCAAGAACTATTGACATCTGTGTAGATAGTCTGGCAGCAATTAGAGCCCTGGGTTCGGAGATTATAAAGTCGAGATGTGTACTGGCATGCATTCAATCTCTGGCCAGACTTAGGGGGCATGATGTCAATGTGGTTTGGGTTCCAGGGCATGAAGGCATTCAGGGGAATGAGATGGCGGACGAATGCGTGAGAGCGGGTTCGGCCTTGGATGAAGCAGTATCGCGTAGGGACATTGACATTCCCTCAGTTGAGCTGCTGGGCAGATTTCAGAGGTGGGCAAGGAGGGAGGTGACAAACAGGTGGTCGAGTATTACTACCTGTAGGGTCTCCAAAACTCTATGGCCCTCGCTTAGCAGAGCTAGGACTAAGCAACTTCTGTTTTTTGGGAAACAGCCGTTGGCACTCCTGGTAGGGTTCTTGACGGGGCACTGTGCAATTGGGCACATGTCGGAGCGTTTGGGCTTTCCCCATGATGGCCGCTGCAGGAGCTGCTTCGATGAGGAGGAGGAGGAGTCAGTACAGCACTTCCTTTGTGACTGTCCGGCCCTGCAGGAGCGTAGGCTTAGACATCTAGGCTCTAGTTTCCTGCGGGATCTTGACTGCCTCAGGGATGCACCGCTGGCTGCCCTGGCGGGCTTTGTGAGAAGTTCTGGATGGTTCTCAGGAACCACCACTTCGTCTTGAGAAGAGTGTGTAGGGTATAGTCCTCTGGGCATCACAATGGGCCTTTTGATGGCCTCCGAGTGTTTTTCTCGCTTACTGCGGGCAGCCCTTTTAACCTAACCTAACCTAAACCTGGAGTCGAAATTTTGACTTTTTAAGATTTTGGTACCAATTTTGTTCTTCCTGAGTTATAAAATAGTTTGAATTAGCAAAAACAACAACTTCAATTGCCTATTTGGTTACTTTTATATATTTGAACTTTCCAACCCTGGAAACGAAATTAAAATTGTTTTACCAATGCAACTCTTAATGAGGCATGAAATAGTTTTATTTAAGAAAAACTTAATATATGTAAATTTTTGGTTACTTTCATGTACCACAAAATATTGCAGTTATCCAACTCTGGAGTCTAAATTATGATACCAATTTTTTTTTCTGAACTAAAAAATTGTTTTAATTAGTAAAAAACCGACGTTAGTTGCCTTTTTGGTTACTTTTATGTATAAACAAAAATTCAATTTCCCATACCTGGAAGCGAAATTTAAATTTTTTTACCAATCCTAGAAAACTTAAAATTTTCAACCATTTTGGTCACCTTCATGTACTACAATATATTGCATGTACCAAAAGAAACTTTAAACTTCCCAACCTTGGAGGGGAAATTTTAATCCTTTTGTTTTATTTTTAACCAATGCAAATCTTCATGAGGTAAAAAGTAATTTTTTTAAAGAAAAATTTCAAATTTTTAACCATTTTGGTCACATTCATGTACTATTAGATATTGCACTTTTCCATCCCTGGATTCGAAATTTTATTTTTAAATTTTTGATACCAATTTTGTTCTTCCTAAATTATAAGACAGGCTTAGTTAGCAAAAAAAATCAGTGGCCTGTTTGATTACTTTCACGTATAAAAAAAATGCAACTTCCCACCCGTGGAAGCAAAATTTGAATTAAAAAAATTTTTTTTGTCCAATGCAAATCTTCATGACGTATAAAGAGGTTTTGTTAAAGAAAAACTTAAAATTTTTAACAATTTTAGTTACTACATGTACTACACAATACGGAATGGGCCGAAAAAAAATTTTATTTCCCATCCCTGGAAAAAAAATTTAATTGTACTGTCTTTGGGAAAAAAGTTTTCCCTACCTGTTGTTAATTGTTTTAGTTTTTAATAGACCATTGAGGCTTCCTAAAGCACGAAATAGGTTTAATTTACAAACATTAAAAAATAATTGATTTTTGGTACGAGTATAAATCGAGATATACGTGTAAGCTTCCCAGCTCTGGAACCATACTTCGGATCTTTCTGAATAGCACTCTATGTAAGTTCATTTCCAATCCAACGGTCCAAGAACGAAGTCTCTAGCTTGGGAAAACCGATTTCACGTGCACACAGACGGTCGGACGGACATCGCTCAATCGTCATCGCTATTCATAAGGACCCAGAATATATATAGTTTATGGGGTCCTATATTGATATCGAAGAAATTACACACGATATGACAAACCTATATATACCCCTTCCTTTTTTGTGAAGGGTATAAAAGCTGTGGAACCTTTTAATCAGAAAGACTTTTAACAACAAGAAATTTCGTTTAAAATAAATGTAAGCGAAACACAAAGTAGTTAAGTAATGCTGGCACTATATGTAGCAGTGCATAGCCCTTTTACTTCTATGGATCACCTGGGCGCAATACGTAATTCTGCTTTTAAAGACAGCAAAGCTGCAAATTTTTCACTTCACCGCACAAAGTGCGCAAAATTAATAGCGAACTTATTAGCGCCGCATTTTATTGAATATTGTTGAAAGACCTTAAAGCTGCTAATTTAAGTTTGATGAAGGTTTGTATGCTACTTATAAAAACATGCCTATTTAAATTTTTTTTTATTAAAATTGTGTTTCCTTTGTTCATTTTTATAGGAACAGACATTTCCGTTGAGAAACTATTGAGAGTTGTTATTCTCTACTACAGTGTTGAAAACTAAAATATTGTCACAATGTTTTTGGGCTTAATCGATGTTGAAGGTGGTAAAGCTGGAGATTTACTTCAAGGTTTGGAAAGACTTGCAAAATTATATAAAATTGATTTAAAAAATCTTTTAGCGATAGGCCCACATAATGCGTCCTAGTACCTAGTACCTCCCCGCTTTAGCACCTAACCCGTTTTAGTACCCAACATCTGCAGACACTATGGCTTTTTTGTAAAAAATCTAAAAAATTTACCCTTTTAAGTACTCAACCCGCCTAAGTACTATAATTTGTTGTGCATTAAATAAAATTTTACGTACGTTTTCTCCCGATTAAGTACCTTTCTGAATACAATTGCTTATTAAAACGGTAACTCTTTATAATCGATTGTTTATTTATACCATTACTAATTTATCGAAAAACTCACATACATATCTGTCAAAATAAATACATATCTTATCAAGATATAAAATGCAGATTCGTAAAAATGCCTGGCAAAGGGCGAAAACTTACAAGTTTGACAATTAAGCAAAAAATACAAATTCATCACTTGATTGATCAGAAAACAAAATCGAAAAATGAAATTGCGCAGCATTTTCGGTGCGACATATCAACTGTAAATAGAATTTGGAGAAACCGGCAACAAGTGGAGGAGGCCGCAAACGCAACTTGTTTGCGACGTAAACGTTTACGTACGAGTCCGCACAATGACATTGAAAAAGCTCTTGCTCAATGGTTTGCCCAGATGAGAGCTCTTAATACTGTGTTAACCGATTCTCAAATCCTCCAAAAAGCCAGAGACTTCGCAGCAAAATTGCATTCCGATTTTATGCCAACAAATGGCTGGCTATGGCGATGGAAACGTCGCGAAAGTATTAAATTCATAAAAATAGCAGGAGAAGCGGCTGATGCTGATACCGAAGAGGCGAATAGGTATCGCCAACAAAAATTGCAAGATTTAATGAAAGCTTATAATCCTCGCGATATCTGCTGACGAAAGTGGGCTATTTTATAAGGCATTGCCGAATGGAACTTTGGCAAGAAAGGGTACAACAGTAACAGGAGGAAAAGGTTAAAAAGCACGGCTGACTCTTCTATTCTTGTGCAATGTTGACGGCAGTTACAAAAAGTTGTTTGCTATCGGACAATCGAAGAATCCCAGATGCTTTAGAGGAAAATCTATTCCTTGACCTTACTACTTCCAAAATAAGGCTTGGATGGTAGGCTCTCTGTGGTCAACTATTTTAAAAGAATTTGATCGCGAAATGGAAAAGGAAAATAGAAAAGTTTTGCTCTTTGTCGATAATGCTCCATGCCATAAAGTGGCCGATTTGAACCTCGCAAATGTGAAAGTAGAATTTCTTCCAGCGAATACCACGTCGATATTGCAGCCTCTCGATCAAGGAATCATACACATCTTTAAAGTTTACTTTCGACAAATAATGGTTAGAAAGCAATTGCTTGCAATTGAAAAAGGGTTAACAACCAAGGATTTTTGGAAAACCATTTCGATTTTGGATACGTTGATTTTTTCAAAACGAGCCTGGTGGCTTGTCAAAGGAGAATCCATCAAAAACTGCTTTCCAAAGGTGTGGTTTTCACATATTTAAAATTTAAAAACCCTAATTTAATATTAATTTTTTAGGACGGATTTGTGATTCAAAATTATTTTCCTGATGACGACGAGGAAACACTGATAGATATTCCCATAAACGCTCAAGAGTTTGAGGAATATGAAAATTGCGATAAGGATAGTGAATGCTTTGGCCCACTTACGGAGGAAGAAATAGTGTCATGTATTTTGAAAGATAACACTGGCGAGGTGTAAAAAAAATTTCAAAACATGCGTCAAATGAAAATGGCTGACTTCTTCGCTATTTAAACCTATTTTTCAAATGCACTTTATTGTAAGTGATCTCATAAATTACATACATAAATATGTGTTACATTTTCATATGTATTATGTACACAAAATGTTCCTTTTTTTTTAATTAAATTTTAAAGCAATATGAAATACGTTTTTAATTTATATGTAATCAAAATATTTTTTGTTAAATGCAAAAAAAAAATTCAGAAAAATGGGACATGAAGAAAAATAATCAAACGGTAGCACGGGTATTATAACAATAACATGTTAACATCAGGTTGATACAGTTCCCGTATTCTTTTTCACAATAAAATTTGTGTAAATAGGAACTGTTATCACATTCAACTAAGCCACCTAATAAGTGGTGACAAACACAATACACATGAGCACTGATGATGAAAGGGTTGCGTCTTTCGAAAACAGCTGTTCTGCTCTGCTGTGTAAGTTGAATAAAACTGATGTTGACTTGCCTTTGTGCCTTGGAATATTTTTCATGTCTTTCTGAGATTTAAATTAAAATTTCGAACAATTAGCCTATAGAATCTTAATTCAAATTTAATATAGCAATATAAAATGTTCGTTAAAATTATTACTACATACAAATTTAAGCTATGGCTTGAGCTACCCAATAATAAAAATTGGAAAAACGTTCACATGTACTTAAGTATAAAATTCAAACCAAAAAAGTTTGACTTAGGTATGATGGAACAAAAAATTCAGAAAAATGGGACATGAAGAAAAATAATCAAACGGTAGCACGGGTATTATAACAATAACATGTTAACATCAGGTTGATACAGTTCCCGTATTCTTTTTCACAATAAAATTTGTGTAAATAGGAACTGTTATCACATTCAACTAAGCCACCTAATAAGTGGTGACAAACACAATACACATGAGCACTGATGATGAAAGGGTTGCGTCTTTCGAACACAGCTGTTCTGCTCTGCTGTGTAAGTTGAATAAAACTGATGTTGACTTGCCTTTGTGCCTTGGAATATTTTTCATGTCTTTCTGAGATTTAAATTAAAATTTCGAACAATTAGCCTATAGAATCTTAATTCAAATTTAATGTAGCAATATAAAATGTTCGTTAAAATTATTACTACATAATGCATTTTTTGTTTGTGAATAAATAAGTTATTTTTAATATTCTTAAAATTATTAAATGTTTAACTACCCAACAGAAGGTACTAAAACGGGGTTGTTTAAGTACCCAACCTGAGGTACTAAAGCGGGTTCTTGTAAGTACACAACCCGCTTAAGTACCTCAAAATGCTGTCAATTTTAGGCAAGGCACTTATGCGGGTTTTACTGTAATATAAATAATCTAATTTTAATAAGATGTGTATGCCATTTGCTACAGTTAGCAGGTTGGACTTCAGCGGAGAAACATTTACCTACCAACATAAACGTTATGGTTAAAGAAAGTCAATATTGGTTTTCTAATTCCTCGGTTAGACAAAAAGCATTTAATAAAATTTATAAATTAATTAATGATGATTCCGCTGTTCCAAATTCCTATGGCTGTGCCAACCAGGTGGCTTTCCATTGAAAAAACAGTCAAAAGAATATTAGACATGTGGTTAGAACTAACAATTAAAAGTGCTATATTCGGCTGTGCCGAATCTTAAATACCCTTCGCAGATGTAATTCTTCTTTATTCCTTTCTTGCTATAACAGAAAGTAGGTTTAATTAAATAATCAAAATGATGTTATCGGTTACTTTTGTATTTAAGAAAACGTTGAAATTTTTCGTCTAGGAAGCTAAATGTTTGTCGTTTTTATTTCTAATACCTCCAATTTAATTCTTAGCGAAGTATAAAATATGTTTAATTCACTGAAAAATAAACCAAAATTGGGAACTTACATATATGGTTACTTTTATGTACCGAAGAATTTCGATTTTCCAACCCTGGCACCGAATTTTTAATACCAATTTAATTTTTCTGAAGTATAAAATAGGTTTTTTTTGTAGGAGTAGGACCAGCTCTCAGGGGATGACCCCTATATATGCAATGCATTGCGCCGGAACTGAAAACGAGGGGATAGTATTGAGGAGACAGATTAGGAAAGTTGAGAAGATAGACAGTTTTTTTTTAGCTATTTCAACCTTTTAC
The DNA here is from genome assembly GCA_951800035.1 of Linnaemya tessellans. Classification (NCBI taxonomy): domain Eukaryota; kingdom Metazoa; phylum Arthropoda; class Insecta; order Diptera; family Tachinidae; genus Linnaemya; species Linnaemya tessellans. The sequence continues at coordinate 94,618,478 of OX637535.1, read as the reverse complement.
TTCGCCGGCTAATTTTTGCTACAGGGCCGAAACAGGCTGGCAACAACTAACACACAAAATTTGGAATTTATGTGGGTACTTTCATATACCAAAAATATTTCGATATTACAACTCTGGAAGCGAATTTTTATTTTCTTACCAATGCAATTCTTACTGTAACATAGTTTTATTTGACACAAAAATTAAAATTTTTAAACTGTTTGGTCACTTTCATGTACCATAAAATATTTCATTTGTCCAACCCTGGAGTCCAAATTTTGATTTTTCAAGATTTTAATAACAATTTTGTTCTTCCTGAATTATAAAATAGTTTTAATTAGCAAAAACAACAACGTCAATTGCCTTTTTGGCTACTTTTATGCATAAAATATATATCAATTTCATAACCCTGGAAACGAATCTTTAATTTTTTTTACCAATGCAACTCTTAATGAGGCATGAAATAGTTTTATTTAAGGAAAACCATATATTTTTAACAACTTTGGTCACTTTCATGTACTACAAAATTTTTTTAATTTTTGAAAAAAAACTTTCAAGAACTTTCAAAACTTTTGGCCAATGCAGATCTTCATGACGTATAAAGTGGTTTCGTTAAAGACAAACTTTAAATTTTTAACAATTTTAGTTACTACATGTACTACAAAATACGGAATGCTTCGAAAAAAAAATTTTTAATTTCCCATCCCTAGAAAAACAAATTTTATTGTTTTAGTTTTTAATAGACCATTGAGGCTTCCCAAAACAGTAAATAGGCTTAATTTACAAACATGAAAACAACTAATTGAATTTTGGTATAAATTTTGCGTCGAGAAATAGGTGTAAGCCTCCCAGCTCTGGAACCATACTTCGGATCTTTCTGAATTTCAATACCACTCTATTTAAGTTCATTTCCAATCCAACGGTAGAAGAACGAAGTCTCTGGCTCTTCTGGGGGCTTGGGAAAATTTCACCTACAGACAGACAGACATCGCTCAATCGTCATCGCTATTCATAAGGATCCAGAATATATGGATACCTTCCCGTAAGAATGTATTAAGCGACAATTTTTTTGAAAATTACTTTTTGATATGGAACTATACTAGATGTTAAGAGCAACATTTTGGCCTGAGGTTCGCTGCCCTATCATGGATGCAAAGGAAATTAGAGAGAAAATAAAATTGTATCAACCGCCTAGTTTTTTCACTGGAATGATGTTGCTCCCTGAAATTTGTATTATCCTCCAAAAAAAATTATGCTAAGCGACATTTAAAAAAATCTAATTGTCGTAAGCAACAAAAGGTCCACACAAAAATTTTTTTAGATGTCGCTTAGTATAACCGAAATTGTCGTTTAGCACACTCATCCAAATAGATCTTAATCCATTTTTGTCGCTTATAACACTCCAGATTATGATTGTCAAAGAAATTGAAATGAAGACAGAAACAAGAAAATATTTTATAAATTTTGAAGCGAAAAGAATACAAGTATGTATGCAGTTTTGGTGAAAACCCTTAAACTTTCAAGTAGAGTTGTGACATATGCGCTTGAAAAAAAAACAGTTTTGAATACATCGGAAACAGACAAAAGAGGTGCAGCAGCTACGTTCAATGCTACGTCCGCTGATTTAAAAGAAGCCGTTTGCACTTTCCTTGAAGGCTTACCAAGGGTTCCATCCTACTATTGCCGTTCTAGGACCAATAGAAATTACTTGCCCACCGAGTGTTTTAGTATTTCTAACCTTTACAGAAAAATTCAAAGAAATGCAAGTGGAACAGGGTATAAATTTTGTCTCCGAAAAAATGTTTTGCCGAATTTTCAAAACGTACAACACTGGCATCCATGTTCCCAAAAAAGATAAGTGTACCTTTTTCGAATCCTATAAGGACTGTGAACTGGATGAAACACAGAAAGTGAAACTGACAAAACATTCTCAACAGAAGGAGACGAGCCATAAACTGTTTATGGAAGATCAAGAAAGCGCCAAGAGTTCACCATCATTTGTTTGTGCTTGTTTTGACCTGCAAAAAGTTCTAAACGTTCCACATACGAAGAGTATGCTATTTTATTACTCGAGAAAATACTCGTTTTATAACGAGAGTGGAACTCGTTTTATAACGTGAGTGGAACACATAATACGTATGCTTTTGTGTGGGGTGAAGTTGATGGAATACGAGGAGCAAATGAAATTTGTACAATCCTCAATCAGTACTTGAAAATCGTCGATGAGAGAAAAACTGTTACAATGATTTTTTTTGTTTATATGTACAAAAACAAGCTAAACACATTAACGATATTAAACTAACATTTCTACTTCCTCGCCATACCTACCTGCCTGTTGATTCTTTGCATGCTACTATGTATACAGAGATTTGTAAAAAAAAGGACAATTTGGACACCTTCAGAATGGGATACTCTGATTTCTAATGCCAGGATAAATCCCAAACCTTATAAGGTGGTAGTGGTGACATACGAAGATATCCGCAATTGGAAAAAAGAAGCGCTTAAATATTTTCCAACACAAGGAGTAAAAACCAAGGAGCAAACTAATTTCAGAATTACGGAATCTAATATTTTCATTTTTTCTAAATCATCCCCTGAAATAAAATATTTACAATTTCAAACACCTTCTCCTTCATATACCCTGGATTTTTGTCGCACGCGCAATCAAGTAAAACGCCTTGAAGAATTCTATGAACCAGACATTCTTTATTCTTCAAAACTGCCAATATCAGGCCCGAAACGAAAGGATTTAGAGAGTCTGCTCAAAAGAAAGTTTATTCCTGATCGATACATACAAGATTACGAGGATATTATAAAAAATACATTTGGTGAGAAAGAAGACGAATTGGCAGAGACAGACGAAGAAGATGATTTGTCTGACAATCAAAATGATAATTAATAATCTTAAAATTTCCGTTTTGATCTCTAAAATTAATTTATGTTGATTGTTATTTATTATATTATAATCAATAATCCTCAAATGATCTCTTTGAATTCTGTTTTTGAAATTAATGTTATGTTTCTTTTAATACAGATTTTTATTTATTTTATTGTTTAACAGAACAAAATAAAAAATGAACTAAACGACACAATTATTTCAAACCTTTACTTTTTGTGTCCATGTCAATGTGTTAAGCGCCATTTACCATTATATCAAGCGCCAATGTCTTGACCACGAAAATGTACTAAGGGACAAAAACTTCTTATCTGATTAAAATTTTGGTTTTGCAATGATGGCAAGTTTTGTGCTCTGAAAATCGCTTTCCAAATATGTTCCTTTCAATAAAATACACAAATAAATAACTAAATGAGACGTTTTTTTCGTTTCCTGAACAATTTTAGAAATGTCGCTTAATACATTCTTATGGGAAGGTATCGACCCTACAAGAACACTACCGAACATTTGACTAGTCATTTGTTCGATAGTGCTGAGGGCTTAATACCTCATTGCCCATACAAAACTTGCTATCATTTTCTTAAGGGCAATATGAAAAAACTGATGTATACAATTGTATACATGTGAGCTTGCATCTCTGTCGTACTTATTAATTCTCCCCATATTAGAAAATATAGCTCACCTGCTCACTCTAGTGTTTTTTTTTTGTATCAGTATGTTCACACATATGTCTCATCAGTTGAACGCTCAGTACTGATTAATCAAATGAACACTCAATTGACTAGTCAGTATTGATAAGTATTAGGAACATGCATGATTGCTCAGGTGATTACTCAGAACTGTTCGATGTTACCATTCGTACTGACCGGTTTAATTCTATACCCTTTCTATTGTAATAAATAAAAAAATGCGATTTATTCAGGTATATTTGTGATAAAAGTTTAACTGTTATAAATTAAACCTTTTTTCAAATATATTCAAAAGATTAATTTATCGTTCATGTGGACTTTCATCACATATGTACCTGGAAATTCTTTATATTTAATATATATTAAGTAATATTTTATTTTTAAGGAGTTTTTTTCAAAAAAAGGGTTTTAAAATATAATTATTTTTAATAAATTAACGTTGAAATAAAAAATAATAATAATAATAATTGTAATACAACAATATTCATAAATAATAACATTAATAATAATAGGAATAGTAAAAATATTGATAATAATACTAATAATAATAGTAACATTTTAATAGCAAAAGTAATATAGTAATAATAACAATAGTAAAAATATTGATAATAGTAATAATAATAATAATAATAATAATAATAATAGTAACATTTTAATAGCAAAAATAATATAATAATAATAATAATAATAATAATAAATATGTAAATAATAATGTTAATAACTATTTACATATGTTTTCTTTTTATAAAATTTTTTTGGTTAAACCTATGGTGGCTCCGCTCTACAGCTTTCCTAACACCTCCTTCGTATAATTGGGACCCTTGATGCAGGAAAACATCTAAAATATGTGTACATATATAAATAAATATATTTGCATCTATATATGTAAGTATATAAAGATAGTATACCTCGCAATATTTTATCAAACAGTATGAGGTTTGACAAGGACTGTTTTTCAAACCTCCCATCCCAATTATATTTTTGAAGGAGGTCATCCGTAAAAAGGGCGCGAATCACAAGGCTAACATCGTCCTTTACTCCTTTAATTTTATTCAAATATGTTATCTGTAAAGAAATATAAATACATATTAAAGTACAACAATTATTAAATATACATTTTAGTGTATTACCATTGCTTGGGAGAAATCGGGTAGATCCAATTTCTCCTCCAGCTCCCTAACAGCGGGTATGCTTTGGAGGGGTAGCATTTTGGCGACTTCGTCCATCTTTTTGTCGTATGTTTCCCCCGTCATACGACAAACGGATTGCTCTACCTTCTTGATGCAAACTTTGCACTCCATTAACATTTTTGTTGATGCCAACATCTCGGGCTTCGAAACGATCTGTTAAATATTTTTATAAAAAGCAATGTTGAAAGATTCAGTATGTTTGCATCTATCAATTGTTTGACGAAATAAGCGTAACCAATATGAAAGAAACTTTGGTTAAAAGTATTGGTTACGCTCATTTCGTCAAATATTTGATAGACTTAGACTTAGGTTTACATTTGCTTCAATCTCTTCTAGCTTAGCAGCAATTGTCTGCTGGTTTGCAGCGAGGGCAGATTGTCCATGACTCAAAATACTTTGTTGGTTCATGATGGTGTTTTGCTAAAAGAAAAAATGCGTTTTAAATGTGGTTTTTAATGTAGTAGTATATCTTACATTTTCCTCGATTTTATTCAATCTGCCCAATAACTCGGCCATAATACCACAAATGTCGTCTATGAAAAGTTAATAATTAGTAATCAATGAAAATTAAACATGAAACATTTAATTACAAATTACCTTTACTTTTACACGTCGATGCCAAATTCTCTGATGGTCCACTCTCCAGCTCTCGCAACCTATAATTGATTCTGGGCAGAATTCCGCTGTCATCAACTCCTTGGCTGTCATCTCCAAATAAATTTTGCGAAACGCTAATGTAAAAAAGAAAGCATTATCGATATTAAAAACTATTATTATTTTTTTATAATGATTATTATTATTTATTATTATTAATTTGTTTTATTATTATTATTATTTAACATTATTATTATTATTATTATTATTATTATTATTATTTATTTAATTATTATTATTATCATTATTATTATTATTTTTGTTACTATTATTTATATTATTATTGTTTTTTATTTATCATTATTATAATTTTTTATTTATTTTTATTTTATTTTTATTATTTTTTTGTTATTATTATTATTAATTTTTTTTTATTATTATTATTTTTTATTTATCATTATTATTATTATTATTATTTTTTATTTTTCATTATTATTATTTTTTAATTATTTAATTATTATTATTATTTTTTATTTATCATTATCATTTTATTATTTTTTTTAATACTTTTTCTTGTTGTTATTATTATTAATTGTTTAATTCTTTTTTATTATTATTTGATAATTTTATTATTATTATCATTATTATTATTATTATTATTATATTATTATTATTATTATTATTATTAATGATTTATTTTTTTTTTAATAATAATAAAAAAAAAATATAAAAAAATAGTAATAATAACAAAAAAAAATTATTTTATTTTATTATTATTTATTTTATTATTATTATTATTATTATTATTGTTGTTATTAATATTAATTATTATTTTAAATTAATTGAAATGAAAATGAAAAATGACAATCAATGAGAAAAGTCATGAAATAAGTGGTGCAAAATAGGTATAAGCAAGAACTTATTATTCTGCGGAATACAAAAGTACTTGAAATCTATATCCTGCCTATTCACTACTGTAGTTTCATCGTTTAAATTACTTGCTAAAACTATACCAAGTTCACTAAATGAATCGAAAGGTTGTTCAAAATAGCTCTCGGTATTATTAAAAACTTTACATAAAAGATTTTTCGATTCCGATGAATCACTGTTAATTATTTTAAGTGGCCCTAATGTTTTACTGAAACAGAAGCTGTCTTTCTCCTTTTTGTGATCAATATTGAAGCGGTTTATAGGGGAAATATTGCAGAAATCTTTTTTAACCCCTTGTCTTTCTTCTAGCCTAAGATATATCTGTTGCAAAATTTTGTTGGGTTTCTTTACTAGTTTTTTTATATATTGCATATAATTTTCAAATTTATATGCTGAAAAGGAATCTAATGGTCCAAATTGCTTAGCACTATCTGATAAATGAAGTAACCCATGAACATTAAAACTTACTAACTGATCACCATATAGCGTACCGAAAAAATTCACAAAATCTTCTAAAACTGTTTGGGCAATATCTGCCTCTTTCGCATGGGAGCTTTCACTAGATGGCAACCTTATAACACTATGCAATAATAAAAAGTGATAATATTGATCACTACTAATAGAATCCTTCAGAATAAAAATGCCTGTATACAGTAAAAACTGCCTAAATTCTGTAGACTTCCAATTATGAACTTCGTCCAAACTCCTAGGTACGCGACAAAATTCTGATGGGACATACTTCGCGACACAATTTATTTTCCTATTCATGTCCATTATATTTGATTTACTAATTAAAATTTTTAACAATTTCTTAGTAACTCCTAAATCTACCAAATGCATCGAATCTAGAGGAAACTGGGATACCATCCCGAATCCAGTTTCTTCTAAAATACTTTTTGTTATTTTAATATGGTGAGAAGGATGACATCTCGATTGAAATGTTACGTCCGTCCTCGGAAGACCAACCTGTTTAGAAAAACATACTCTCCTCTCCTTATATAATCCTTCCTGACAGCACTTGGAGCAACCGTTCTTACTATTGTGGGATACTACACCTGTAACAAATGCCCTGGCTGGGGAGTCACAAATAAATAAACGAATATTGAACCGCAATTTACTGTCGCTATTGCCTACTTTTAAGCCGTTGGTTTGAAGAAATTCTACTTCTCTGCAAAAGTCTGTCAAGAAACTGTCTAAATTTTGTGGCTTCTTAACTCCTGAGAAACATCCTATCATAAAGGGACTAATATTGTCGAAACCTACAATTGATCCTAGAATAGGCCACAAAACTCTATTGGAACTTTTAAAAATCTTCAAGCCATCAATGCCTACATCTATTAAAACTTCTTCTTTTGCGTGTAAGTATTCAAAAGGTCCCGAAAGAAAGAATTTTTGTATACCTAAATATAAATATTCCCCGTTGGGAATGGTAGAAATTGTAATTTCTTTCCTACTTGTATTTAAAAGTGTTTTTGCAGATAACGGCAAATCTTCCACCCCTACACGTTTTAAGGTGTGCAACAAATCTTCTAAAGCTGTGTGAGTTATGTTATTTCTAACAGCCCACGATTTTAATTCCTCACACTTATCTACACTGTCCGTTTCTACAATAGGGTCTTCTTTAACTCCTTACACACTATCGTCACTATCATTGTCTGAAAATCGCTCAATATGACTTTTAGCCAAACCACCTGCAGATGTAGATGGCACTTCTGCGGAACTAACACTACCACTTATCACAGGCACACACTGTAAATTTCTTGAAATTTCACTATGATTTTCACTTTCACTTTCAATTAATCTTTTATATTTTTTTATATTGGACTCAAATGTCCTTTTTTCTATAGAAAGGCAGTTCTGAAATTGCCTTTTTTTCATATTTATCTTTTCTTTTTTGAATTTGATTTATGAACGTTAATTTTATTTGATTTTTTATATGTTTTATTTGATATATTCTTTAAATTTAAAAAAAGTGAACTTTTCTACACGAATTTAATTTTAAAATGTAACTTGCGGTGATTCCCAAATGTTAAACGTCAGAAAGTCGAAGTTGAAAACATTTGTTGTCTTACTCTTGCACACAGTGTTCCGGCCTGTAAAAATCAGTGTTGTCGCTGAAACTTTTTTTCTTACTTCCTATATACATTTTTTATGCTCCTAAAAATCTCTAAATCCCGAGAAACATTTAAAAACAATTAAAACAAAATTTAACTATGTTTTGTTAATTGGTTTAATATATAAATCCTTTTGTAACTTCATTGAACTTGTAAATACACAAACATACTTGAAAAGTATATATTTGATCAGCTACAAGCAAATCGTAAAAATTTGGTATGAAAAATCCAAAAATGGTAACGCTGTTAGTAAAAAATACTTTTTAATTGTGTTAGTGAAAATGTTTTATGTGTATTTGTTTCAATCATTCATTTCTTGTAGGGGATATACATGTACTTTATATGTATTGACATCGAAGAAATCACACGCGGAATGACAAACCTATATACATACATATACCCTTTCACTTTTTTGTGAAGGGTATAAAAACTCATTTTAACATTGTAAATGTCAACTCTTTTGACTTACTTATCATCTGTTCCAGCTGAAGTACCAAAAGTTAACCTTGCGCCATACAAAACTTTTCGAAGATTTATATAGGCTATTACAAAGTTTGACAAATAAAATTATAATACCAACGGAGGATTTTGATTACTTGGAAGGCGATGTTGATTCTATATATATTATATGATTATAGTTATTTAGGATATAATTTCGAAGAAGCTTGTCGGGAAAACAACATTGAAAATTCTGAAGAAGAGTTAATAAGAAAACAATTGTATTTACTAAATCACTCATATATGAAGCAAAGTTGCCAACTAATATAACAATTTTGGAAAAAAATTCATTGTGTAGTGTTGAAAATATTTTCTCAAATAACACAAAAAAAAAAATTATATCATTTGTTCAAGAATTTCTAAGTTGTAAAAAAGAAATAGAAGAAATAGAAAGTTGCCTTAATAACTTAAGGTTTTATCAGTGGAAAAATATAGATAAAACTGAATCATTTTGGGTTGAGGTCCATAGTTTTAAAAATTCTGTCAATGAAAATCCTTTTATTAAGCTGTCTTCATTTGTTATAAACTTATTAAGCCTTCCATTTACGAATGCAGAAGTTGAGACATCTTCCAGTGCAATGAATTATTTTAAGACAACAATAAAAACAAAATGTCACGCAATACAGTAAATTCTTTAATATTGTACATATTAAATATGGCATAAGATCAAAAAACTCTTGTTGTGAAAATTATGATATTCCACTAGATGTGTGTGCGAAAATAAATTCAAACAACACCTACAACAATTCGATGTATTACTACAATCGGTTTTGTGGCCAGAAGAGAGCGAGATGGTTTAAATGAAAGTATTTTTTTGTCGACAGTTATCAATCTTAACTCCACTTTTTATACCCTCCAAAAAAGAATTTGGAGGGTATATTCACTTTGTCATTCCGTTTGTAACGCATCGAAATATCCATCTCAGACCCCATAAAGTATATATATTCTTGATCAGTGATGAAATCTAAGACGAACTGAGCATGTCCGTCCGTCCGTCCGTCTGTGGAAATCACGATTCAGTCCAAACGAAAAGAGCTAGACTCTTGAAATTTGGCATAAATATATTTAAAAACTTAGAGCAGGTTAAGTTCGAAGATGGGCTAAATCGGGCGAGAGGGAAAAAAGTTCCCCTAAGAAGAACTAAACCAACCCAGAAAAAACAACATAATTTTTAAAGTTTTTTGGTTATTTTGTTAAGCAAATGATATATTTGTATGTCAAATATGGTCCAACGCCTTAAACTTGGAGCCATTAAATAAAATAAAAATATTTTTTGACCCCGCCCACTTCAATGGGCGTTATTATAGGTAAAAATAGCATACAAATTTAACAAATTGTTTTACTTAAGCCTACATTCCTTAAAAATAAAAATTTTAAGCTTTAATGACGAAGCTGAGACTAAACCTGGTACTACTCTGCCCTACCCCCTCCTTCCCCTTCGCCCCCTAAATGACCCTACCAAAAAAAAAATTTTTTTTTTAAATTTTGTATATAATCATCCTAAGCATTTATCTTTAGAGTTTTATGACTGCCGATTTCTGCCCTACCTCCCCCCCCCACCTCTTCCTTTGCCCCCTAAATGACCCTACCAAAAAAAATTTTTTTTTTTAAATTTTGTATATAATCATCCCAAGCATTTATCTTTAGAGTTTTATGACTGCCTGTTGCTGCCCTACCCCCTCTTCCCCCTTTGCCCGCTAAATGACCCTATAAAAAAAAAGAAATTTTAATTTTGTATATCATTATCCCAAGCATTTATTTTTAGAGTTTAATGACAAAGGTGAAATGTTTCCCCCACAGCCCTTGCCAGAGCGACCCCGCCAAAATACAGTTTTTATAGCCTCCAAAGAGAATTGTGATGAAGTCTAAGACGGTCTAGCAATGCCCATACGTTCGTCTGTGCATGATATTACATATTTTTGAACCCCGCCCTCTTTAGTGGGCGTTGACGTACGATATTATATAAAGGAACTCTGTCCCACCAAGTTAAACATTTCAAATTCACTTACTAAATATTTGGAGGGTATTTAAGATTCGACCCGGTCGAATAAAACGTTTTTACTTGTTTAAATTATTTTTATAAACTGAAAAGTTCCTTATTTACGTTTTTAATCAGTAAGAATATTAAAGGTTTAATATTGAATAAAGAAGACTGAGCAATTGATTTAACATTTGACTGATTTTTTTTAACGTTTTTTATATAATGTTTAAAACATCCTAATTTTTATTGATATACCAAAAGGATGTATTAAGTTTTTGTTATCGTTTTAAGGTTCTTACATTTTGCTTATGGTTGCAAGCATGGTATAATAAAACAAGGTACTGCCACTGTGAGCTATTAAATTTAAAATAATTTTCTGACAATTTTAAGGATTCTGACATTCCCATAAAAATTAAGTTACCATATTATTTTAAGTTACCCATTTTTTTTTTCTTTTGGTTTGAGTTGTTAAAATTTTTAATTCATAATTAACAATAATTAAAATCCGTTTGCCAATTAATTTATTATAAAAATCTTGTCGTGAACCTTGAATAAACATATTTTTTGTTAAATTGTCTTATTGATCAATGTAATGGTTTCAATGTTTTTGGTTCAATGCAAAGCAACACAATGACTTTTTATTTCTTGTGGAAATGCATAGGAACTGGGATTTTTTATAGTTTTCTATATTCTTTACATTGTAAAGAACAAAATATTGCAAAATGTTTATGTTCAAAACCTCAAAATGAAATTTTTCTCTCTGTCAATATGCAAAAACGATTCACAATGAGATTTTGAACGGGAGATTCTATCTATGTTCTACGTTCAGTATGTTTAATTTGAAAATGAGGTAATACAATGAAATATGTTAAAAGAGAGAGAGAGATAAAGTAATAGTTAAATACCATGGTATCTATAATATATTATAATGGTGGTTTGTCCGTGATCTCATGAAAATGTGGCTAGTAGCAAGCCACAGGCCATTATTTTGGAAATTGTTGAACTGGACACCTTGAAATTTATATAAGTTAGAGATCAATGAATGAAGTTCAGTATATACAATTTAATTAACGAAATTGCTAGACAAATGGAAAAACTTATATATGTACATATATATGAAATTGTTATTTGACATATTGTTGTCACAATACTATTTTAAATGAAATGTAATTGTTGGTGGTCAAGCAATGTCTATTTGCGTTTCATTGGTGCTTTACCAAATCATGATTAAAGTCTACTGATGATTTGGTAAAGCACCAATGAAATGCATATAGACATTGCTTGACCACCAACAAATGAATTTCATTTAAAATACATATATATATATATATATATATATATATATATATATACATATATATATATATATATATATATATATATATATATATATGTATTACAGATTTTATTTCAAAATTTCCAAATAATGAAAATTATTTTTTATAATGTGGCAACGTCATATTCAATATGATGTAGAAAAATAAACTTCAAAAATCCTTATTAAAATTTAATAAAAGCAAGTGGCACTACCTTGTATTTATATACCTTGGTTGCAAGTATCTACTTTTTGTACCTGAATGAATTTAAAAACAAATATGTAGATATTTATTTATTTTGTTTCAATAAATATTGAATTTTTTCTTATATATGTATGTATTGATTTTTATTCAAATAAAATTTAACGCGTTTCTGAATAGCGCGTTTTGGTTATAAATATTTGTTATTCATAAAATTGAAAATTCGTGATCGTTTCAAGATTCGGTTATCGTGTACTGATCCTGGCCAACTGCAGTCAATTGACGTGAATTCTTCGCTTGCATTGCAAGTAGCTTGCACATTTATGCTGAAAAAACCCTTGCGGTTAACGTATTCATCCCCATGATTTAGTGTCTTTTGTATTGCAACATGCGTGCAATCTATGGCTGCAATAGCGCAAGGAAAGTCATATCGCTGTGTCCACTGCTCTTGAAATATCTTAATTTGTTCGATATTTGCTGGAAATTTAATCCACAGATGACCTTTATTCATGACTTTACTCAAAACTACTTTTATTGTTTCACAAACAGTTGTACGGTGTATGCCTTCTTCTTCTCCAACTCTCCTTTGAAAACCAGGATCGCTTAAAAAACGGAGAAAAATTTCCATCCTTTTGATTTGAGACAACGGTGCTCCTCTACCTTCATGACTTTCCTCCAAAAAGTTTTTCGCCAACCATCTAACATTTTGTTCGCGAAATTTAAATAGTCGGATGAATGTATTCTTTCCTTAGACAAACGCGCGAATTTTATTACTTGCCGACGTTCGAGCGTTTTTAAAAAAGTTTGGAGAAGACACGTTGTGATCAGTTTTGGTGGTCAGATAAGTCTGTCTATTCTTTTATTTAATTTTATTCAACAACTTAAATGTATTACAATTTAACTTGCTTAGCTTAAATTCTATTTTGTTATTTGATTTTAATTTTATTAACGAAAAATAAACTGTATGTATGACAATTTTGCTTCCTTGACTTAAATTACATTTGTTGGCTAACCTGTTCATTTAAGAAAGTGTGTGAAGTTTTATTATTTTAATTATTGCTAGAATTATGCTGATTTGTTACTTTGGAAATATTATTTCTTGTGCAACGCACCGGAAATACGGAATTGGGTTACTGCCTGGCTTTATTAATTTGATTTAAGAATTCCTCGAATTTATCGGGTTCATTCGCTTTTACATATATCAATGTAGTTACGTGTATATGTAACTCGCGTAAAAGCAGGCATATTTATATATAAGTTAATTTAAATGAAAATCACACACTTTTTAATATAAAACAGAAAAGCTTCCAGCACCTCAATCAGCTGCTTACAAAAATCAAAGCATAAACCAGTAATATTAAGAATGTGCAAGATTTTATTCACACCTTTTTCAAGCCAGACCTTTTTCAAGCCTACTAGGGAAAACTAGGTAGAATAAAGTACTAGCTTTAACTAAATTTTTTATGCACCTCAAAACTAGTTTAAACTTGTAAAATACCAGCAAAAGCTTTACCTAGTCTTTTATTCACACGACCCAATAACTTGTTTAAAAAATTTAATTATTTAATTTAACTTAATAATTACACTCAATTAGAGTAGCAGAGTCTTTACTAATTTATTTTATACTCACGTCGGAATCCTTTATAGTTTTACTAAAGGTTTCTAAAACTCGCAAATCAAAAGCGTGCTGTTGGCTGAAGTAGTTACTACGAGACTATGAGTTCAACCCCGCGCTCAGTCATGAATATTGTGTCGAATTCTTCTGGTCAGCGCTAGTGCATGATTGTGTTAGTTGTTGTCAGTCTGTTTCAGTGATGAATGCATAGCACTGATCACTGAACATAACTGGCAGCGACTGACATGTACTAAAGAGCAGAGGAACAGCATCCTCCGTCATCGGCCCTGTAGCAAAAAAATCAGCCGGCGAAGTAAAAAGGTTCAAATTGCTAATGAAAATTCTCTATCTTCTCATCTGTCCTCTCAATACTATCCCCTCTTTTCCAGTTCCGGCGCAATGCATTGTATATGTAGGGGTCATTCCCTCAGCGCTGGTCCTACTCATAAAAAACAAGTAAAAGTGCTATATTCGGCTGTGGGGAATCTTAAATACCCTTCACAGATGTAATTCTTCTTTATTTCATTCTTGCTAAAACAGGCAGTAGGTTTAATTAAAAAATCAAAATGATGTTATCGGTTACTTTTATATTTAAGAAAACGTTAAAATTCTTCGGCTAGGAAGCTATATGTTTGGCTTTTCTTTTTTGTAATACCGCCAAACGTTTTTCAAAAATACTAAATATGTTTAATTTAAATGAAATTTATTTGTTGGTGGTTAAACAATGTCTATATGCATTTCATTCGTGCTTTACCAAATCGTCAGTAGACTTTAACCACAGTTTTGAAAAACATTGTGACAACAATGTGTCAAATAAAAAATTTCATATGTTTAATTTAATTAGGAACTTATATGGCTACTTTTATGTACAAAAAATTTCGATTTTCCAACTCTGGAACCGAATTTTTAATTTTTAAAATTTTTAATACTAATTTATTCCTTCCTGACGTATAAAATAGGTTTAATTCACTTATAACACAAAATTTTTAATTTATGTGGTTACTTTTATGTACCAAAAAATTTCGATTTTCCAACTATGGAAGCGAAGTTTTATTTTTTTACCAATGCAATCCTTAGTGAAGTATAACTTAGTTTTACTTGAGAAAAAATAAACATCTTTAAGCTTTTTGGTCACATTCAAATACTATAAAATATATAATTTGTCCAACCCTGGAATCGAATCTTTGTTTTTTAGGATTTTAATACCAATTTTATTCTTCCTGAGTTATAAAATAGTTTTAATTAGCAAAAACAACAACGTTAATTGCCTTTTTGGTGACTTTTATGCTAAAAAAATTTCAATATCCCAACCCTGGAAACGAAGTTTTAATTTATTTTGCTTTTTTTACTCTTAATGAGGCATGAAGTAGTTTTTATTTAAGAAAAACTTACAATTTGTAGCCATTTTGGTCACTTTCATGTACCACAAAATATTGCAGTTATCCAACTCTGGAATCGAAATTTCGATATTTTTTAAATATTTGATACCAATTAGATTTTTCCTGAATTAAAAAATAGTTTTAATTAGTAAAAACCCAACGTTAGTATGTTACTTTTATGTATAAACAAATTTTAATTTCCCATCCCAGGAAGCGAAATTTAAATATTTTTTCTTTTTTTTTAGCAATGCTAGTTTTCATTAGGTGTAAAGTAATTTTATTTAAGAAAATTTTAAATTTGCAACCATTTTGGTTATTACATGTACTTGTCCAACCCTGGATTCGAAATTTTTACCTTTTTTTAATTTTTGATACCAACTCTGTTCTTCCTAAATTATAAAATAGTTTTAGGTAACAAAAAAACAACGTCAATTGCCTTTTTGGTTACTGTTAAATAACAAAAAAAAAATTTCAATTTCCCACCTCTGGAAGCAAACTTTTAATTCAAAAAAAAAATTTTTTTGGCCAATGCAAGTCTTCATGACGTATAATGAGTCTTTGTTAAAGAAAAACTAAAAATTTGTAACAATTTTAGTTACTACGGAATGGAACGAAAAAAAATTTTTTGATTTCCCATCCCTGGAATTTTTTTTTTATTTTTTTAGTTTTTAATAGACCATCGAGGCTACCCAAAGCACGAAAAAGGTTTAATTTACACAGTTGATTAAAAAAACAGTTGATTTTTGGTATAAATTTTGCGTCGAGAAATAGGTGTAAGCCTCCCAGCTCTGGAACCGTATTTCGGATCCTTATGAATTTCATTACCACTCTATTTAAGTTCATTTACAATCCAACGGTCCAAGAACGAAGTCTCTAGTTCTTCTGGGGAGTTGGGAAAACCGATTTCACGTACAGACAGACGGACAGACGGTCATCGCTCAATCGTCATCGCTATTCATAAGGATCCAGAATATATGTACTTTATGGGGTCCTATACTGATATCGAAGAAACTACACACGGAATGGCAAATCTATATATACCCTTTCACTTCTTTGTCGACCGGCTCAAATCTTAAATACCCAAATATTTAGTAAATAAAAACATTATTTTTATTCTTATCAAAATTTAGGTTTTTATGGAATTTGGCTTAAGTAAACAAGAAAATTTTTTTTTTTAATACGGTCGTTTCTAAAGTGTAGGGAGGAGCGTGGCTGGAACTCCTTTCCATTTGCACAAAGCTATTTACGTATTAATATTTAATATCAACGTCCACAAAATGCTTAACCAGCTAGGTCAGAGTTCATTTAGAACGTTTCTGTGCCCAGTTTTAAAACTCTATACAGGGTAACTTCGAGAAAGAGCGTGAGGGAGGCATTTCACCTTCTTCGTAAAAGCTTAAAAATTTAATTTTTAAGGAATGTAGGCTTAAGTAATACAATTTACATAAGAAATAATTACATCAGCGGTTAAATTAGTAATTTTGTTGCATTTATATATTGAACAGCAAAAGATATTGTATTAAAACTTGAATACGTTTCGTTTATTTTTCAAAAAACCGTCATTTGTTAAAAATCAAAACTTGAACAGCTACTAGTTTATTGCAAAATTCCTTCATATGAATGTCTTATCAAGAATCCATTGGGGTATTCACACTGTGTGCTATTTAGTCATATTGTCATAATATTTCAGACCAGTTTAAAAAAGTTGTTGTTATACTGCATACAAGAAAGACATAAAATAATAGCACTCTTTCAGGTATGTGTTTGTTTTGTCATAAAATAGCTCTATAGATCTGAGTCGAACGGCTGAAAATCTTTAGGCGAGACGGGGATGGTATATGTTCGCTGCCGTTACTTATATAAATCACATTTTTATAATATAAAAAAAATTAAAAGAGAACTAAATCGCAAAAACTAAATATATACAAGTGAAAAATTTTTCTCATTGAACTTACGTTTACGTTACTGAACGTTTTTACGTATGCCGCCGCAAAAATTTATTCAGCTCTTATGCTATTATTTTATGACTTATGACTTTATGACTACAGTGTGAATCTCTCACATGTGTTTCTTTGCTCATTTTCGAATGCGTTTCGTAATTTTTGGTAACCTAGACGTTGCATGGTGAAATAAATATTAGGTGATAGTACTACAGCAAGATACACAACATTACAACAGACAATAGGATCGTTTTTTGTGTAAGTAATGGTGCACGTCAAAAATTATTGATATAAAACACATTGAGTTGCTGCACGCAATCGCAATTACTAACAATGCTCACAAATATAGGTTTTTACTCCCAAATTAAAAATTTTTTAGATCAAATTAAAATTTTTTAAATTCAAACTAAATTTTTTTCAAAACAAATTATCATTTATTTCAAATAAATTATTTTTTTTTTAAATGAATTAAAATTGTTGCATATCAAATTCAAAATTTTTCATATTAAATTCACTTTATTTGATATAAAATTAAGTATATTCATTTTCAAATTCAATTGCTTTTAAAGTTTGTTTAATTGTTGTTTAAAACTAAGTTGTTTTATTTAAAATTTAAATATTTTTAAAATTAACTAAATTTTTATACATTAACTCGCTTTGACTTCAAACTGATTTGTTTTTTAAATGAACTTAATTTTTTATATATTTTTATTTTCTTTAATATTGTTAAAAAAACATTGGGTGTTTTTTATTGAGGTATAGAACTTTAAGTTGGCATCACTTTTTTAACTGGCGGCCATTTTGTCAGCTGTCACGTGATTAATATTTAGTTTGGTCCGCCATTTCATCATGAACAGGTTGACAAAAGAACAACGCTTGCAAATCGTGCAAATTTATTTCGAAAGTAATGGTTCAGTTCGCGAAGTTTACCGCAAGCTCCGTCCATTTTATGGTCGACATAATCGTTCATCAGAGCAATTAATTCGGTTAACCATGGATCGTTTTCGCACTACGTTTACTCTATGTGATAATACGCATCCGCAGAGACGTCGAACAGTGCGCAGTGGGCTGGTGGAGTCATTGGGCCATACTTCTTCCGAAATAATGCTGGAGAGTCAGTTACCGTTAATGGAGACCGGTATAGAGCCATGATAACCGACTATTTTGTTCCCGAATTGGATGGCATGAATGTGGATGAGTTGTGGTTCCAACAAGACGGCGCTACATGCCACACAGCGCACGTCACAATCGATTTATTGAAGGAAACATTCGATGAGCGCATAATTTCGCGGAATGGACCTGTCAATTGGCCACCAAGATCGTGTGATTTGACACCATTGGATTATTTTCTTTGGGGATATGTGAAGTCGCTTGTCTACGCCAACAAACCAGAAACGTTAGGGGACTTGGAAGCCAACATTCGTGGCGCTATTGCCAACATACGGCCCCATATGCTCGAAAAAGTGGTTGAAAATTGGACCTGTAGAATTGGCTTTATTCGAGCCAGCCGCGGCGGCCACATGCCCGAAATCATATTTAAACATTAATGGCATAAAATTGTCCTTCCAATAAAGCCAAATTGATGGACATTAAAACGATTTTCTTGTGTTTTATTTCAATTCGAAGTTCTATACTTTTAAAAAAACACCCTGTACAACTGCCTGTCCCACTGGAATATCTTCCAATCCTGTACTGTTATACACAGTAAAAGCTTTTGAATTACATTTACTACCTGAAAATTACACTTACTACTGAAATTTAAATAAAGGAAGAAAAAAAGAAAAGGAAAATTAAGTTAATTTATATTTTTATATATATTCTATTAAATTTTAAAACTTCAAATCTAGTTCATAGTAGTACTAATCGAAAAGTTTAAAAATTAAACTACGACCCATAGAAATACGTTAAATAAGAGCTTAATACAAAATAATATATTCATAAATTATTTTTTATGAATAAGGCCTTTATTTTTTAAGCTTTCAATATTGAATTAAAAAACAAATGAATTTGTGTTTTAATAACTTGAATTTGAAAAGAAAAACATTGAATTATAAATGAAAAAAATTTAATCTAAAAAGGAAAATTTGTAATTCGTGTTGAAAATAATTCAAATTACTTTGAAAAAAGTTAATTTGTTTTGAAAATAATATAAGTTAATTTGAAACAAGTAAAAGTGCTATATTCGGCTGTGTCGAATCTTAAATACCCTTCACAGATGTAATTCTTCTTTCTTTCTTTCTTGCCAAAACAGAAAGTATCTAGGTTTAATTAAAAAATCAAAATGATGTTATCGGTTACTTTTATATTTAAAAAAACTTTTAAATTTTGCGGTTGGGAAGCTAAATAGTTGGCTTTTCTTATATCTAATACCTATGAACGTCTTTCAAAAATATTATATATATTTAATTTACAAACAAAACAAAAAATCCGTTTCATGTACCCCAAAAAGTTCTTATTGTCCAACCGTAGAATCGTCTTTTAGATTTTGTTGGTTTTTAATACCAGTTTACTTCTTTCTGATATATAAAGTAGGTATAATTCATCATCAAAATCAAAAATTACAAATAAAATGGCTGCTTTTATGAATCAGAAAATGTCGATTTTCCAACCCTGGAACCGAATTTTTAATTTTTGAATACTAATTTAATTTTGTCTGATGTATAAAATAGGTTTAATTCACTAAAAACACAAAATTTGGAATTTATATATGTACTTTTATGTACCAAAAATATTTCGATTTTCCAAACCTGGAACCGAATTTTTAGTTTTTAAAATTTTTAATACCAATTTAATTCTTAGCGAAGTATAAAATAGGTTAAGTCACTGAAAAAAACCAAAATTGGGAATTTATATGGTTACTTTGATGTACCAAAAATTTCGATTTTCCAACACTGGAACCGAATTTATAATTTGTTGACACTAGTTTAATTTTGTATGAAATATGTAATAGGTTTAATTCACTAAAAGCACAAAACTTGGAATTTATGTATGTACTATTATGTACGAAAAATATTTCGATTTTCCAACTCTGGAAGTGAATTTTTATTTTTTTACCAATGCAATTCTTAGTGAGGTGTAACATAGTTTTACTTGACAAAAAAATTAAAATTTTTAAACTTTTTGGTCACTTTTATGTACCATAACATATTTCATTTGTCCAACCCTGAGTTACATGTTTTATCCTATCTTTGCTATTGTTCATATTATTATTATTACTATTATTATGAATACTATTGTAACTACTCTATTTAATTTTATTTTTAATAACATTATTTTTTTTAATCTAAGTCGGATTTTTATAAATTGTAATATAAATAATTTTTTTCAATCAGTCTATAAAAAAATTAGAATAAAGAGAATCAAATATTTTATATTAAAAATTTTAAAAGAAAATATTATTTATATAATCAAATATAACTAAAGTGAAGGTTTAATCAAGTTAAATTACTCCTGGGGTCGAAATTTTGATTTTTTAGGATTTTAATACCAATTCTGTTCTTCCTGAATTTAAAAACAGCTTTAATTAGCAAAAAGAAACAATGTCAATTGCCTTTATGGTTACTTTTATGCAGAATAAATATTTCAATTTCCCAACCCTGGCAACGAAATTTAAATTTTTTTACCAATGCAACTCTTAATGAGGCATGCAATAGTTTTATTTAAGAAAAACTTAATATTTGTAACCATTTAGGTCATTTTTATGTACCACAAAATATTGCAGTTATCCAACTCTGGAATCAAATTTTTTATTTTTTTTTTAATTTTTGATACCAATTTAGTTTTTCCTGAATAAAAAAATAGTTTTAATTTGTAAAAAAACAACGTCAATTGCCTTTTTGGTTAATTTTATGTATAAAAAAAATTTCAATTTCCCAACCCTGGAAGCGAAATTTAAATTTTTTAAGATTTCCTTTTTTAATGCAAATCTTCATGAGTTATAAAGTAGTTTTGTTCAACAAAAACTCGAATTTTGAAACAATTTTGGTTATTACATGTACTACAAAATATTGCATCTAACAAAAAAAAATCTAATTTTTCCAACCCTGGAAACGAAATTTTAATTTGTTTTTTGTTTTTTCTTTATGAGTGCAACGCTTCTTGAGGTATAAAGAAGTTTTAATTAAGAAAAATTGCAAATTTTTTACCATTTTGGTAACTTTCATGTACAATAAAATATTGCACTTGTTCATCCTTGGATTCGATAATTAATTTTTTATTTTTGAATTTTTGATACCAATTTTGTTCTTCCTAAATTGTAAGACAGTTTTAGTTAGCAAAAAACAAAAACAAAAAACAACATCAGTTGCCTGTTTGATTACTTTAATGTATAAAAACAATTCAATTTCCCACCCCTTGAAGCAAAATTTGAATTTAAATTTTTTTTTTTTTGCCAATGCAAATCTTCATGACGTATAAAGTGGTTTTGTTAAAGAAAAACTTGAAATTTTTAACAATTTTAGTTACTACATGTACTACAAAATACGGAATAAGCCGCAAAAAAAATTTTTAATTTCCCATCCCTGAAAAAAAATTTATTTTTTTAGTTTTTAATAGACCATTGAGGCTTCCCAAATCACGAAATAGGTTTAATTTACAAACATAAAAAAAATTTATTATTGGTATAAATTTTGCGTCGAGAAATAGGTGTAAGCTTCCCAGCTCTGGAACCATACTTCGGATCTTTCTGAATGAAATAGCAACCTATTTAAGTTCATTTCCAATCCAACGGTCCAAGAACGAAGTCTCTAGCTCTTCTGGGGGCTTGGGAAAACCGATTTCACGTACAGACGGACGGACATCGCTCAATCGTCATCGCTATTCGTAAGGATCCAGAGTATATATACTTTATGGGGTCCCATGTGCATATCGAAGAAATTACACACGGAATGACAAACCTATGTATATATACCCTTTCACTTTTTTGTGAAGGGTATAAAAAGTTGAATTTGTTCCGAAAATGGGTTAATTTGAGAGTACAAACCTATACAACCACAACGCGTACGTCTTGTATACAAAAATTTGACATCAATGTAGCCAAGCCATGGTTGAGCAAAAAACCATGAGACGTTGTTTCCATACAAATGCGCCGTGCTTAACCTCAGCATGTCTAACTCCAATATATACATATTATGTAAGTTTTGTTGTCGCCTATCTGAAAACGTACAAAAACATTTGCAGTATATGTACTAATATAAAATATATACATACATACATACATACATATGAATGTACGCAAGCGTATATTTTTGTGCAACTTACAACACCATCACATTTATACTGTAATACTCTATTTTATTGTAGTACAGGTGTTTTAGGCCCATCAACACAGCCATTTATGCCGGGAAAGCTGGTGGATTGAAAAAATTCCCTTTTATTTTCACCTTCAGGAAGATCCATCTTAATCCAATCGTCGCATACATGGTTTTCAAAAACTTCAAGGAGTTCCAAAATAATTCGACATACCGTTGCTGTTGTGGAAAGCACTTCATTGCCGACTGCTTACTGATATCTCCCACTTTTATGTCCTGCCTGATATTGGTGCTTTTATAAGACTTAACACCTTGAATTTTCCGAAAGAAAAGGAAAGTTTGCCAGATATGGGCATTTCCAGAAAAAAGTCCACCTTGATCGAAAAATTAAAAGTTAACAAACAGCTTTTTTCCTAATGTATTATAAAAGAGAAACTTCTAAAATAAATTAAATTTAGGAGCTCAAAGCTTTCTTTTGTTGGGATGGTGAAATACTGAGCTACAAGTTTGAAGTTCCCGTTTTTGTAAGTTTTTCTTAACTTCAAGGGCATTTTCTCTTTATAATTAACATTCCTAAAAGCAATTTCATAATAATACTTTTAATGCAAAACTGTTGCTACAAACATATTTAATCATAAAACAAATGCAAAAAATAAATTTAGTATTTTGTAGTTCTTATATAATTTTCTAATATTTATGTCTTTTTCGCATTTTTTTAACATAATAAAATAAAGTGGAAATTTTAGTAATGTAACGCCAGTAACGTAACGCCAGACCAATTTTCATAAAAGAAAAAAAAGGAAAAAAGCGTAACTCGCGTAAAAGCAGGCATATTTATATATAAGTTAATTTAAACGAAAATCACACACTTTTTAATATAAAACAGAAAAGCTTCCAGCACCTCAATCAGCTGCTTACAAAAATCAAAGCATAAACCAGTAATATTAAGAATGTGCAAGATTTTATTCACACCTTTTTCAAGCCAGACCTTTTTCAAGCCTACTAGGGAAAACTAGGTAGAATAAAGTACTAGCTTTAACTAAATTTTTTATGCACCTCAAAACTAGTTTAAACTTGTAAAATACCAGCAAAAGCTTTACCTAGTCTTTTATTCACACGACCCAATAACTTGTTTAAAAAATTTAATTATTTAATTTAACTTAATAATTACACTCAATTAGAGTAGCAGAGTCTTTACTAATTTATTTTATACTCACGTCGGAATCCTTTATAGTTTTACTAAAGGTTTCTAAAACTCGCAAATCAAAAGCGTGCTGTTGGCTGAAGTAGTTACTACGAGACTATGAGTTCAACCCCGCGCTCAGTCATGAATATTGTGTCGAATTCTTCTGGTCAGCGCTAGTGCATGATTGTGTTAGTTGTTGTCAGTCTGTTTCAGTGATGAATGCATAGCACTGATCACTGAACATAACTGGCAGCGACTGACATGTACTAAAGAGCAGAGGAACAGCATCCTCCGTCATCGGCCCTGTAGCAAAAAAATCAGCCGGCGAAGTAAAAAGGTTCAAATTGCTAATGAAAATTCTCTATCTTCTCATCTGTCCTCTCAATACTATCCCCTCTTTTCCAGTTCCGGCGCAATGCATTGTATATGTAGGGGTCATTCCCTCAGCGCTGGTCCTACTCATAAAAAACAAGTAAAAGTGCTATATTCGGCTGTGGGGAATCTTAAATACCCTTCACAGATGTAATTCTTCTTTATTTCATTCTTGCTAAAACAGGCAGTAGGTTTAATTAAAAAATCAAAATGATGTTATCGGTTACTTTTATATTTAAGAAAACGTTAAAATTCTTCGGCTAGGAAGCTATATGTTTGGCTTTTCTTTTTTGTAATACCGCCAAACGTTTTTCAAAAATACTAAATATGTTTAATTTAAATGAAATTTATTTGTTGGTGGTTAAACAATGTCTATATGCATTTCATTCGTGCTTTACCAAATCGTCAGTAGACTTTAACCACAGTTTTGAAAAACATTGTGACAACAATGTGTCAAATAAAAAATTTCATATGTTTAATTTAATTAGGAACTTATATGGCTACTTTTATGTACAAAAAATTTTCCAACTCTGGAACCGAATTTTTAATTTTTAAAATTTTTAATACTAATTTATTCCTTCCTGACGTATAAAATAGATTTAATTCACTTATAACACAAAATTTTTAATATATGTGGTTACTTTTATGTACCAAAAATTTCGATTTTCCAACTATGGAAGCGAAGTTTTATTTTTTTACCAATGCAATCCTTAGTGAAGTATAACTTAGTTTTACTTGAGAAAAAATAAACATCTTTAAGCTTTTTGGTCACATTCAAATACTATAAAATATATAATTTGTCCAACCCTGGAATCGAATCTTTGTTTTTTAGGATTTTAATACCAATTTTATTCTTCCTGAGTTATAAAATAGTTTTAATTAGCAAAAACAACAACGTTAATTGCCTTTTTGGTGACTTTTATGCTAAAAAAATTTCAATATCCCAACCCTGGAAACGAAGTTTTAATTTATTTTGCTTTTTTTACTCTTAATGAGGCATGAAGTAGTTTTTATTTAAGAAAAACTTACAATTTGTAGCCATTTTGGTCACTTTCATGTACCACAAAATATTGCAGTTATCCAACTCTGGAATCGAAATTTCGATATTTTTTAAATATTTGATACCAATTAGATTTTTCCTGAATTAAAAAATAGTTTTAATTAGTAAAAACCCAACGTTAGTTTGTTACTTTTATGTATAAACAAATTTTAATTTCCCATCCCAGGAAGCGAAATTTAAATATTTTTTCTTTTTTTTAGCAATGCTAGTTTTCATTAGGTGTAAAGTAATTTTATTTAAGAAAATTTTAAATTTGCAACCATTTTGGTTATTACATGTACTTGTCCAACCCTGGATTCGAAATTTTTACCTTTTTTTAATTTTTGATACCAACTCTGTTCTTCCTAAATTATAAAATAGTTTTAGGTAACAAAAAAACAACGTCAATTGCCTTTTTGGTTACTGTTAAATAACAAAAAAAAAATTTCAATTTCCCACCTCTGGAAGCAAACTTTTAATTAAAAAAAAAATTTTTTTTGGCCAATGCAAGTCTTCATGACGTATAATGAGTCTTTGTTAAAGAAAAACTAAAAATTTGTAACAATTTTAGTTGATTTATTTTTATTGACCTTATCAGTTTATTGTAATATTTATCAAGCTTGTGGTCGTTTTTTATAATATATTAATTCTTATAATTTTTATTCGATATTTCGTTAACAGCTTGTTAACATCTTCAGGAAATAAAAATTATTAAAATTTTATACATAGAAAAATGGTTTTGAAACATGACATGAAAAATTATTCAAAATATTTGTTTTTCAAATACAATAACATAAATAATTTTTTCAACATTAACAATTTATAGCAAAATACAATTTTTCAACATTAACAATTTATAGTAAAATACAATTATTTTGCCTTTCAACATTATAATAAAAATCTTATAAGAAAATTATTTTTTATATATGTATAACATGAAAAAACTTATACATAGTATAAATTAGGCGCATATAATTAATTTTTTTTTTTTTTTTTTTTTTTTTTTATATATATATAAAACATAAACGTACATAAAGGAACATAAATATGTATATATACAAATGTACATACTCATATGCATACGTACATACATACATATATACATACGAACACACACATATATATATACACGTACACACGTACACATACATACATCCATACATACACATATATATATATATATATATATATATATATATATATACATATACATATATACATATATATACACATACATGTACATACACATACACACATACATCCATACATACATATACATACACATATAGATACACATACACATACATATACATATATACACACATATATATACCTAAAATTATAATAATAATAACAACACCAATAATATAATACAATAAATTATCTCTAGCAAATAATATATAGTTAATATACACAATTAAATTATGTAAATCTGCAATTTTTACTAACTAAATGTTTATAACTCTGTGCTAATTTTTCTGTATCTGTTTTAAAATTTATTCTGTGTGATGATGGTGTGTTTATTATTTCTAACATTTCTAACATTAATCTACGTTTATAGTTATTTTCTGTGTTTAATATTGAAACATTTTCAAAATCTGGAAAATGATATGATTTAGAGCAATGGGAAGATAAAGCTGTTTTTTGTGAATTTATATTCCTATATTTTTGATCTGATTTATGACCTGCTATCCTAGTCTTTAATTTATTTTTGGTCGTACCTACATATACTTTATCACAATTCTCTATATCATTACCCTTGCATGGTATTTTATATACTAAATTTGATCTATCCCATTTTTCAATTTTATCTTTAGTTTTACTAAATAGTCTGTTTAATGTATTACACGTTCTATGAGCTATTCTATATTTATCTGTATCATAAATTCTAGATTTTGTTAACCTTTCTGAAATTCCTGGTATGTATGTTAAAGATTTAAATAATTTTTGTTCTGTATTATTATTATTAGTACTTTCTGTTCTTCTATTTCTATATTGTGATATTAATTTATTAATTATGTGATTTGGAAAATTGTTATTTTCTAATATATTTATAACCTTCTTCTTATTGCTATTGTGAAATTGTTTATCACTTATATTTAGAACCCTTTCTATAAAATTCCTAGCTGTGTTTATAATAATATGTCTACTATGTTTTGAATAGTAGTTAATCATCCTTCCCGAAGCTGTAGGTTTCTGGAACCAATCTATTATCAATTTATTACCTTTCCTAATAACTAGAGTATCTAAATAAGAAAGTTTTAAGTCATTTTCTTTTTCAACTGTAAATTTAATGTTGGAATTAAATTGATTTAATGTTGATAACATATTATCTATCTCAGATGTATGAAGGATGCAAAATAAGTCATCTACATATTTTGTCACTATTTTAGGTTTTATATTAAGTTTTTGAATTGATATGTCTAATAATTCCTCCATTACTATATCTGCTATTATTGGAGATGCTGGTGATCCCATAGGAAGACCCCTTTGCTGCATATATATTTTGCTATTATATTGAAAATACCTATTATCTTCTATACAAAACTTTAAAATACGCAAAAATAAACATTTTTCAATCTGTGTATACCTTCTTATTATTTCCCATTTGTTTTCAATTGTATTAATTGCAAAATCAATAGGTACACTTGGGAATAGGGAAACTACATCAAAAGAAATTAAGCTTTCATTATCAGATATATGTTGATTCCTAATTTTATTCACAAATTCTATTGAATTTTTAATATTATATTTAGAATCCTTAGTAATATTTTTTAAAATATTTGTAATATATCTGCATAATTCATATGAGGGTGAATTTATAAAAGAACATATAGGTCTTAATGGAAAATTGTCTTTATGAATTTTTGGTAACCCATATATACGAGGAGCAACTGCAACATTTGTCTTTAGCTTATTCTTATCATTAGAAGTTATAATTTCTTTCTTAAATAATTCTTCAACTATATCATTATTGATTTTTTGGTATTTGGTTGTTGGATCTCTATTAATAAGATGATAATTTGTAATATCTCCTACAATGTTATTGATTCTTAAATCATAACCCTGTTTACTAATGGCTACAGTTACATTGCCCTTATCTGCATTTAGAACAAGTATATCTTTGTTTTCCTTTAAGAAATTACTAGCTTTCTTTGCTTTATCTAATATAAACTTATCTCTATTTGTCAACTGTATTTTATTTAAATGGCTATCAATAACCGTAGTTAATCTATTTCTTGCTATCTCTTGTTCCTCTTTATTATTTAAAGTCTGTACTAAGTCCTCTCCCTCTGATATTACTTTTAAAATAGGAATTTCATATTTTTTACTAGGTAGAGCGTGTTTTTGTCCAAGTGAAAGTATCCATTGAATATCCTTAGGTATGTCAGTGTTAGTCTTGTTTATAAACCACTTTTCATTTAATTTTATACCTAATTCTTTTTCTTGCAACTTTTTCAATTTATCAAATTTATTTCTATGTGTAATATTTACCTTTTTCTTTTGTAAAACAGCCAAATGTTCCTCAAAGTATAAAAATTCAACCATTTCCTCCAATGAAAAATATACCTCCAAATTTTTAATAATTGTTTCCCTTTCTTTTTGAAAATGTTTCAATATATCGTGTTTTTCTTTTATCGCTAGCCTTAACATTTTATTATGTAAATCTTGAATGTATATATGAATTGATTGCTGAATCCTCGGTAAACTATCCTTATTAAAAACATTCAAGATATTCTTTGTAGAGTTCCTGATAAAGTTTGGGATGATTCCAGCATTCCTGCATTTTATCAAAAAAGTTATTGATGATCTTGCCCGTACAATTTTGTTCCTAAGTGATTTGACTTGATTGATGAATCTCCTGGTTTGAAAATTTTTCTTTAGAATATTGTATTCCATGTTGACGTGCTCTCCTTTATAAATGTTGATTTATTTTTATTGACCTTATCAGTTTATTGTAATATTTATCAAGCTTGTGGTCGTTTTTTATAATATATTAATTCTTATAATTTTTATTCGATATTTCGTTAACAGCTTGTTAACATCTTCAGGAAATAAAAATTATTAAAATTTTATACATAGAAAAATGGTTTTGAAACATGACATGAAAAATTATTCAAAATAATGGTTGAATTTTTATACTTTGAGGAACATTTGGCTGTTTTACAAAAGAAAAAGGTAAATATTACACATAGAAATAAATTTGATAAATTGAAAAAGTTGCAAGAAAAAGAATTAGGTATAAAATTAAATGAAAAGTGGTTTATAAACAAGACTAACACTGACATACCTAAGGATATTCAATGGATACTTTCACTTGGACAAAAACACGCTCTACCTAGTAAAAAATATGAAATTCCTATTTTAAAAGTAATATCAGAGGGAGAGGACTTAGTACAGACTTTAAATAATAAAGAGGAACAAGAGATAGCAAGAAATAGATTAACTACGGTTATTGATAGCCATTTAAATAAAATACAGTTGACAAATAGAGATAAGTTTATATTAGATAAAGCAAAGAAAGCTAGTAATTTCTTAAAGGAAAACAAAGATATACTTGTTCTAAATGCAGATAAGGGCAATGTAACTGTAGCCATTAGTAAACAGGATTATGATTTAAGAATCAATAACATTGTAGGAGATATTACAAATTATCATCTTATTAATAGAGATCCAACAACCAAATACCAAAAAATCAATAATGATATAGTTGAAGAATTATTTAAGAAAGAAATTATAACTTCTAATGATAAGAATAAGCTAAAGACAAATGTTGCAGTTGCTCCTCGTATACATATATGGGTTACCAAAAATTCATAAAGACAATTTTCCATTAAGACCTATATGTTCTTTTATAAATTCACCCTCATATGAATTATGCAGATATATTACAAATATTTTAAAAAATATTACTAAGGATTCTAAATATAATATTAAAAATTCAATAGAATTTGTGAATAAAATTAGGAATCAACATATATCTGATAATGAAAGCTTAATTTCTTTTGATGTAGTTTCCCTATTCCCAAGTGTACCTATTGATTTTGCAATTAATACAATTGAAAACAAATGGGAAATAATAAGAAGGTATACACAGATTGAAAAATGTTTATTTTTGCGTATTTTAAAGTTTTGTATAGAAGATAATAGGTATTTTCAATATAATAGCAAAATATATATGCAGCAAAGGGGTCTTCCTATGGGATCACCAGCATCTCCAATAATAGCAGATATAGTAATGGAGGAATTATTAGACATATCAATTCAAAAACTTAATATAAAACCTAAAATAGTGACAAAATATGTAGATGACTTATTTTGCATCCTTCATACATCTGAGATAGATAATATGTTATCAACATTAAATCAATTTAATTCCAACATTAAATTTACAGTTGAAAAAGAAAATGACTTAAAACTTTCTTATTTAGATACTCTAGTTATTAGGAAAGGTAATAAATTGATAATAGATTGGTTCCAGAAACCTACAGCTTCGGGAAGGATGATTAACTACTATTCAAAACATAGTAGACATATTATTATAAACACAGCTAGGAATTTTATAGAAAGGGTTCTAAATATAAGTGATAAACAATTTCACAATAGCAATAAGAAGAAGGTTATAAATATATTAGAAAATAACAATTTTCCAAATCACATAATTAATAAATTAATATCACAATATAGAAATAGAAGAACAGAAAGTACTAATAATAATAATACAGAACAAAAATTATTTAAATCTTTAACATACATACCAGGAATTTCAGAAAGGTTAACAAAATCTAGAATTTATGATACAGATAAATATAGAATAGCTCATAGAACGTGTAATACATTAAACAGACTATTTAGTAAAACTAAAGATAAAATTGAAAAATGGGATAGATCAAATTTAGTATATAAAATACCATGCAAGGGTAATGATATAGAGAATTGTGATAAAGTATATGTAGGTACGACCAAAAATAAATTAAAGACTAGGATAGCAGGTCATAAATCAGATCAAAAATATAGGAATATAAATTCACAAAAAACAGCTTTATCTTCCCATTGCTCTAAATCATATCATTTTCCAGATTTTGAAAATGTTTCAATATTAAACACAGAAAATAACTATAAACGTAGATTAATGTTAGAAATGTTAGAAATAATAAACACACCATCATCACACAGAATAAATTTTAAAACAGATACAGAAAAATTAGCACAGAGTTATAGACATTTAGTTAGTAAAAATTGCAGATTTACATAATTTAATTGTGTATATTAACTATATATTATTTGCTAGAGATAATTTATTGTATTATATTATTGGTGTTGTTATTATTATTATAATTTTAGGTATATATATGTGTGTATATATGTATATGTATGTGTATGTGTATCTATATGTGTATGTATATGTATGTATGGATGTATGTGTGTATGTGTATGTACATGTATGTGTATATATATGTATATATGTATATATATATATATATATATATATATATATATACATATGTGTATGTATGGATGTATGTATGTGTACGTGTGTACGTGTATATATATATGTGTGTGTTCGTATGTATATATGTATGTATGTACGTATGCATATGAGTATGTACATTTGTATATATACATATTTATGTTCCTTTATGTACGTTTATGTTTTATATATATATAAAAAAAAAAAAAAAAAAAAAAAAAAAAAATTAATTATATGCGCCTAATTTATACTATGTATAAGTTTTTTCATGTTATACATATATAAAAAATAATTTTCTTATAAGATTTTTATTATAATGTTGAAAGGCAAAATAATTGTATTTTACTATAAATTGTTAATGTTGAAAAATTGTATTTTGCTATAAATTGTTAATGTTGAAAAAATTATTTATGTTATTGTATTTGAAAAACAAATATTTTGAATAATTTTTCATGTCATGTTTCAAAACCATTTTTCTATGTATAAAATTTTAATAATTTTTATTTCCTGAAGATGTTAACAAGCTGTTAACGAAATATCGAATAAAAATTATAAGAATTAATATATTATAAAAAACGACCACAAGCTTGATAAATATTACAAGTAACAATTTTAGTTACTACGGAATGGAACGAAAAAAAATTTTTTGATTTCCCATT
This sequence comes from Linnaemya tessellans, assembly GCA_951800035.1. NCBI lineage: Eukaryota > Metazoa > Arthropoda > Insecta > Diptera > Tachinidae > Linnaemya > Linnaemya tessellans. The sequence continues at coordinate 94,586,179 of OX637535.1, read as the reverse complement.
TTTTTAGTTTTTAATAGACCATCGAGGCTACCCAAAGCACGAAAAAGGTTTAATTTACACAGTTGATTAAAAAAACAGTTGATTTTTGGTATAAATTTTGCGTCGAGAAATAGGTGTAAGCCTCCCAGCTCTGGAACCGTATTTCGGATCCTTATGAATTTCATTACCACTCTATTTAAGTTCATTTACAATCCAACGGTCCAAGAACGAAGTCTCTAGTTCTTCTGGGGAGTTGGGAAAACCGATTTCACGTACAGACAGACGGACAGACGGTCATCGCTCAATCGTCATCGCTATTCATAAGGATCCAGAATATATGTACTTTATGGGGTCCTATACTGATATCGAAGAAACTACACACGGAATGGCAAATCTATATATACCCTTTCACTTCTTTGTCGACCGGCTCAAATCTTAAATACCCAAATATTTAGTAAATAAAAACATTATTTTTATTCTTATCAAAATTTAGGTTTTTATGGAATTTGGCTTAAGTAAACAAGAACAATTTTTTTTTTAATACGGTCGTTTCTAAAGTGTAGGGAGGAGCGTGGCTGGAACTCCTTTCCATTTGCACAAAGCTATTTACGTATTAATATTTAATATCAACGTCCACAAAATGCTTAACCAGCTAGGTCAGAGTTCATTTAGAACGTTTCTGTGCCCAGTTTTAAAACTCTATACAGGGTAACTTCGAGAAAGAGCGTGAGGGAGGCATTTCACCTTCTTCGTAAAAGCTTAAAAATTTAATTTTTAAGGAATGTAGGCTTAAGTAATACAATTTACATAAGAAATAATTACATCAGCGGTTAAATTAGTAATTTTGTTGCATTTATATATTGAACAGCAAAAGATATTGTATTAAAACTTGAATACGTTTCGTTTATTTTTCAAAAAACCGTCATTTGTTAAAAATCAAAACTTGAACAGCTACTAGTTTATTGCAAAATTCCTTCATATGAATGTCTTATCAAGAATCCATTGGGGTATTCACACTGTGTGCTATTTAGTCATATTGTCATAATATTTCAGACCAGTTTAAAAAAGTTGTTGTTATACTGCATACAAGAAAGACATAAAATAATAGCACTCTTTCAGGTATGTGTTTGTTTTGTCATAAAATAGCTCTATAGATCTGAGTCGAACGGCTGAAAATCTTTAGGCGAGACGGGGATGGTATATGTTCGCTGCCGTTACTTATATAAATCACATTTTTATAATATAAAAAAAATTAAAAGAGAACTAAATCGCAAAAACTAAATATATACAAGTGAAAAATTTTTCTCATTGAACTTACGTTTACGTTACTGAACGTTTTTACGTATGCCGCCGCAAAAATTTATTCAGCTCTTATGCTATTATTTTATGACTTATGACTTTATGACTACAGTGTGAATCTCTCACATGTGTTTCTTTGCTCATTTTCGAATGCGTTTCGTAATTTTTGGTAACCTAGACGTTGCATGGTGAAATAAATATTAGGTGATAGTACTACAGCAAGATACACAACATTACAACAGACAATAGGATCGTTTTTTGTGTAAGGAATGGTGCACGTCAAAAATTATTGATATAAAACACATTGAGTTGCTGCACGCAATCGCAATTACTAACAATGCTCACAAATATAGGTTTTTACTCCCAAATTAAAAATTTTTTAGATCAAATTAAAATTTTTTAAATTCAAACTAAATTTTTTTCAAAACAAATTATCATTTATTTCAAATAAATTATTTTTTTTTTAAATGAATTAAAATTGTTGCATATCAAATTCAAAATTTTTCATATTAAATTCACTTTATTTGATATAAAATTAAGTATATTCATTTTCAAATTCAATTGCTTTTAAAGTTTGTTTAATTGTTGTTTAAAACTAAGTTGTTTTATTTAAAATTTAAATATTTTTAAAATTAACTAAATTTTTATACATTAACTCGCTTTGACTTCAAACTGATTTGTTTTTTAAATGAACTTAATTTTTTATATATTTTTATTTTCTTTAATATTGTTAAAAAAACATTGGGTGTTTTTTATTGAGGTATAGAACTTTAAGTTCTATACCTCTTTTTAACTGGCGGCCATTTTGTCAGCTGTCACGTGATTAATATTTAGTTTGGTCCGCCATTTCATCATGAACAGGTTGACAAAAGAACAACGCTTGCAAATCGTGCAAATTTATTTCGAAAGTAATGGTTCAGTTCGCGAAGTTTACCGCAAGCTCCGTCCATTTTATGGTCGACATAATCGTTCATCAGAGCAATTAATTCGGTTAACCATGGATCGTTTTCGCACTACGTTTACTCTATGTGATAATACGCATCCGCAGAGACGTCGAACAGTGCGCAGTGGGCTGGTGGAGTCATTGGGCCATACTTCTTCCGAAATAATGCTGGAGAGTCAGTTACCGTTAATGGAGACCGGTATAGAGCCATGATAACCGACTATTTTGTTCCCGAATTGGATGGCATGAATGTGGATGAGTTGTGGTTCCAACAAGACGGCGCTACATGCCACACAGCGCACGTCACAATCGATTTATTGAAGGAAACATTCGATGAGCGCATAATTTCGCGGAATGGACCTGTCAATTGGCCACCAAGATCGTGTGATTTGACACCATTGGATTATTTTCTTTGGGGATATGTGAAGTCGCTTGTCTACGCCAACAAACCAGAAACGTTAGGGGACTTGGAAGCCAACATTCGTGGCGCTATTGCCAACATACGGCCCCATATGCTCGAAAAAGTGGTTGAAAATTGGACCTGTAGAATTGGCTTTATTCGAGCCAGCCGCGGCGGCCACATGCCCGAAATCATATTTAAACATTAATGGCATAAAATTGTCCTTCCAATAAAGCCAAATTGATGGACATTAAAACGATTTTCTTGTGTTTTATTTCAATTCGAAGTTCTATACTTTTAAAAAAACACCCTGTACAACTGCCTGTCCCACTGGAATATCTTCCAATCCTGTACTGTTATACACAGTAAAAGCTTTTGAATTACATTTACTACCTGAAAATTACACTTACTACTGAAATTTAAATAAAGGAAGAAAAAAAGAAAAGGAAAATTAAGTTAATTTATATTTTTATATATATTCTATTAAATTTTAAAACTTCAAATCTAGTTCATAGTAGTACTAATCGAAAAGTTTAAAAATTAAACTACGACCCATAGAAATACGTTAAATAAGAGCTTAATACAAAATAATATATTCATAAATTATTTTTTATGAATAAGGCCTTTATTTTTTAAGCTTTCAATATTGAATTAAAAAACAAATGAATTTGTGTTTTAATAACTTGAATTTGAAAAGAAAAACATTGAATTATAAATGAAAAAAATTTAATCTAAAAAGGAAAATTTGTAATTCGTGTTGAAAATAATTCAAATTACTTTGAAAAAAGTTAATTTGTTTTGAAAATAATATAAGTTAATTTGAAACAAGTAAAAGTGCTATATTCGGCTGTGTCGAATCTTAAATACCCTTCACAGATGTAATTCTTCTTTCTTTCTTTCTTGCCAAAACAGAAAGTATCTAGGTTTAATTAAAAAATCAAAATGATGTTATCGGTTACTTTTATATTTAAAAAAAACTTTTAAATTTTGCGGTTGGGAAGCTAAATGGTTGGCTTTTCTTATATCTAATACCTATGAACGTCTTTCAAAAATATTATATATATTTAATTTACAAACAAAACAAAAAATCCGTTTCATGTACCCCAAAAAGTTCTTATTGTCCAACCGTAGAATCGTCTTTTAGATTTTGTTGGTTTTTAATACCAGTTTACTTCTTTCTGATATATAAAGTAGGTATAATTCATCATCAAAATCAAAAATTACAAATAAAATGGCTGCTTTTATGAATCAGAAAATGTCGATTTTCCAACCCTGGAACCGAATTTTTAATTTTTGAATACTAATTTAATTTTGTCTGATGTATAAAATAGGTTTAATTCACTAAAAACACAAAATTTGGAATTTATATATGTACTTTTATGTACCAAAAATATTTCGATTTTCCAAACCTGGAACCGAATTTTTAGTTTTTAAAATTTTTAATACCAATTTAATTCTTAGCGAAGTATAAAATAGGTTAAGTCACTGAAAAAAACCAAAATTGGGAATTTATATGGTTACTTTGATGTACCAAAAATTTCGATTTTCCAACACTGGAACCGAATTTATAATTTGTTGACACTAGTTTAATTTTGTATGAAATATGTAATAGGTTTAATTCACTAAAAGCACAAAACTTGGAATTTATGTATGTACTATTATGTACGAAAAATATTTCGATTTTCCAACTCTGGAAGTGAATTTTTATTTTTTTACCAATGCAATTCTTAGTGAGGTGTAACATAGTTTTACTTGACAAAAAAATTAAAATTTTTAAACTTTTTGGTCACTTTTATGTACCATAACATATTTCATTTGTCCAACCCTGAGTTACATGTTTTATCCTATCTTTGCTATTGTTCATATTATTATTATTACTATTATTATGAATACTATTGTAACTACTCTATTTAATTTTATTTTTAATAACATTATTTTTTTTAATCTAAGTCGGATTTTTATAAATTGTAATATAAATAATTTTTTTCAATCAGTCTATAAAAAAATTAGAATAAAGAGAATCAAATATTTTATATTAAAAATTTTAAAAGAAAATATTATTTATATAATCAAATATAACTAAAGTGAAGGTTTAATCAAGTTAAATTACTCCTGGGGTCGAAATTTTGATTTTTTAGGATTTTAATACCAATTCTGTTCTTCCTGAATTTAAAAACAGCTTTAATTAGCAAAAAGAAACAATGTCAATTGCCTTTATGGTTACTTTTATGCAGAATAAATATTTCAATTTCCCAACCCTGGCAACGAAATTTAAATTTTTTTACCAATGCAACTCTTAATGAGGCATGCAATAGTTTTATTTAAGAAAAACTTAATATTTGTAACCATTTAGGTCATTTTTATGTACCACAAAATATTGCAGTTATCCAACTCTGGAATCAAATTTTTTATTTTTTTTTTAATTTTTGATACCAATTTAGTTTTTCCTGAATAAAAAAATAGTTTTAATTTGTAAAAAAACAACGTCAATTGCCTTTTTGGTTAATTTTATGTATAAAAAAAATTTCAATTTCCCAACCCTGGAAGCGAAATTTAAATTTTTTAAGATTTCCTTTTTTAATGCAAATCTTCATGAGTTATAAAGTAGTTTTGTTCAACAAAAACTCGAATTTTGAAACAATTTTGGTTATTACATGTACTACAAAATATTGCATCTAACAAAAAAAAATCTAATTTTTCCAACCCTGGAAACGAAATTTTAATTTGTTTTTTGTTTTTTCTTTATGAGTGCAACGCTTTTTGAGGTATAAAGAAGTTTTAATTAAGAAAAATTGCAAATTTTTTACCATTTTGGTAACTTTCATGTACAATAAAATATTGCACTTGTCCATCCTTGGATTCGATAATTAATTTTTTATTTTTGAATTTTTGATACCAATTTTGTTCTTCCTAAATTGTAAGACAGTTTTAGTTAGCAAAAAACAAAAACAAAAAACAACATCAGTTGCCTGTTTGATTACTTTAATGTATAAAAACAATTCAATTTCCCACCCCTTGAAGCAAAATTTGAATTTAAATTTTTTTTTTTTTTTGCCAATGCAAATCTTCATGACGTATAAAGTGGTTTTGTTAAAGAAAAACTTGAAATTTTTAACAATTTTAGTTACTACATGTACTACAAAATACGGAATAAGCCGCAAAAAAAATTTTTAATTTCCCATCCCTGAAAAAAAAATTTATTTTTTTAGTTTTTAATAGACCATTGAGGCTTCCCAAATCACGAAATAGGTTTAATTTACAAACATAAAAAAAATTTATTTTTGGTATAAATTTTGCGTCGAGAAATAGGTGTAAGCTTCCCAGCTCTGGAACCATACTTCGGATCTTTCTGAATGAAATAGCATCCTATTTAAGTTCATTTCCAATCCAACGGTCCAAGAACGAAGTCTCTAGCTCTTCTGGGGGCTTGGGAAAACCGATTTCACGTACAGACGGACGGACATCGCTCAATCGTCATCGCTATTCGTAAGGATCCAGAGTATATATACTTTATGGGGTCCCATGTGCATATCGAAGAAATTACACACGGAATGACAAACCTATGTATATATACCCTTTCACTTTTTTGTGAAGGGTATAAAAAGTTGAATTTGTTCCGAAAATGGGTTAATTTGAGAGTACAAACCTATACAACCACAACGCGTACGTCTTGTATACAAAAATTTGACATCAATGTAGCCAAGCCATGGTTGAGCAAAAAACCATGAGACGTTGTTTCCATACAAATGCGCCGTGCTTAACCTCAGCATGTCTAACTCCAATATATACATATTATGTAAGTTTTGTTGTCGCCTATCTGAAAACGTACAAAAACATTTGCAGTATATGTACTAATATAAAAGATATACATACATACATACATACATATGAATGTACGCAGGCGTATATTTTTGTGCAACTTACAACACCATCACATTTATACTGTAATACTCTATTTTATTGTAGTACAGGTGTTTTAGGCCCATCAACACAGCCATTTATGCCGGGAAAGCTGGTGGATTGAAAAAATTCCCTTTTATTTTCACCTTCGGGAAGATCCATCTTAATCCAATCGTCGCATACATGGTTTTCAAAAACTTCAAGGAGTTCCAAAATAATTCGACATACCGTTGCTGTTGTGGAAAGCACTTCATTGCCGACTGCTTACTGATATCTCCCACTTTTATGTCCTGCCTGATATTGGTGCTTTTATAAGACTTAACACCTTGAATTTTCCGAAAGAAAAGGAAAGTTTGCCAGATATGGGCATTTCCAGAAAAAAGTCCACCTTGATCGAAAAATTAAAAGTTAACAAACAGCTTTTTTCCTAATGTATTATAAAAGAGAAACTTCTAAAATAAATTAAATTTAGGAGCTCAAAGCTTTCTTTTGTTGGGATGGTGAAATACTGAGCTACAAGTTTGAAGTTCCCGTTTTTGTAAGTTTTTCTTAACTTCAAGGGCATTTTCTCTTTATAATTAACATTCCTAAAAGCAATTTCATAATAATACTTTTAATGCAAAACTGTTGCTACAAACATATTTAATCATAAAACAAATGCAAAAAATAAATTTAGTATTTTGTAGTTCTTATATAATTTTCTAATATTTATGTCTTTTTCGCATTTTTTTAACATAATAAAATAAAGTGGAAATTTTAGTAATGTAACGCCAGTAACGTAACGCCAGACCAATTTTCATAAAAGAAAAAAAAGGAAAAAAGATTTGTTCAATTTATATCTTAGAAAATAAATGTATATTGGTCCAAAACCTATCAAAAAAAATTTGATTAAAAATACTTGCCCAATTCGCAGAGTTCAACAATTTTGTTATCAAAGTCAAATCGCACTTCCGTTGTTTGTAACGTAACGCCAGGTCACTTTTTGGAGTATATCTTGAAATTCTTAGGCTCAATTATTTCCATTTTTTGGCTGAATATAGAGCTATCCAATCACTTCTCTAATGTGAGAAAAAAACTTTTTTAAATTCTGGTTTTTAACGTTTTTTTTCAACATATCGTCGTACAAAAGTAACGTAACGCCAAAATGGAAATGCCCATATACATATATTTAAGGAGCATTTTCTCAATTATATGACTGATATGATAATATACATATGTACATTAGAGCGTCTCGAAAAAAAAGTTCGCCATACACCACCGAATATAAATCATTTTTGCAAGGTGATTACGAAAAAAAATTTTTTTTTGCCGAAAGTAGGGGTCGCCAAAATACTACGCTTTTATTATATCTTCTACATTTATAGTCGGATCTCAAAGAATGATATGTCGATTTGATTTGTCTTGAGAAGGCCAATGTTTCGCTTTAATAGTCATTGACCTCAAATATACCGTTCTTGTATTTATCCATCAGATCTTAGTTCCTACCACCCTAATGTGAAACCCTAATATCGGAATATTACAGCACGCAATAAATTATTAAGCTTTTGCTAAGGAAGTTTTTCAATAATTCCAACAGAACCATTAAATACAAGTAAAAACGATATATTCGACCGGGTCGAATCTTACCCAATAAGCACAAATTTTTTGTGAATTCCAATGTTGGAATTCCAGTGTGAATGCAAGCTTGAATTACATTTGAAATCCATCCTCTTTCCAGTCTGTTTGAAGTTTTGTTAAAAGCAAAATCAAATCGAGTCAGCTATTTACTCTATATGTCAATAATAAAATATTAATCGTGAACAATTTTACATCGCGAAAGTCACAAAGTTTTTAAAAAGAAAATAAAGTAATAAAAGTGAAAACTAGCGAAAAGAAAATATAGAATAGAATATAGAACAATATAAAGAAATTTGGAATAAATAAATCTAAAGGTATGTATTCAAAGCCAAAAGCAGGTGGTCGTAAAATTTTTGCACTGCTTACCCAGAATCAGCATATTCTGGGAAATGAACAACCAATGGGAACGGCTTCCAACGATGTCCACGTCGCTTTGAACGATGAGCCGTCTGTCTGTGAGGACACAATTATAAACGAAGATGGTATATCTGATACTAAAATTAATCCTGTGGGAGACAGGGACTTAAAAATACAGCTGGCTGTATGGGCGTTCCAACATAACATTGCGAATGCTGCAATAAACAGTTCACTGCAAATCCTTAACCAGCATAATAAGGATTTGTCATCGGATGCCCGAACTTTAAAGAGCACTCCGAAATGTCCAGATATTGAAGCTATGGGTTCGGGTGAGAAAATAGAGCTCACACAAAAAGACTATTGAAATTTTATTTATCGTTTATTTTTAAACTATAAACTATGTAAGTAATAATATGTACCTATTTTTATAAAATGTTTTGTTTTTACAAGAGGAAATGGGGTAAAAAATGTGGCAGAAAATGGTTTGAAAATAATTGTTAAAATAATGTTATAACACTATTTAAATACTGTTTTAACATTGCTTGAATAACACTGAAATTCTATGCTTGAATTCAACGGCAAAAACAGGTTCGGATCGACTTGAATTCCACTGCAATTCCTTGATTAACTTCAAGTGTAAAAACAGGTTCGTTTCAACTTGAATCACATTGCTAGTCAAGGCTGGAATTGCACTGTAAAGTTCTAAACACATAGACGACAGCAGACTTCACAACTTCACGGCTTCAAATGCTGCCAACTTCAAATGCTGCTATGAAGTCAGGGGGGTTACTCTGTATTACGATGCGTAAGAAAATCTGAGCGAAAATGAACAATTGATACTCTTTAATGCGATTGTACGTTTAGCTTGCGCATCTATTATTTTTTCTTTCGCAAGTCTGGTAGCACCGCACTCTGTAATACGGTAACGAATGTCAAAAATATTTTATACACACAAATACTTGCGACAACTAAAGAGCAAACGCAAAGGAAGAAAAACATGTAAGTACATACTTAAAATTTTTACTTTTGATATTTAATTTGTTATTTTTAGGGAAAAAGTAAAGAAATTGTTGACAAAGCAGCGGCAATTTGAAATTCTAGTTGAATTCATGGTGCAACATAGTGATTTGGCGAAGGGGCATTTGCAAGCAGCAAATGCAAAACAAACCACAAATAACTTGTGGACGAAATTGTCCGATGATCTCAATGCTAATGGACCACCTGTAAGGGATATAGCAGGTTGGAAAAAGGTAAGCGCAATGGTGTTATATATACATACATACATAAATATGCTCAATATAAAGCTAATATTTATATTTATTCACATAGGTTTGGTCCGATTTAAAGAACCACACTAAGCTAAAGATGCGCAAAAATAAATTGAGCATTAGTGGTACGGGTGGTGGTCCATCACAATTTTGTCCACTTTCTTCCATTGAGGAAGAAATTAGTAATCTTCTTAATATGGAAGAAGCTGTAAGCGGCCTACCAACGACGTCTTGCTTTGGTACAAGCAGTTGTAACACTAGCCATGCAACGATAGTAAGCAGTGATTGTCCGGATGAAATTTTGGATTCGCCGCAAAATAAAAATCAAAAACTTAATGAAGACTTTGTCACCGCTAAACGAAAGAGACTATCAACCATTAACGACCGGGATAATATTCTTAAAACGCAGGTAGAAAACCAGGCATTATATCATAATGATTCGGTAATAGTACTTAGGGAGATACGGAATGATATCAAAGACTTAGCGAGGTATGCTCGGAAATCACACGAGCTAAAAAAAGAAAAGCTTGCACTTTCCAAAGAAAAGTTTAAATTTAAAAAAGACTGCAATACTCAAAATCAAAAAATCAAACTAGAAAAATTAGAATTAAAGAGAAAAATGTTAGAATTAGAGACTGAAAAAGGAATAAGAATGTGATAATGTACATAAATATTTATGCTTTTAAGAATTTTTTTATTATAACATCTTTTGTTGTGCACATGAAGTGTCTTGTTTTGTTTTTTAATTTTCAACTTTATTATTTACTTAGACGTACATATTACGATTAAAAAATATGTAAACATTTTGTATGCCAAAGAAGTGCCATTTTTATTTTTAAAATAAAATTTAATATAAAAGTAAATAAAATCGAATTTTATTATCTCAAACTCAAATTGTTTTTAATTTCATTTCGTATTTGTGTCGCAATACGCAAATTATCATTATTAACCTCATTGTCATGAACTGCAAACTCAATTTCGCCAGAGATGTCCCTTTCAGGTACCTCGAATGGTGGTGCATTGAAGTCCAAACAAATATTATGAAGAGCACAGCAAACATTCATTATTTGAACGACTCTTTTTGGTGAGTAATGTAATTCTCTAGCTGCTAATAGACACCGAAATCTACCTTTTAAAACACCAAAAACTCTTTCAATTATGGATCGCCCTTTGCTAAATCTGTCGTTAAAGTATGATTCGGCAGAGTTTTCTCTGGCGTTTCTATACGGGGTTAGCAGCCAGGGTTCCAAAGGATAACCTGAATCACCTTTGAGAAAATTCAATAAGTATTTTGCTATTTTATATGTTTGAAATAATTTACCAATAATCCAAAAGCCCTTTTCTCCTCTTTCAAAACGTTCTTTAAGCTTTTGTTTTGCGCTGCAAAGGCTCCACACATGTGAATCATGACATGCACCACCATATCGAGAATCAACAAATCTTATGAACATTTGGTGATCACATATCTGAAAAACAAAGAAATTAACATATCGGAAAAAGTAAAGAAACAAAATATATAAAAATAGTCACGCACAACCATAGCATTCATACTGTGTTTCAATTTTCGGTTAAAGTATAAATGTTCACTTCTAACCGGTCTAATCATTTGGATATGAGTGCCATCCACTGCACCAATCACGCCAGGAATGCCACATGTGTGGTAAAAGGCTCTTTTTGCATCTTGCTCTTTTTCCGTGGACATATCAAAGCTTATATGCTTTTCGCACAGTATTTTCTCAATTGCCGTGCAGACTTCTATTAAGCAACGAGACATTGATTGTTGAGATAACCCTAAAAAATGGTCTTGTCCAATTTGGTGTTGGTATCCGCCTTGTCCCAGTAATTTTAATGCAGCGCCCAATTTTATCATATTTGGAATCGATGTCGATCGTCTTGCAACTTTCAGTTCATGTTGTAAACAATTTAAAATATAAACAAACGCGTCCTTATTAAGACGAAAATTTTGTACAAAACTAAAAAAACAAATTCTTTACAACATTTTCGACAATAAATTATTTGATTCTTACATGTGGTCACTTAATGAGAGTATATCGCACCTACTTCTTAATATTCTTCTTGTAATTCGTGTAACAGGCTCGTTTTCGTCTGCCATCCATATCGCTACGGAATCCATCACAGATTTATTTTACACTAATCTCTTTTTTTCACAACTTTGTTTATAATATTGTTACAAAGTTTAAAAATAGATTCAAATATAACGACAATGTGGCTATATGTACTTGGCAGCACTGTCAAACCATCTCTAGTTGTCAAAATGTTACAACCCTGGTCAACACCATGCAGATAATATTTGAATTAACGGAAATGGAATATTCCGGATACATCGTTGAGAATATACAAGATCATTCGAGGCTGTGCAATAATAAGTGTAAATAACAATAACGAAAAACCTAGCAACATCAATGCTAAGAGATGATGATGTTATTCTTAATGATCTTGTACGCAAGTATTCGCTGCTAATAAAAACTAAACATGTACATCAATATACACAGCAACATACACACAAATATACACAGCAACATGCCCACATAGCACAAGAAGAAACAAAACTACACAACACACAAAACACTCATACATACAACCACACATAGTTACAATAAACAAAACACAAGACAGCATTGTCATATATACAAACACACGTACATATATAGCTACATGTTAAGTAAAGCACAACCAACAACAACCATGACCAGATGCTTCGCGAAGTTACCAGACGTCGTCATTTTGCTATATAAAGACGCTGCCAGTGAACAGCGGGATCAGTGTGATTTTAAATCTAGACGTGTTTACATCGCTAAGTGTTTAGTAGTACAAATACTCGTGTTAATAAAGTAGTAAATAAAGTGTTGCCGCATTATATTTCTAAAGTTAATTGTCTGTGTTTTTAATTTGATGCAATTAAACGAATCCTTGAAGGATAAGTAAAAAGCGTTTTTAAGAAAAGTTCTAAAAACGTAACAATTGGTGTCAGAAGTGGGATTGCAAAAATAATTAAAAAGGACATTGCAATTTAAGGAAAAAAAAGGACATTAAAAAAAAATAATTATGAAATTTGATGAGCTAAAAGTTGAACAGCTAAAAAAGGAGCTTAGTAAGCGGGAATTGCCAACAGCAGGTAACAAGGCTGAACTGCAGAAGAGGCTGATAGATGAGTTTAAGAATCGCGGCATGGACATCGGTACATACGAGTTTGAGGACAAAGACGATGTAGAGGTATGTCCTCCAGCTACGACCAGCAGCATGGACATAAATTCAATGTTCGCTGCTATGATGATTCAGATAAAAGGAATCAATGATGCACAAACTGCATCAAAAATCAGCAGTGACAAACTTGTAGCCGAAATAGTTGCAATTAAACAGAACTCTCAGCAGATGCACGAGGCATCAAGGATCAGCAGTGACAAGCTTGTAGCCGAAATAACTGAAATAAAACATAACTCAGAAATCAGCAGTGAAAAGCTTGTAGCCGAAATAACTGAAATAAAACAGAACTCTCATCAGATGCATGAAGCATCAAAGATCAGCACTGAAAAGCTGGTAGCCGAAATACAGGGAGTGGAAAAGATACTGTTGGAGTCAAATAGAGCCACCAACGAGACTCTGGTAGAGATTTCTGAGGCCATTAATAGGAGGGTGGATTCTATTGAGAATAAATTCTCAGAGCTGGCAGATAGAGTCCAACATCTAGAAAGCGGTGGCCTGGAACAGCATGCAAAAGAGGTCGAAGAAAAATTGCATGCTCTAGAGGACAAAATGCATAACCTTCAGTGTAGTGGTGGGCCAGTACGAGCAGTTGCGGAGGTTTCTGCGCGAATAAAAGCGCCATGCTTTGACGGCAGCGTACCATTGGGCATCTTTAAATTCCAGTTCGAGACGGTTGCTAGCAGAAATGGATGGGATGCTGAAGAAAAGGCCATAGAGTTGATTTTGTCCTTAAAGGGTACAGCCGCAGAGGTACTTGAGACCGTGCCAGTGAGCAGCAGAAACAACTATAATGAAATAATGGCAGCATTGCAGCGCAAGTACGGTGGTGAGCACAAGCGCGATTTATACAGAATGGAATTGCGATGTAGAGTTCAAAAGCCTAACGAGTCTCTACAAGATTTCGCAATGGAAATCAAGCGTTTAGTGCAGCTCACATATCCAGGCGAGAGTCACCCGTTCCTGGACCACCTTAAAACTGAGGCGTTCGTTAATGGCATTCGTGACTCTGATGTTAAACTGGCTGTGTGCGCTACGCAGAAATCCACTTTCGCTGAGACTGTTTCATTTGCGCTGGCTCAAGAGACTGCAAGGATGGTTTTCAAGCCACAGATATGTAAGGTGCGGAATGTGGAGGTTTTGCCCGAGGAAAATAACAGCCTAGTTGCTAGTTTTAAGGAGGCAATGCGACAACTGTTGGCGGAAGGTGCTACCAAAGAAAAGCCTAAGTGCTTTAACTGCGGAAAAATTGGTCATTTTCAGCGCAGCTGCAAAGCACCAAGAAAAAGAGGTAGATCTGTTTCGCCACCAAGAAACAGCAAACGGGTGAACCAAACAACATCACAAGAGTCCCCGTTAAACTAAAACGAGCTAGCGCTAAGGGGCAAGAGTTAGCTCCCACAAACGAGGGCCCCACAATCTCCATATCAGTGATGCAGCAGAAAAATAGCAACCTTACTGCGTCTGGACACATCAACGGGGAAAAGCACGTACTTATCATAGACACAGGGGCGTCGCAGTCAATAATAAGGCCCGATATAGTAAAGGGGAAATGCGATCGTTTAAGCAATATACGGCTACGTACAGCTACTGGAGAGCCTGCCACTGTCTATGGTAAGATTGAATTGAAGGTGACTATAGCCAACATCAACGTGAGGCATGTGTTTATTGTTGCCGATATTGTCGATGAGGTAATTATTGGAGCCGATTTTATGATTAACCATGGCATTAATCTACACATGAGGCAACAGCTGATGATTTGGCGTAATGTGGAAATACCCCTTGATGTTGGGTATGACAGCAAGCCGCAAGTAAGAAAAGTATTGAGCATAGAAGGGGCACAAAACATAACAATGCGGATGCTCTTTCGAGAAGACCCTGCTGTTTAGAGTGTAAACATTGCGTTAGAACCGAACAAAAGGAAGGCGTTGTTGATGTTCGGCTAATGCACATCGACTCTGATGAAGACTGGTCAGCGGCACAGAGGGACGACAATATACTGGGAAAAATTATAGCAGCCAAAGAGGAGGACAGAAGACCGTCCCGGAATGAAATTGCGGCTGAGAGCCCACTCGCCAAATCTTATTGGGCTCAGTGGAACAGCCTCAAGGTAATAGAAGGGTGCCTATACCGCGTATGGGAAAGTGTAGATGGCAAAACAACTTCAAATTTGGTAGTTGTGCCATGCTCCAAGATAAGTAAAGTTTTGCAAGAATTTCACAATGGACCTAGTGGCGGTCATCTTGGAGTCACAAAAACACTTGAGAAACTGAAGCAGCGTTTTTATTGGGTTGGATGTCAACAAGCCGTAGTCGATTGGATAGCAAACTGCCCACAGTGCATAGCAGCCAAAGGCCCAGTAAGAAGAAGCCGGGGACAGCTACAGCAATACAACTCAGGAGCACCATTCGAGCGGATCGCAATGGATGTAGCAGGTCCTTTTCCCGTCACTGAAGCCGGAAATCGTTATGTTCTTGTGGTAATGGACTATTTTAGTAAATGGCCAGAGGTATATGCCATACCTAACCAAGAAGCAAAGACAGTTGTAAATGCATTCGTCAACAACTGGGTATGTCGCTATGGTGTCCCAATAAAATTACATTCCGACCAAGGAAGGAATTTCGAGTCTGCCATATTCAGGGAAATGTGCGAATTATATGGGATAAAGAAAACCAGAACAACGCCTTTGCATCCACAGTCTGATGGCATGGTAGAGAGGTTCAATCGCACCTTAGAAGAGTACCTGCGAAAAGTGGTAAGCAACCATCAGAGGGATTGGGACGAGCACATTCCCAAATTTTTGATGGCATATAGGTCAGCTGTACACGACTCCACATCGAGAACGCCAGCTAAAATTATCTTCGGGACGGAATTAAAACTGCCTGGTGACTTGGAATTTGGTGTTAAGCCAGCGGTAGAAGAAGGAGCCACTACGTCCCAAGAGCAGGAGAACTTAAACGAGCTGCATGATTTCGTGCGTAATAGAATCAAGATGGTCAGTGACAAGATGAAGGCTAGATATGACCGCGCAGCAAATTCAGAGGGATTTATGGAAGGTCAATTAGTTCTACTTTATAACCCACAACGGAAGAAAGGATTGTCCCCAAAATTACAGACTCACTGGGATGGCCCGTATAAAGTGATTAAGAGAGTGAATGACGTTGTGTACCGGATACAGAAGCACAATAGCCCAAGGTCGAAAATGAAGATAGTACATCTCGAACGATTGGCGCACTATGGAAGAGGTGATTGTATGCCTATTCGGGTCGAACAGGCTTAAGTGGGCGGCAGTGTTACAAAGTTTAAAAATAGATTCAAATATAACGACAATGTGGCTATATGTACTTGGCAGCACTGTCAAACCATCTCTAGTTGTCAAAATGTTACAACCCTGGTCAACACCATGCAGATAATATTTGAATTAACGGAAATGGAATATTCCGGATACATCGTTGAGAATATACAAGATCATTCGAGGCTGTGCAATAATAAGTGTAAATAACAATAACGAAAAACCTAGCAACATCAATGCTAAGAGATGATGATGTTATTCTTAATGATCTTGTACGCAAGTATTCGCTGCTAATAAAAACTAAACATGTACATCAATATACACAGCAACATACACACAAATATACACAGCAACATGCCCACATAGCACAAGAAGAAACAAAACTACACAACACACAAAACACTCATACATACAACCACACATAGTTACAATAAACAAAACACAAGACAGCATTGTCATATATACAAACACACGTATATAGCTACATGTTAAGTAAAGCACAACCAACAACAACCATGACCAGATGCTTCGTGAAGTTACCAGACGTCGTCATTTTGCTATATAAAGACGCTGCCAGTGAACAGCGGGATCAGTGTGATTTTAAATCTAGACGTGTTTACATCGCTAAGTGTTTAGTAGTACAAATACTCGTGTTAATAAAGTAGTAAATAAAGTGTTGCCGCATTAAACATAAAGTTAATTGTCTGTGTTTTTAATTTGATGCAATTAAACGAATCCTTGAAGGATAAGTAAAAAGCGTTTTTAAGAAAAGTTCTAAAAACGTAACAATATTTATAAAATAACTCACAAAAGCTTTAGTTTGTTTTGAAATGTAATTTATTTTTCTTATTTTGACAGTTCATAATATTAATGTTAGTCAGTGTTACATACATAAAAACAAAAAATCGCAAAAGTGTTTGCGAAAGAGTTACAGAGTACCAAATTATACTCTTAACGCATTTACCTTTCCAATCGAATTTGCTTTCGCATCGTAATACAGAGTAACCCCCCAGCTCATAATTATTTTGAAGACAACAACAACATAAAAACAGGGATGCCGCATATATATTGTATAATGAACAAAATTAAAGTTATTGACAAAAAATGTAATAATATCACGAAAAACTATAAAAACACATAAATTTATTTCTATATTGTATATTTGTAATGTTCTTTTATGTTTAATATTAAAAAAAACGTTGTTGTTCTTATTTTTCTAATTTATATAGATAATGGCAACACTATATTTGTTTATTGCTGCCCGTCAAAATAGAAAATAGCCTAAGTTGGCAGCAGCAGCAAATGCTGTTGTGCAGTCCTGCTGCTGTGCTGCCCTCAAAATAATCATTTTCATTTAAACACATGGATTTTATTTTTGACATATTGCTGCTTGCTGTCTGCTGTCGTCTATGTGTTTAGAGCTTAAAGGTACTGTTCTGTTCGACTGTAATTCAATGGTTAATTTTGCTGGATTCGCTATTGAATTCAACTGTGTTTCAATTGTAATTCAACACTGGAAATTGGAAATTGTGACTGCATTTCAAATGTAATTCCACTTGAATTCCAGCCAAAATGCTTATTGGGTAAATACCCTCCAAATACATAGAAAGTAAGTTTAAAATGTTTAACTGTATTTTGGCAGGGTCGCTCTGGCATGGGAGACATTTCACCTTTGTCATAAAACTCTAAAAATAAATGCTTGGATTAATTACATACAAAATTAAAAAAAAAAAAAATTTTATACGGTCATTTAGGGGGCAAAGGGGGAGGAGGAGGTAGAGCAGAGTCGTACCAGGTTACGTCTCAGCTTCGTCATTAAAGTTTAAAAATTTTATTTTTAAGGAATGTAGGCTTAAGTAAAACAGTTTGTTAAATTTTTACATTATTTTTGCATATAATAACGCCCACTAAAGGGGACGGGGTTCAAAACTTATTTTTGATGTGTTAACATCTATACGCGCGCCTCTAGGGCAGTAAACTATCAGTTTCAATACATACGCAAGTGTAAGGTGTAAGGTGCAAGAGTATGTGTTTGTTCGTTGCTTGGCAGTCGGTATTGAAAGTGATTATGCATAGCAAAGAGAATAGTGACGTGGTTATACGTACATATATAAAAATGAGATAGCAAGACAGCAACGTATGTAGCTTATGTACAAACATAACAATGTATGTATGTACATTTGTCTGTTGCTTTGCATTCTCTTTGTTTTTCTGTGGGTTTAATATAAAATAAATAAACAAAAAGGTGTTAACACATCGCCCGTGAGTTCGAACACTCATTGATTTTTTATTTTATGGCTCCAAGTTTTACGTGTTGGACTTTCTTTGAACTAAAAATATATTATTTGCTTAATAAAATTACAAAAAAACAGTTATGAAATTTTTTATTTGACACATTGTTGTCACAATACTATTATATATAAATGAAATTTATTTGTTGGTGGTTAAGCAATGTCTATATTCATTTCATTGGTGCTTTACCAAATCGTCAGTAGACTTTAACCACAGTTTTGAAAAGTTAAAAACCTCTTATCTTATGCATATACTTCCGAAAACCATCTGGGAATTCACAACTTGTAAATTACAAACTATTTTCAAAAATAACAACAGAATAAGAATAGTAGGCCTTGAAACTCATACAAAACTAAACCAACAAATAAAGTATATTCGATATGAATCTGTTTTAATTTTCTACACCTTTATACAATCAGAAATCCATTGGATAACAAGAAAAGTATTTATAAGGCAAAATGAAAAATAAAATCCAAATCAAATTGTTATGAAATTTTTATTTGACATATTGTTGTAACAATGCTATTTTAAATGAAATTTATTTGTTGGTGGTTTCAAGGCCTATGCTTATTCTGTTGTGATTTTTGAAAATAGTTTGTAATTTACAAATTGTGAGTTCTCAGATGGTTTTCAGAAGTACATGCATAAGACAAGAGGTTTATAACTTTTCAAAACTGTGGTTAAAGTCTACTGATGATTTGGTAAAGCACCAATGAAACGCATTTAGACATTGCTTGACCACCAACAAATAAATTGCAGTTAAAAATGTATTGTGACAACAATATGTCAAATAAAAATTTCATAACTGTATTTCTTTTTTTTTTATAGGGTTGTTTGGTGGGCTAGGGCAGAGGAAGAACAGATAACATCCCAGCTTCGTGATAAAAGCTTAATAATGTAATTTTTACCGAATGTAGACTTAACACATTGAGTGTCACGTCGTACGTTTCCGTACGACACCTATCTCGTCGCGGGGTGACATGTCGTACATTTCCGTACGACAGTGATTGTATTTACTTTGAGCCTGCAGTTCTTTTATAAACGACACTGAGTGGACTTTGTTGCGATTTGTAAATAAAGAAACAAGAAAAAAGCGTCGTACGTTTTTGTACGACAGCGACTTTTACAAATGCATACCCGTCATGCTGTGCTACGTCGTACAGAAATGTATGACACAAAAAAGCATATATAAAATAACAGGTAAGGGATAGAATGGACTTGGGATATTTCAGAAATCGTTTTTTATCACTAGTACACTTGTTTAACAGAAAAAATGTCTGGCTTCCTGGGAAGGTTTTCGTCAAACCCCCTTGGTACTCAATGGTGCGGGGCCCAAAAATAAATTTTTTTGATTTTATGGCTCCAAGTTCAACGCTTTAGACCTTCTTTGACATGAAAATATATCATTTGCGTAACAAAATTACAAAAAAAAACTTTAAAAATTATGTTGTTGTTTAGAGGTTGGTTTAGTTGCTCTTAGGAGAGCTTTTACCCTCTGTCTCGATTCACCATATATACGAATTTGACCTGTGCTAACTATCCTTCAAGATATATTTATACATAGTTTCAAGGGTCTGGCTCTTTTCGTTTGAACTGAATCTTGACTTCCGCACATTAACGGACAGACATGGTTAGATCGTCTTACAATTCATCACTGATCAAGAATATATATATATACTTTATGGGGGTCTTAGATTGATATTTCGCTGCGTTACATATGGCATGGCAAAGTGAATATACCCTGCAGTTCTTTTTTGGGGGTATAAAAAGTGATTTTTTGAACTCTGAATCGTAACCCCACGTTACGATGTGGGATGGCATTTATGGTTAACTATTTTCCATATATTCAGAATTGGTGTCATTAGATTTAACGTGTTATAAATCTTAAAGAACACACGATAACATATACTCACACATATGTATGTATATTTCTAGCCATATTTTTATCTCGGCAAATTTAAATTGCTTACTGAAAACATTTCATTTAATTTGCTGTGGACATCTTTATCTAGATTCTCAGAGTGTTAATTCTCAGACAGATATTAAAAATAAGCCTAATAGTCTTTCTTAAAATATAATGTTCTAACAATCATAAAGAATGTGTTCTAATTATTAAAATAAAATGTATATGACCCAGGCTCGTGTTAATAATTAATATTTAAATAAAATTCATGTTTTCCTTAGCTATTCGTACTCTAATCCAAGTTACTGTCGTTATAACAATTTTATACTTAGTTTACTGTTCTGCAGTAGAAAATTTTCATTTCGATTCAAAGAATGTTCTTGAAATAAGAAATATATCTGATGATATTTAAAAACGCAATAAACAACAATGTCCCCGATAGGTGCTTTCTTAGAATTGATCCTATAAGATATAACGTATTATAAATGATAAATAAGACACTATATTAATAAAACTATTATGTGTATGGTGGTTTTTATACCACGATAGTGTTAAGGAGAAAAACTTATAGAGGATTACAAATTATCTTGAACAAACTCCAATACTCCATGTTTTTTGAGTCTTAAAAATATTTAGTTTTTTTCGATTATGATAAAATTTTGCCAGGAAGAAACGGCTGCGTAACTATTTGTAATGAAGGCTTTAGATGGCGGCAGGGCAAGTAAACTGAATTTCAAGTAAGATTGTTTTAAGATTGTGCTACATACATACAGCAGAAAGTAATTTATTTTCCACTTCTGATTTGGGAAACTGAAGGCTAACATTTACAAGTAGGAACATTGAGTAAATTTGGTTATGTCTCTTAAATGACAGCACATCTGAATATTGCGTAAGCCTGCCATACGGGAGATGTATGTTAGACCTGATATGTCCCACTCACTGCAAAACACATACATACATGTTATATGTTGCATTTAAATCATTGACTTTGTAACAGACGCTAATTCTGACAAAAGTTTTATAAGATCGTATTCTATTTCCTTCAAACATCAGTATTAGCCATATGAATTTGATATTTTACAATACCGATATATGTACATATGTATGTTCTTTCACTATTTTAAATCATTTATGTACATACTCGTACATACATATACCTATACAATGTATATTATGTGTAGTATACATAGATATGTATATTGTTTCAGTATTATATCATAACTTAACAGCTTCATAGTTGAAGAAAATATTTTAACAATGGTTGACTAATTTGCGGTGCAACAAAAATTTTCGTAGTGTCTGCAAAAACTATGCAAATGCTGTTGAAAAAATATGGAAAACCGTTAACCCTAAAGACAATATTTGCAGCTTCCCGCTAATTTTAACTGCTGCAAAATGCTGTCATTTTATTTTTTAAGCTCATCTAACTTCTGATTTCCATTCTCACGTGGTAAGCGGATATTGCTGTTGCCCTTGGAGTCCCATAAAATAATCGAAAACACAAATTATATGGAGTTAATTGCGTTTTAATTCATTTATTAAAGCCAAGTATCTAATAAACTAAAAATGAGAAATGCACATGCTATTTCTCAGTAAAAAACCTAATTTGTTAATCCAAAAATAGTAGCAAAAATCTTATGTAAATAAAAGTTGAATAATAAACTATTTGGAATAGTGATACCATATTACTCCCCTTCCCAAGGCACACGAAAACGAACGCTTCTTCCAGAGACTGTTGTGTAGACTGTAGGTTTATCACTGTTTATACATATCTGGGTCTTCATCAATTGTGGTTACTTGTGGCCCTTTACAAGTAAATGCAGCTTTTATGCCGTCGATGCTTACGTTAACCTGTTTGCCATCCATATTAATTTTATAAAACTTGTCGTAGCGCTTAATTACATTGAACGGGCCTGATGGCATTATCCTGGCTCTTCTTCAGAAAAGTATAGACCTAATAGAGAATAGGTTGGCTAATATCTTCACAATCTGTCTTACTAATGCATACACTCCCCTGACATGGGGAGAAGTTACAGTTGTCTTTGTCCCAAAACCAGGCAAGGAAAGCTATGCAGATCCGAAAGCTTACAGACCGATTAGTTTGACTTCATTCTAACAGAAAACATTGGAAAGAATAACGCATAATGTAATAAAATTTAAACAACACGCTGATATTAAAGAGAGGTCTGATGAGACAACCCTGCCAGAAGTTGTGTATCATATGGAGAGAATCTTCGATCTTGGTATTTACACCATGGCTGTATTTATCGATATAGACGCAGCTTTCAATAATATATCAACCTAGAGCATTGTTGATTCGCTAGGCAATTTTGACTTAGACCAAAGTTAAACTTTTTTGTTCCGAAACAATGAATGAATCCAGGGGCCAAATTACGGTATTCGATATCAATCGAAATTTGTATATAAATTGTATTGAAATTTCGTTTCGAATCGAATGCCTGAGCGAGTTCAATTGAACGTTTCAGTGAGCTGAGCGAAATGAGCGCTCACTACAATAGATGATTTTAGCTCAGTACTGAGCGCCTTTGTGTCAGAGCGCTTTTGTTCACAGCGCTTTTGCTACAGAGCGCTTTTGCTTCAGAGCGCTTTTGCTTCAGAGCGCTTTTGCTTCAGAGCGCTTTTGCTTCAGAGCGCTTTTGCTTCAGAGCTGAACGGTTTTGATGATTTCTGTCATATTTTGTTTTGTTATGATACCACAGATTCTTAATATGCTGCCAGACAAATATAAATACGGCATTGTATGTATATGTTATTGTTGCATGTCTACAGAACCAATCTTTATGTATACAACATTTTTACAAATAAAACTGGTGCGATGAAAACACGTTTTAAAAAATTCCAGTACATGAGAATGGTTTTATTATAAATGTAATATCCACCAATGTTGTTTAAATACCTTGCTGCTATATATATATATATATATATATATATATATATATATATATATAGTATATATATATATATATATATATATATATATATATATGTATGTATATATATATATATATATATATATATATATATATATATTTATATATATTTATATATCAATACTATCCCCTCGTTTTCAGTTCCGATGCAATGCATTGCGTATATAGGGGTCATCTTCTGAGTGCTGGTCCAAGATAAAAAAAAAAAAATATCACCCCAATTAAAAATATTCCCGGGGAAAAGATATACATAATATATGTATATATAGTACATACATATATATATATATATATATATATATATGTATATATATATACATATATATATATATATATATATATAAATATATATATTTTTTTTTTAGGAGTAGGACCAGCACTCAGGTGATGACCTTTACATATGCAATGCATTGCGCCGGAACTGAAAACGAGGGGATAGTATTGAGGGGACAAATTAGGAAAGATGAGAAGATAAACTGTTTTTTTTTTTTTGTAGCTATTTCAACCTTTTACTTCGCCGGCTAATTTCTGCTACAGGGCCGACGAAGGTGGCTATTTCGTAAGGGATTAAATTGTTAAAGGAAATTGATAACAAACTACCAGTTCGTATATTCACGGATAGTAAGAAAGTCATCGAGGCCCTAAGAAATTATGCGGTTCTTTCATCTTTGTCTACTACAATGCAAGGATGAGATAAACGCATTGTGGAAGCATCGAGATAATATGGATTCCAGGACATCCTGGAATTATTGAGGCAGATAAGCTAGCAAAGATGGGAGCATTAATGATAAACATTACACTAGAAAATCCTAAGCCATATCATGTTTTTAAAAATCTCTTGTATGCAATTATATAGCCCATTGCTTGGGCTATATAATTGCGTACAAGAGATTGACAGCACTCTACCGTAGGTGGAGTGACTAGAATTCTATGGAGAAACCCAAACGGTAACAACACAAGGGAAATACTAAGATTAAGTAGGCCAGCACTATGGAGATTGGTTAATATATTAACAGGACATACAGACTTAAGGAATCACCTGGCACGCATGGGTATGGTTTTACTTTTGAAAGTCGTTTATCGATTTTCAAAAGTAAAACACCAGAAGATGTGTAACAAAATTGTATTTATTCCAGTCGAATATAATTTTTCTCTACGTCTCATCGTTTTGAAATTATTCAGAAATTAATGGAGGAAAAATTTTTTTCCAGCAAAATTCTTATATTGTTTTGTTTAAAAATGGAATTAAAAAAACAAAAATCGGATGACTCGTTTTCGAGTTAGCGTGAAATATGTCTCCGAACCTGACTAAAAAATCCCGACCTAATGGAAAAAAACCGAAAACGGATTTGAACCCAGCGCATCAAAATCCATACATCCACATAAATTTATTTAAAGAAGAGACAAAAAATTAATTTTGCTGAGCAGTGTTATTTATAATTGTTAATCTGTTCAAGGAAAACTGCCAATAAATTCGAAATAAGAATTGATGTTCTACAATTCATTTTCACTACAAAAAAATGGTTTTCCCTAAAGATCATCTCTGCAACTTCTCGCTAATTGTGCGGAAATTTGTGAAATAAGAAGGTAATGAGACGAAATACTTATATTTTATAGATTAGGTTTTAAGAGAGTTTCTATTCAGCTCAGTATATATACTCGTATATACCGGTTTAAAATCAGTTCTCGCATTCGTGAGATATCGAAATTGTATGTGTGATCAATAGGCATCGAAGAATTACAGCAATCACCGGTTATCACGTGGAAATGGGCCGACTAATTTCTTGATACACGGACGACGAAGGAGGGTGCTGTTACTACGCTCTTAGTACCACATGGTGCCTTCATAACTGAAACAGGCTAACAAAAACTAACAAATAACAATTAAGACTAACGATGATCACAAGTATTCGCCCAATATTCATGGCTGAGAGCGCAGTCGAACTGTAGATCCTCTTATTCATAGTCTCGTGTTAACTACCAAACAGCATCCTGAATTTGCCAATAATATAGATATTTAAAACTATGGAAAACTGTTTACTCTAAAGTGCATCTACAACTCCGCGTCAATTCTAACCACCAATAATGCTGTTATATTAATTTTAAAACTGCTATAATTTTTGAATGGTTCAACCGATTCTCATGTGATGAGCAGGGGTTGATGTAGTTCTTCGAGTCCTTTAAAAGTATCAAGAACACTAATTGATCACAAACTTTGTTTCGGTGTTTATTAAAAAATTCACTTTGTTGGAATATTTTCGTTCGTAAATTTTACAAACGCATGAGCCGATTTTGGCCTAGTTTGTATCGCTCGACGTTGTTTTTGAATTTCAAAATGAAAAAAATTTCAATTTCTTTTGATACGTGACAAAACATGCCAGCCTGCAGCGGTTACATATGTATGTATATATTAATTGAATTTAGATATAAGAACTTCTCATATGGGTATTTCCATGGTTGCGCACGTGACAGTCGCGCGTATTCAACATGAAGAAAATCAAACTAAGGCCTAAATATTTTTTTCTTCAGTTAGGTTTTTGCGAAGAAATTAGAGATATTTATTTAGTGGAAAGCATGGGTGCTGTAAGAGTCGGGGTCCTGACATATTGGTCAACAAAAGCTGTTGCGTGACGTGACAAAAAATAGAAGTGGTTTTTTTCTACATTTACTAAAGTGCAAAAACCAGCGAAATAAGCTAACAACTTTTATGTAACTTATTTGGATATTATTAAGGCAGAGTTTGGCTTTATTTTCATAACTATTTTGTTGATGATTTTATGTTTAGTTTTATTGATACAAGCATGACATGACATTGCGCTACGTGACATTATTTTCCTTATGATAAACTCGAATAATTTTTGATGTAGTTTGGTTTTAAAGTTTTAATTCAACGAAAATAAATGAAAATTCAACTTCAGGTCAATGTTTGAAAAGGTACATAAGAATAAAAAAATATAGTACCAGGTTACGTCTCAGCTTCGTCATTAAAGCTCGTTTTAGACAATTTCAACTGCCGCCGTCGATATTTTTGTGCTCTTTCCTTTGCTGTTAAGCGATACGCTTGCAATTTTACGGAATCTTTCAACTTTTCCATAAATTTCTTATCTTTGCTTTTAATTTTTTCAGAAACGGTGTCCGTCTACATAAAGACATTTATTGCTGATTACAAAAATATTTGCAGCAAAAATTTGAAAAAAGTTTAACTTACACCAGTTGCGTTACGTGACAAACTTCAATATTGAATAGAAAGGGTCTATTATTAACTTCGGTCAAAGTAATTTATTTTTTAAGTTTTATATATAAAACTTGCTGTAATTTTAAATTTTTATTGAATTCCGTACCAAAGCGCAGATGATATGACTAAAAACAAGTAAAAGTGCTATATTCGGTTGTGCCGAATATTAAATAAATACCCTTCACAGATGTAATTCTTTTCGTTTAAATTTTTCGGCTATGAAGCTAAATGTTTGGCTTTTCTTATTTCTAATACCTCTGACTACTTTCAAAAATATTATTTATGTTTAATTTACAAACAAAAGGAAAAAATCCGTTTCATGTTCCCCAAAAAATTCTAATTGTCCACCCGTAGGATCGTCTTTTAGATTTTTTTGGTTTTTAATACCAATTTAATTCTTCCCGAAATATAAAAAGATTTCATACACAAAAAACCAAAATTAGGAACTTATATGGTTAATTTTATGTAAAAAAAAATTCGATTTTCCAATCCTGGAACCGAATTTTTAATTTAAAAATTTTTAAAGCGATTAAATTCTTAGCGAAGTATAAAATATGTTTAATTTACTGAATAAAATCAAAATTGGGATAAAAGTTCCTTTTTTATTTACCGGAAAATTTCGATTTTCCAACCATGGAACCGAATTTTTAATACCAATTTAATTTTCCCTGAAGTATAAAATAAGTTTAATTCACTAAAAAACAAAATTTGGAATTTATTTGGGTACTTTTATGTACCAAAAATTTCGATTTTCCAAACCTGGAACCGAATTTTTAATTTTTTAATGCTAATTGAATTTATTCTGAAATATAAATTAGGTTTAATTCACTAAAAGCAAAAAATTTGGAATTTATGTGGGTACTTTTTGTCCAACCCAGGAGTCGAAATTTTGATTTTTTTAAGATTTGTATACCAATTTTGTTCTTCCTGAATTATAAAACAGTTTTAATTAGCAAAAACAGCAACATCAATTGCCTTTTTAATTACTTTTATGTAGAAAAAATATTTAAATTTCCCAATCCTGGAAACGAAATTTTGTTTTTGTTTATTTTTTTTACCAATGCAACTCTTAATGAGGAATGAAATACAGTGAACTCGCGAAAACGTGAATACTCGAATACATGAACGACTCGGAAACGTGAACATTTTTATTTTTACATTGACTACTCTAAAACGTGAACAAAGTCTGAAAGCTCTAAAACATGAACAAAGTTTTCTTCGCCTTTTTCGATTTATTTTTGAATTTACGTTTAATTTTGGGAATCCCAGAACATTTTTCTCATTTTTATGTTGATTGTTTTCAACAAATACATGCATATAGGTACATACAAATGTACGTTGTATATGCATACGTATGCAGGCCTGATTATACTGATTTAGTTGTGCCATGACAACCTGTAAGTTTAAATTTACATACATACATAAAAATAAAAAGGTTGACCAAAGTGAGGTTTAAGGCTGCACTAAAAATTGTAAAACAAAATACTTACCAAAGGAAGACAAGCGATTTCTTGGTATAAAATTAGTTTAGTTGTTTTTATGGTTACTTTTAGGAATCTTTATTCAATTTTCTAGAAGTGAAAAAGTGTAAACATTTTATTTTATATTTGCTAAGTGAATAAATTTTTAATTTTCCATCCAATTTTAATATCTGATGTTAAATTGTTTGCTTGAAGTTATTATTTGAAGGTAAACTGTGCTTTTTTATTATAAAATTTTTACAATCGAAAACGTGAACAAATTTTAAAACGTGAACACCCTTGGTAAAAATTAGTTCATGTTTTCGCGAGTTCACTGTAGTTTTATTTAAGAAAAACTTAATATTTGTAACCATTTTGGTCACTTTCATGTACTACAAAATATTGCAGTTATCCAACTCTGAAATCTAAATTTTTATTTTTTTTTAATTTTTGATACAAATTTTGTTTTTCCTGAACTAAAAAATAGTTTTAATTAGTAAAAAACCTTTTTGGTTACTTTTATGTATAAACAATATTTAAATTTCCCAGCTCTGGAAGCGAAATTTTAATTTTTTTACCAATCCCAGTCTTCATTATGTATAAACACATTTTATTTAAGAAAAACTTAAAATTTGCAACCATTTTGGTCACCTTCATGTCCTACAATATATTGCATGTACAAAAAAAACTTTAAACTTCCCAACCCTGGAAGTGAAATTTTATTTATTTTTTGTTTTTTTACCAATGCAACTATTTATGAGGTATAAAGTAGTATTATTTAAGAAAAATTTACAATTTTGAACCATTTTGGTCACCTTCATGAACTATAATATATTGCACTTGTCCATGGATTCGAAATTTAGATTATTTTGAAAATTTTTAATACCAATTTTGATCTTCCTAAAATAGCAAACAGTTTTAGTTAGCAAAAAAAAAAAACAATGTCAATTGCGTTTTTGGTTACTTATATGTATAAAAAAATTTCAATTTCCCAACCCTGGAAGCGAAATTAAAATTTTTTAAAATTTTTTTATCAATGCAAATCTTCATGAGGCATTAAGTAGTTTTGTTTCAGAAAAACTAAAATTGTGTAACCAGTTTGGTTATTACATGTACTACAAAATATTGCATGTACCAAAAAAAAACGTTAATTTTTCCAACACTGGCAGCAGAATTTTAATTTTTTGTTTTTTTTTTATCAGGGCAACGCTTCCTGAGATATAAAGTAATATTTTTTAAGAAAAATGTAAAATTTTTAACCATTTTGTTAATTGTACTTGCCCATCCCTGGATTCGAAATTTAATTTTTTATTTGTGAATATATGATACCAATTTTGTTGTTCCTAAATTATAAGACAGTTTTAGTTAGCAAAAAAAACAGACATCAGTTGCCTGTTTCATTACTTTCACGTATAAAAAAATTCAATTTCCCACCCCTGGAAGCAAAATTTGAATTTAAAACTTTCTTTTCTTTTTGCCATTGCAAATCTTCATGACGTATAAAGAGGTTTTGTTAAAGAAAAACTTAACATTTTTAACAATTTTAGTTTTTACATGTACTATAAAATACGGAATGGGCCGTAAAAAAATTTTTAATTTCCTTGGTTTAAATGCAAGTAGAACCTTAATATTAGACACATAGGATTGTAGTTGACTACAATATTTAATGTTAATATTTTTATTTATTTCGAATTTCCTATGAAACAATGCATATTTGTGGAGGTGAAGACATGTTAAGGTATTCTCGATGTTGTGAAAAATCAGTTAATTTAACCAAACAATTTAAAAATTTGTAATCATTGTAATCATAAATTTGTTCTCTTCCACAGACGGACGGACGGACATACTCAGATCGTCTTATATATACTTTATGTGGTCTCAGATGGATATTTCGCTGCGTTACAAAAGGAATGACAAAATGAATATACCCTCCATATTCTTTTTTATAGGGTACTAAAATTCAAGCAGGCCTCTAATGGTATAATAGAAGCTTTTATATGCTTGGAGAAGTTCAGAAAAAGAATTTAGATATTGCGTATTATAGGTTGCTTTCGATTTCTCCAATATCTACGATAAGTGAAATATTTCTTTGCGGGTCTAGTATTATAAAAACTAAATAAAAAGTCGCATAAATCTTAATTATTTAATACAAATTAGTTTTCTAAAACTTTATTTTAAACTATTAAAAGTGCTGTTGGCTGAACACGATATGAATCTATTTTATTTTTCTACACCTTTATACAATCAGAAATCCAAATAAAATAGATTCATATCGAATATAATTTGTTTGTTGGTTTAGTTTTGTATGAGTTTCAAGGCCTACTATGCTTATTCTGTTGTGATTTTTGAAAATAAATAGTTTGTTATTTACAAATTGTAAATTCTCAGATTGTTTTCAGAAGTATATGCATAAGATAAGAGGTTTTTAACTTTTCAAAGCTGTGGTTAAAGTCTACTGATGATTTGGTAAAGCACCAATGAAATGCATGTAGACATTGCTTGACCACCAACAAATAAATTTCATTTATATGTAATAGTATTGTGACAACAATGTGTCAAATAAAAATTTCATAAAATTATTTTATTTATATTAAGGTTTCATTTCTGTCAAGCCATTAGAAGGAATATGTGCAAACGAAAGACTCTTCCGCAATGTATGTATAAGATCCGCAAAGCAGGCAGCTCTGCTCTACCATAAATTAATGGCACTCGCTTTACTTCCACCGGAATTAATAAGAAATAACTCCCCAAAAAAATGTTTAAGGACTTATTTAAATTTGGAAATTTGGGGAGTTGCTTCATATGAAATAACTCCCAAAAAAATGAAATAAGTCCCCGAAAAACGTTGTTGTTGTTTTTCATATATTTTATTTTCGGGACTCATTTCTTTTATTTTTTGGGGACTTATTTCGTGGGGAGTTATTTCATGCCGCCGACGAACAGCACACCCTCCTTCACCGGCACTGTACCAAAAAATTAGCCGCCAAAGTAAAAGGTCGAAATAGCTACAAAATACTATTCGCTCCTAAGAAAGCTAGCAAAATGATCGAACTCGCGTTCATTTTTCGTTAATATACAAACTATGTAATAGTTCAAGAATTGCTGTTGTTTTTTTACTAGTAAAAAATTTTATATATTTTTTGTTATTGCAATTCCTTAAATTACAAATAACCTTATTAATGGATTAATTCATCAATAACGAAATTAATTGATTAAACCAAACCATGTCTTAATTACTCGATCAATTAAGCTATTAAAGCAAAAGCCCCATTATATTAATGCCCTAGACATTTCAAACATTTTAGTGACATTCATACAATATCTTTTTTTCGCATTTTCAGTCACCTATGATTATAATCATTTCAAAACGTGTCATATCTTAACAAAAAACTTAAGCAATACTAAGTATTACAAACAGGCGTGTTATGTTTCATCATATTTTTATCATTTACTAATTTGTATACCCTCCAAAAAAGAATTGGAGGGTATATTCACTTTGTCATTCCATTTGTAGCGCAATCAAATACCCATCTGGGACTCCATAAAGCATACATATTCATAATCAGTGGAAAACATGATGTAGTCTATTTTTGGTCGTTGAAGTACGATATTATATGCAAAAATAGTGTAAATATTGAACAATTTGTATTGCTTAAGCCTATAAGTAGCTGAGATGTTCTCTGGCCTTGCAGAGATGAAACGTCTCTCCCACGGCCCATCCCGGAATGACTCTGTCAAAGTAGAGATTTAAAATTTGGTACAGAGATGTCTTAAAGGAACTCCACCAAGTTAAACATATTAAATTTACTTACTAAATATTTGGAGGGTATTTAAGATTCGACCCGGTCGAATATAACGTTTTTACTTGTTGTTTTTTTATTCTCTGTGCGTTTATGGGAAGTCATATATAATTTTGTGTGATGTTGTGTAGAGATTAGCTCCAATTGTGTGAATTTGATATAAATATTAGTTTCTTATTAATATCATTTTAGTTTTGAAGTTCAAAATGAAGACAAGCAACGTATTTTTTCTAGTATTTTTGAGTTGTGTGCTACAACTTAATACCGTATATTTCGTCCGTGGTCTTAAAAACGATGAGGACAAAACGGATAAATTTTATGAGGATTTTCACTCATTGATAAACAAATTAGAAACTATAATTGGCCCATTTGTGGAAAATCTAATGGATTTGCAACGATATATAGATGACTATTCTAAGGATAATGAGAGTTTACATCTTTTTGCGTACAAATTACATGAAATTCAACAAAGTAATCTTTATAAGTATTTCGAAGACGACACAAAAACACAACTGGAAAAGATTACGGAAGGTTTTCCTCATAATTTGAAATATTTGCTTTTTAAGTCACACTTTTGTCTTTCGAATGTTAATAATTCTGCTTTTATATACACTGCAATTGATCCGACCAATACCACTAAAACCGATAATGTTTGGCTTTGGACTGCCAAGTCAGATATAGATGATACAGGCTACATTAAAGCTGACATTAAAGAAGAATATGAACTTGGTGCAGTTAACTATAAGTTTATACTTCAGGGTACTAAATATAACATGTATTACTATTTGAACTATAATCATGTGGTAAAAGGTTGGAATGATGACAGCACTCCTCCAAAATATCTCTGGGATATAAAATTTTTGGATGATAGTATTGTTGAAATTTCACAAGATGGCTATTTAATGTGTGATTTCAAAGAATTTGACAAGGAGAGACGTATCGTTGCTGGCGTAAAGGACGTAAATGATTCTTCAGAGAGAACTAAATGTCAATGGCGTTTAGGAGAATGTCCTGAGGTACAAGAATAGCACTGGTAAAAATTGTGAAAACAATAAATGAAGCAACAATTTATTTGTTAATATAAGCGTTTTTGATAATATATCTATACATACACACAAAATAACTATACTGTTGTTAATGATATTCAGTTTAATTGATTGTATAGTTAGTTAACTTTTCCATAAACTTAAGTTGTGTTTAAATACACTTTCAGTTTTTCAGTCTAAAATTAATTTTGGGATTTAATTGTGATAAAAGTATGGTAGCACAAATATATGGTAAGAAAAATACTGCAAATGATACAATAAAACTACCTTCTTACCGACGTTTTGTTTCAATGAAAAACACATGGTGGTATGAAAAATTTAAATTGAATTTAAATGTTCAATGTGGGACATTTAAATCTTATTTAATTTTGAAGTGAAAAACAAAATTTTGTATTTAAATAGACTTTAAGTTTAAACAGTATTTAATTTTGAAGTTAAAAACTGGGCATAAGGAAACTCAAGTCATTGGGCGGAGTGAATAAAAATTTAGTTTACGAGTATGCTACCAAGCATCAACTACTAGAACTAGCTAAAGCTACTAATTAAAGGTAGAAAAAGTGTGAATAAGTCTTTGCTAGTGCTGATACGCGGTAGTATAAGCTGGAAAATTTAACTGCTGGCAGAAATCATTGATGAGTTGCCACTTTTTTTTTTGCTTTTAAATCCCGGCATAATGTTTTAGGAATTTTAATATGTAAGCTGCAAGTGTATTTCTACTATAAATAATTCGTTTAGTTTTATAAATAATACATATCGTCACCTAAAATGCAAAATAATGCAACATCAATTTTCATACGTTTACAGGAGAAGCAATAAACTGCATAAAATTATCTATGATATACATATAAAATGACTTTTCTTAGAACTCGTTAAAAAATGCATTAAAAACAATTAAAAAATACCCAGGTGTAAGAAATGTTGGGTTTTGATAGCGGAGTAATGGGAAAATTTACACCTTAATTAATAGGAACTTTGCAAAAATGCATAATATGTACATGTAATATACACAATTTTGTGTGTTTTGGTTCTTTATACCCTTCACAAAAATGTGAAAGGGTATATATAGGTTTGCCATTCCGGGTGTAATTTCTTCGATATCAATATAGGATCCCATAAAGTATATATATTCTGGATCCTTATGAAAAACGATGACGATTGAGCGATGTCCGTCTGTCCGTCGGTCCGTACGGTTTTCCCAAGCCCACAGAAGAGCTAGAGACTTCATTCTTTGACCGTTTGATTGGAAATGAACTTAAATAGAGTGGTATTGAAATTCAGAAAGATCCGATTTACGGTTCCAGAGCTGGGAAACTTACACCTATTTCTCTACGCAAAATTTATACCAAAAACCAATTATTTTGTTTAATAATTGTAAATTTAACCTATTTCGTGCTTTGGGAAGCCTCAATGGTGTATTAAAAACTAAAAAAAATTAAAATTTGTTTCCAGGGATGGGAAATAAAATTTTTTTTTTCGGCCCATTCCGTATTTTGTAGTACATATAGTAATTAAATTGTTAAAAATTTCAAGTTTTTCTTTAGCAAACCCTCTTTATACGTTATGAAGATTTTCATTGACCAAAACAAATTTTTTAAATCCAAATTTTGCTTCCAGGGATGGGAAATTGCATTTTTTTATATGTGAAAGTAATCAAACAGGCAACTGATGTTTTTTTTTGCTACCTAAAACTGTCTTATAATTTAGGAAGAACAAAATTGGTATTAAAAATTAAAAGAAATCAAAATTTCGAATCCAGGGTTGGACAAGTGCAATATTTTGTAGTACATGAAAGTGGCCAAAATGGTTAAAAAATTAAAATTTTTCTTAAATAAAACTACTTTATACCTCAAGAAGACAAAATTGTTATAAATTTTGAGTTTTTCTTAAATAAAATCACTTTATACTTCACGAATATTTGCATTGATAAAAAAAAATTCCAGGGGTGGGAAATTGAATTGTTTTTAGACATAAAAGTAACCAAAATGGTTAACAATTTAAAATGTTTCTTCAATAAAACTACTTTATACCTCATGAAGAGTCGCATTTATAAAAAAGCAACAAAAAAAAATTACATTTCAATTCCAGGGCTGGGAAATTGAAAGTTTTTTTGGTACATGCAATATATTGTAGAACATGAAAGTGACAAAAATGGTTGCTAATTTTATGATTTTCGTAAATAAAACTACTCTATAAGTAATGAAAACTAGCATTGGTAAAGAAAGAAGACAAAAATAAAAATTTCGCTCCCAGGGATAGGAAATTGAAATTTTTTTTATACATAAAAGTAACCAAAAAGCCAACTAACGTCGGTTTTTTACCAATTAAAACTATTTTTTAATTCTGGAAAAACAAAATTGGTATCAAATATAAAACAAAATCAAAATTTCGATTCCAGGGTTGAATAACTGCAATGTGACCAAAATGGTTACGAATTTTAAGTTTTTCTTATATAAACCTCATTATTAAGAGTTGCATGAACCTCTTTCATGAACCATAAAATATTTTATGGTACATGAAAGTGACTAAAAAGTTTAAAAATTCACTAAGAATCGCATTGGAAAAAGATATAAATTCGCTTCCAGAGTTGGAAAATCGAAATGTTTCTGGTACATAAAAGTACCCACATAAATTCAAATTTTGTTTTTTTTTAGTGAATTAATCGTATTTTATACTTCAGGAAGAATTAATTTGGTATTAAAAATTCGGTTCCAGGGTTGGAAAATCGAAATTTTTACCAAAAAAAAAATCTAAAAGACTATTCTACGGTTGGTTTCATGAACCTTTTGGGGTACATGAAACGGATTTTTTCTCTTTGTTTGTAAATTAAACATATTTAATATATTTGAAAGACGTTCAGAGATATTAGAAGTAAGAAGAGCCAAACATTCATCTTCCTAACCAAAAAATTTAAACGTTGTCTAATATATAAAAGTAACTGATGACATCACTTTGTTTATTTTTATTATTTTTTAATTAAAGCTACTTTCTGTTTTAGCAAGAAAGAAAGAAAGAAAGAAGAATTACATCTGTGAAGGGTATTTAAGATTCGGCGTAGCCGAATATAGCACTATTACTTGTTTTATATTATTTTGCTTTTGGTTTTTTTAAAGTTGCGTGCGTATTGGCTTTGTGCTGCTAATGAGGCCTGGCTGAAAATAAAGTACAACAAAAATCATAGTGGCAACGGCATATAATGTTATTTGTTATTGTTTCACATAAGTATTCACCCCTATCATGAATAATTTATCCCTCGAAATTTTTGCCTTTTCCCTACAATTGCAATCATGAAAAAAATCGCCGTGAATGATTTCACCCTAAAATTAAATTCCCCTGATCGGAATGATATCTTTTCCGCGAGTTTTTTCACTTTTCCCTTTAATTTTTTCACTTAGTTTTTGGTGGGGAATAGAGTAGAAAATGTAAGTATTTTCTATTATAATTCGAATATTAGAGTTTCCAAGTTTTATTTTAGTGGCAAGACCCGTTAATAAAACGCAAACTTATATTTTTTGCAACAAATCAATTCCATGCGTCTTTGTAAGACTTGTTGCTCCAATTCTAAAGATTAAGAATATTTTTAACCGTTTTGTCTGGTTTTCAAAATGTATCCAAATTATTCGAGTACTAAATATTTAGTCATACTTTTTTTAAATTATTGCATAAACTAAAATTTTTCATGTTGTTTTCGGCTTCTTCTCTTATTTTGATTTCACTGAGAACTAATAGCGGGAATAATTTCTCACTGGAGATTCACGATATCATTTTTCCCTTCGAGTGGAATAAAAATTTCATGTGAACAAAAATTACCCTTGTTATATTTGAGTCGCAAAGCAGCTCTGAGTCAGTCAACATCAAGCCTCGTTGACAATTGTTATTTAAGTGCAGCCAGACCACTGATCGTTTACTCTCTTGCCCGATTTAGCCCATCTCCGAACTTAACCTGTGCTGTCCTTCAATATATATTTATACCAAATTTCAAGAGTCTAGCTCTTTTCGTTTGGACTGAATCGTGATTTCCACAGACGGACGGACATGGTCAGTTCGTCTTAGATTTCATCACTGATCAATAATATATATACCTTATGGGGGCTGCGTTACAAACGCAATGACAAAGTGAATATACCCTCCATATTCTGTTTTGGAAGGTATAGAAAGTAATGTACGCGCAACTGGAAACAAGCCCATAAATTTGAAAAATTGGGCCTTTTGGAGCAAGACTCTAATCCAGTTTTCGACAAGATTTTACGTATTTTGAATAATTGCAGAATATAATATTTGATGATCATCATATTAATTACATACTTATGTTACACACGATAGGTGCCATTGACATCAGCGTCGTCGTTGAGGGAGAAAAACCACCACCAGAGCTTGATTCAACAATTGATAAAGAAAGAGGAAAGAAATATATAATTTTAATGTAATATCTGAAAAGAAAAGAGAAAATAAAAAAAAAACAAGTAAAAACGTTATATTCGACCGGGTCGAATCTTAAATACCCTCCAAATATTTAGTAATACAATATCATGTTTTCCACAGAAGAACGTATGGGCATTGCTAGACCGTCTTAGACTTCATCACAATTCTCTTTGGAGGGTATAAAAACTGTATTTTGGCGGGGTCGCTCTGGCAAGGGCTGTGGGGGAAACATTTCACCGTTGTCATAAAACTCTAAAAATAAATGCTTGGGATAATTATATACAAAATTAAAATTTCTTTTTTTTGATATGGTCATTTAGAGGGCAAAGGGGTAGAGGGGGTAGGGCAGAAACAGATACACATAAAACTGTAAAAATAAATGCTTGGGATGATTATACACAAAATAAAAAAAAATGTATATTTATTTTTAATAGGGTCATTTAGTGGGCAAAGGGGGAGGAGGGGGTAGGGCAGAAATCGGCAGTCATAAAACTCTAAAGATAAATGCTTGGGATGATTATATACAAAATTAAAAAAAAACTTTTTTTTTTGGTAGGGTCATTTTGGTGGCAAAGGAAGAGGGGGGGGGGGGGGTAGGTCAGAAATCGGCAGTCATAAAACTTTAAAGATAAATGCTTGGGATGATTATATACAAAATTTAAAAAAAAATTTTTTTTTTGGTAGGGTCATTTAGGGTGCGAAGGGGAAGGAGGGGGTAGGGCAGAGTAGTACCAGGTTTCGTCTCAGCTTCGTCATTAAAACGTAAAAGTGTTATTTTTAAGGAATGTAGGCTTAAGTAAAACAATTTGTTAAATTTTTATGCTATTTTTGCCTAAATATATATGCTTGGGATGATTATATACAAAATTAAAAAAAAAAAATATTTTTTTGGTAGGGTCATTTAGGGGGCAAAGGAAGAGGTGGGGGGGGGTAGGTAGGGCAGAAATCGGCAGTCATAAAACTCTAAAGATAAATGCTTGGGATGATTATATACAAAATTTAAAAAAACTTTTTTTTTTGGTAGGGTCATTTTGGACGAAAGGAAGAGGGGGGGGGGGGGTAGGTCAGAAATCGGCAGTCATAAAACTTTAAAGATAAATGCTTGGGATGATTATATACAAAATTTAAAAAAAATTTTTTTTTTTGGTAGGGTCATTTAGGGTGCGAAGGGGAAGGAGGGGGTAGGGCAGAGTAGTACCAGGTTTCGTCTCAGCTTCGTCATTAAAACTTAAAAGTGTTATTTTTAAGGAATGTAGGCTTAAGTAAAACAATTTGTTAAATTTTTATGCTATTTTTGCCTATAATTTTTTTTTTGGTAGGGTTATTTTAGGAGGCAAAGGAACAAGGGGGGGCTAGGGCAGAAATCGGCAGTCATAAAACTCTAAAGATAAATGCTTGGGATGATTATATACAAAATTAAAAAGAAACTTTTTTTTTTGGTAGGGTCATTTTGGTGGCAAAGGAAGAGGGGGGGGGGGGGGTAGGTCAGAAATCGGCAGTCATAAAACTTTAAAGATAAATGCTTGGGATGATTATATACAAAATTTAAAAAAAATTTTTTTTTTTGGTAGGGTCATTTAGGGTGCGAAGGGGAAGGAGGGGGTAGGGCAGAGTAGTACCAGGTTTCGTCTCAACTTCGTCATTAAAGCGTAAAAGTGTTATTTTTAAGGAATGTAGGCTTAAGTAAAACAATTTGTTAAATTTTTATGCTATTTTTGCCTAAATATATATGCTTGGGATGATTATATACAAAATTAAAAAAAAAAATATTTTTTTGGTAGGGTCATTTAGGGGGCAAAGGAAGAGGTGGGGGGGGGGGTAGGTAGGGCAGAAATCGGCAGTCATAAAACTCTAAAGATAAATGCTTGGGATGATTATATACAAAATTTAAAAAAACTTTTTTTTTTGGTAGGGTCATTTTGGACGAAAGGAAGAGGGGGGAGGGGGGGTAGGTCAGAAATCGGCAGTCATAAAACTTTAAAGATAAATGCTTGGGATGATTATATACAAAATTTAAAAAAAAATTTTTTTTTTGGTAGGGTCATTTAGGGTGCGAAGGGGAAGGAGGGGGTAGGGCAGAGTAGTACCAGGTTTCGTCTCAGCTTCGTCATTAAAGCGTAAAAGTGTTATTTTTAAGGAATGTAGGCTTAAGTAAAACAATTTGTTAAATTTTTATGCTATTTTTGCCTATAATAGCGCCCACTAAAGTGGGCGGGGTAAAAAAATATTTTTATTTTATTTAATGGCTCCAAGTTTAAGGCGTTGGACCGTATTTGACATAAAAATATATCATTTGCTTAACAAAATAACCAAAAAACTTTAAAAATTATGTTGTTTTTTCTGGGCTGGTTTAGTTCTTCTTAGGGGAACTTTTTTCCCTCTTGCCCGATTTAGCCCATCTTCGAACTTAACCTGCTCTAAGTTTTAAAATATATTTATGCAAAATTTCAAGAGTCTAGCTCTTTTCGTTTGGACTGTATCGTGATTTCCACAGACGGACGGACGGACATGCTCAGTTCGTCTTAGATTTCATCACTGATCAAGAATATATATACTTTATGGGGTCTGAGATGGATATTTCGATGCGTTACAAACGGAATGACAAAGTGAATATACCCTCCAAATTCTTTTTTGGAGGGTATAATAACTCGCAGAATCGCAAAGAGTGGTACTTTTAAGGCAACTGAAAGTAGTAAATTTAAGAGAACAGAAGAACGAAGAAAACCTTGAGACTAAATTTGAGCAGATATGTATATAATGAAAATAATGTAGGATGTTCTATTGAAATATTGGACGAAAAGTATTCCACAGATATATAGTATTTTTATATATTTTTATCATACGCGTAGAATAAGTTTACTGAATGCCAAGTATTGTTACTTATGTTTTTATACCCTTCACAAAATAGTGAAAGGGTATATATAGGTTTGTCCTTCCATGTGTAATTTCTTCGATATGAACATGGGACCCCATAAAGTATATATATTCTGGATCCTTATGAGTAGCGATGACGATTGAGCGATGTCCGTCCGACTGTACGTATAGCTCTTCTGGGGTTTTCCCAAACCCCCTGAAGAGCTAGAGACTTCGCTCTTTTACCGTTGGATTGGAAATGAACGTAAATAGAGTGCTATTGAAATTCAGAAAGATCCGATGTATGGTTTCAGAGCTGGGAAGCTTACACCTATTTCTCGACGCAAAATTTATACCAAAAATCAATTATTTTTTTTAATGCTTGTAAATTAAACCTACTTCTTGCTTTGGGAAGCCTCAATGGTCTATTAGAAACTAAAAAAATAAAATTTTTTTCCAGGGATGGAAAATTACAAATTTTTTTCCAGGGATGGAAAATTAAAAATTTTTTTTTCGGCCCATTCCGTATTTTGTAGTACATGTAGTAACTAAAATTCTTAAAAAATTTTTCTTTTACAAAACCTCTTTATACGTCATGAAGATTTGCATCGGCCAAAAAAATTTTTTAATTCAAATTTTGCTTCCAGGGGTGGGAAATTGCATTTATTTTATACGTGAAAGTAATCAAACAGGCAACTGATGTTGTTTTTTTTTCTAGCTAAGCCTGTCTTATAATTTAGGAAGAACAAAATTGGTACAAAAATTCAAAAATAAAAAATAAAATTTGGAATCCAGGGATGGACAAGTGCAATATTTAATAATATGTACATGAAAGTGGGCAAAATGGTTAAAAATTTAAAATTTTTCTTAAATAAAACTACTTTATACCTCAAGAAGACTTGCACTGATAAAAAAATAATAAGTAAAATTTCGCTTCCAGGGTTGGGAAAATGAAAGTTTTTTTTGGTACATGCAATATTTTATAGTACATGTGATAACCAAATAGGTTATAAATTTTGAGTTTTTCTTAAATAAAATCACTTTATACTTCATAAAGATTTGCATTGATTAAAAAAATTTTTAAAAATTAAAATTTCGCTTCCAGGGTTGGGAAATTGAAAATGTTTATACATAAAAGTATCAAAATGGCTAAAAATTTAATATGTTTCTTCAATAAAACTACTTTATACCTCATGAAGAGTCGCATTTATAAAAAAGCAAAAAAAATTAAATTTCAGGGCTGGGAAATTTAAAGTTTTTTTGGTACATGCAATATATTGTAGAGCTTGAAAGTGACAAAAATGGTTTCAATTTTTAAGATTTTCGTAAAGAAAACTATTTTATAACTAATGAAAACTAGCGTTGGTAAAACAAGAAAACAAAAATGAAAATTTCGCTCCCAGGGATGGGAAATTGAAATTTTTTTATACATAAAAGTAACCAAAAAGCCAACTAACGTCGGTTTTTTACTAATTAAAACTATTTTTTAATTCTGGAAAAACAAAACTGGTATCAAATATTAAAACAAATCAAAAAATCCCTGGAGTTGGATAACTTCAATATTTTGTGGTACATGAAAGTGACCAAAATGGTTACAAATTTTAAGTTTTTCTTAAATAAACCTCATTATTAAGAGTTGCATGAACCTCATTATTAAGAGTTGCATTGGTAAAAAAAACCAACCAAAATTAAAATTTCGTTTCCACGGTTGGGAAATTGAAGTATTCTTTATGCATAAAAGTAACAAAAGAGGCAATTACCGTTGTTGTTTTTGCTAATTAAAACTACTTTAAATTCAGGAAGAACAAAATTGGTATTACAATCTAAAATATCAAAATTTCGATTCCAGGGTTGGATAAATGTATATGGTACATGAAAGTGACCAAAAAGTTTAAAAATTTACTAGGAATTGCATTGGTAAAAAAATTAAAATTCGCTTCCAGAGTTGGAAAATCGAAATATTTCTGGTTCATAAATGTACCCAAATAAACTCCAAATTTTGGTTTTTAGTGAACTTAACCTATTTTATACTTCAGGAAGAATTAATTTGGTATTAAAAATTTGGTTCCAGGGTTGGATAATCCAAATATTTTAGTACATAAAAATAGCCATATAAGTTCCTTATTTAGGTTGTGTGTGAAATCTTTTTTATACTTCTGGAAGAGCTAAATTGGTATTAAAAATTAAAAATCCAATTTCAGGGTTGGAATATCGACATTTTCTGATTCATAAAAGTAACCATATAATTTGTTATTTCTGATTTTTATGATGAATTATACCTACTTTATATATCAGGAAGAAATAAATTGGTATTAAAATTAAAAAAAAAATATCTAAAAAATTATTCTACGGTTGAACAATTAGAAGCTTTTGGGGTACATGAAACGGATTTTTTTTTTGTAAATTAAACATATTTAATATTTTTGAAAGACGTTCAGAGGTATTAGAAGTAAGAAGAGCCAAACATTTAGCTTCCTAGCCAAAAAATTTAAACGTTGTCTTATATATAAAAGTAACTGATAACATCATTTGGTTTTTTTATATTACTTTTTAATTAAAGCTGCTTTCTGCTTTAGCAAGGAAGAAAGAAGAATTACATCTGTGAAGGGTATTTAATAGTCGGCACAGCCGAATATAGCACTTTTACTTCTTTTTTTATAATTATAGCAAATTATTGTTATGCTCATGCCAGTTGGGCGTAAGCATAAAATAGTACAAATGATTCTAAAACGTGATTTTTTTTTTATTTAGTATTTAGGTATGTATTAATATATTTGATAATTATAATAAGTTACTATAGGGTCCGCCAAGTCACTTTTTTTTAAATGCTATTAAAAACTACTGAATATTTTCTCAATATTTGAAAGTGCAATCCTTCCGGTTAATAATGGAAAATAATTTCATTCAAATTGGACTTTGTATGGCGTCATACCAAGGTCTTTGTGCAAAATTCGTCTCAATGATGTCTCCGAAATGTTGAGAACGACTGTGAATTGATGTTGATGGCGCTTCACGCACACTTTTTGCCACAGCAGCAATATTCTTGGGTGTACGCACTGTTTTTGGCTTTTCACGCTTTGGTTTATCCATGAGGATGCCAGTTTCTTTCACTTTTTTCACAAGATAAGGAACATACTGAGCTGACGGTGCTTCTCTTCTTCCAAAATCCGTACGCAATTTTCGCACACATTCTGCAACATCACGATGATTTTCAAAGTAATGTCGCAATATTTCCCAGCGTTGTTCAAGCGTATACACAACCATATTCGTTCAGCGGAAGGATAAAACTAATTATCTGTCAAATCAGACATGAACTAAGTGTTACCATTCACGAAATAAGCACTAGTTGGAAAAAAACGTTAGATGGCGGACCCTTTATAACTGTAACAAGTTACTCTTATGCTGATAAGCATAAAACAGTACAAATGAATTTGAGAAGTGATTTATGTCTATTTAGATATATGTATGTATATATGAATATTTCTAAAATTAAACATAAAATATATAAATATGTAACGCAAATCACTGTGATTGCTAAATCACAAGAGTAAAAATTCCTTTATTTATTCAGTACACAAAGGGTTGAGTTCTTTTGCAATTTCTTGTCTTCTCCCTCGGTCTAATTCTCTGAAATTATTTGTGAAGTCTGCGCCGTGATCCTCTTCTTCGCCCTCTAGGAAAAGTTCTATCGCTTCGGGTTGATTTTCTAAATCATCCCTTAAAAAAATTGCAATATTGTGTAGTACGGCGCAGCTATACTCAACAGCTTTGTTGAGTATATCTGATTATATCGTCAATATCTAGTTTATATGGGCAACTCTTTATACGAATTAGATACGCTATATGAGCATCTGTCAGTCATCTTCTACCTACATATATATTTAAGTTTTATTAATTTACGTAGTGAAAATGTTGTTGTCATTTTTGTTAGTTCCTCTTTAATTTTATTATTTTGAGTTTCTATTTCACATTCCATGGGATTTTTGTGTAATTTTACTAAGGATTTGATCGTATCGAAGGCATTGAAACGTTTACTATAATATAAAAGAATGCTTTCATGAACTTTGACGTATTCTTTAATTTAAAAATTTTGTATATTACCATTTAAAGATATTAGCTTAGAAGTTCTATTTAAGCTGGATACATTTAAATCTTTGAGATTGGCTATTAGACCTTAAATTTTTTTATAAATTGATTTATTATAAAAATCTGTTAAAAAGTATCTTTACTTTTTTCCCTGCAGCTGAATATTTACTTTATTGGCAAATTCCACAGTATCAGGGAAGGCATTGTGACCCCTCCTGATTTTACCTATTATTTTTATAACTGTTTGCATAACACTTAGCAAATTAATATTTTTATGGATGTTTATGGATAATAAAATGGAATATATACACTGAATCAATTAAGTCTCCGTACAGATATTATCATTTTATATATTAAATAATTTATGATCGCTTTAATATATATTTGCTAGATTTTTTATTCTATTTGGTAGGAAATGTTATAAAATAAAATATAACGTAAAATAAATATAACAGTTTTAGTTAAAAACATAAAAAATTAATCAATTTCTTC
Source organism: Linnaemya tessellans (assembly GCA_951800035.1). NCBI lineage: Eukaryota > Metazoa > Arthropoda > Insecta > Diptera > Tachinidae > Linnaemya > Linnaemya tessellans. The sequence goes on along the minus strand of OX637535.1, from coordinate 94,541,365 downwards.
AGCTTCAGAGAAAAGAAAACAAAAAATTCTCCGTACAGTTCGCCATTTTTAGATTAAAATTCCTAACATTAAACCCAGTTGCATCTAATATGTGGTAGGTCCTCCGTTATTAGTAATTACAGCATTTTATCGGCTTTTCATGGAATGCACAAGATTTTTTGTGGTCAGAGAATCAATTTTTTCCCATTCTTCCTTAATTACGGCTTCAAGTATTAGTGATATTGTGCTGGCGGGTCTTTCTTTCCAAGTAGTCCTGCCAATTCTCAATATGGTTGCTATACCAATACATTTTACATAGTTACATTCTTGTATCCTATTTTTATACCCTTCACAAAAAAGTGAAAGAGAATATCTAGGTTTGTCATTCCGTGTATAATTTCTTCGATATTCACATGGGACCCCCTAAAGTATATATATTCTGAATCCATATGAACAGCGATGAAGATTGAGCGATGGATTTCTGTTCGTCTGTCTGTACATGAAATCCTTCTGGGGGGTTTCCCAAGCTAGAGACTTCGTTCTTGGACTGTTGGATGGGAAATGAATTTAATAGAGTGGTATTTAAATTCAGAAAAATCCGAAGTACGGTTCCAGAGCTGGGAAGATTACATCAAAATTAATATCGGAAACCATTTATTTTTTTGGTTGTTTGCAAATTAAACCAATTTCATGTTTTGGGAAGCCTCAATGGGCTATTAAAAACTAACAAAATAAAATTTTTTTTAGGGATGGGAATGTACATTGTTTTTTGGTATCAAAAATTCAAAAATAAAATAAAAATTTCGAATCCAGGGTTGGACAAGTGCAATTCAGTTATAATGAAATTGTGTTTTGGTACTTGCAATATTTTGTAGTACATGTAACAAACAAAATGGTTAAAAATTTTGAGTTTTTCTTAAACAAAACTACTGTATACATGAAGATTTGCATTGATAAAAAAAGTTTAAAAAATTAAAATTTCCCATCCAGGTTTGGGAAATTGAAATTTTTTATAAATAAAAATAACTCAAAAGGCAACTAACGTCAATTTTTTACTAATGAAAACTATTTTTTAGTTCAAGAAAAACAAAATTGGTTCAATCAATATATAGATTCTAGAGTTGGATATTTAGATTCCAGAGTTGGATAACTGCAATATTTTGTAGTACATGAAAGCGACCAAAAAGTTTAAACATTTTTAGCACTTTTACTTGTTTTTAATACAAATTTAGTTATTCTTGAATTACAATAAAGGTTTAATTCACTAAAAAAAACAAAGTATGAACTTTTACAACTTTTATGTACAAAAAATTTTCGGTTTTCCAACCCTGGAATCGAATATTTAATTTTTTGGGTTTTAGTGTTAATTTAATTCTTCCTGAAGCATAAAAAAGGTATAATTCACCATAAACATAGTAAATTGTATGGTTACTTTTATGTACCAAGAAATCCAAATCTGAAATAAAATTTTTCTTTTTTTTTTGGGTTTTAATACAAATTCCATTATTTCTGAAGTATGAAACAAGGGGCTAATTCTGACATACGTATTCGAGCGAGTTTTCTATCTAATGTTCGATATTTTTAACTTTTGGGATTTTATTACTCGTAATCGAGTAACATGTATCGAAATTCCTAATGATGGCACTCGATATCGAGCTGTCATTCGAATGCAATCGTTCGAGTTTTTACTCGTTAGTAAAAAGTCTTTCGATTTGAAATTTCTTACCAAATATTTAACAAAAAAAAAAAGGTTAGTAAATTAAAAACAAACAAAAAATTGTGTTCAGTCCTTGGAAACTTTATGGCTGCGCATACAGACTTACCAAAGGGCATATTGCCAAACACTGCTCAAGTAAATTCAAAAGCGAATCAACTGTGGGAAGAACTTGCAATAAAGCTTAATACTTCAGGACCACCAGCAAAAAATTCCAAAGTATGGCGTAAGGTATGAGTGATATAAAAAGATTTCTGTAATTTTATATATACATATGTATATACATATATGTATTTATATCATCTTACGTATATTTATATAATCTTTGTCCATATATAGGTATACGCTGACCAGAAATAAATGGTAAAAAAACTTTAGTTCAACAAATTATCAATGAAAATAACAGGCGGTAGCCCGTATGAGGAAAAATTTGTCGTTGACGAACAAATATTGGCTGCCGCAGGCATAGAAGTTGCAGTTGATGGTTTACGACTGGTTTAAAGTTTTGGATCAAATCCAGAAGCTATTGCAGTGGAAAACGCACAGGAACCTCTGATGAAAAACTTCATATGGAAGATAATTTGCATAATTTTATATAAATTGACGATGGCATGAAAGTAAAGGTTGTGCCATTGAAATCAAAAGCAAACTACCAAAATGCAATAAAGTAGTGAAGGAAACAAAAACGTCATTGCTTAAAAAAAATATGACGGTAACGGAACATTACCACAAGGAAATGCTGGATAAATTAGACAGAATTATCGAAATCAGACAAAATGAGCAAAAATTAAAGGAAAAATATATTGAACTTTTTGCTGAACTAGTTGGAATAAAAAATAGAACACAGCAAATAAAAGAAAGGGAACATAGTCTAGGCATTCAAACAAAGGGAAATGAAATAGAGATAAGAAAAAATGAGCTAACAAACTTAGATAACAATCATATGTGTTGTGAATCAAAGTGAACAACCCTCCTACCTACACATTGCACTAATTTGCTAACGTAGCATTAGTCAGTTCATTAACTTGGCTAATGTTACATTCTTAATAAATTGTGCAATGCTGATGTTGCAATTGGGCAAGACAACTAAAATATCAGTCTAGATAGCATTAATAATAATAATATCAATATGTAAATTCGTTATAAAGGAAAACTGTCTAGGTAGCAATAATATAATATGTAAGTTATAATTATTTAGTATAAATAGCTAGTTGTAAGACAAAACCAACCAGAGTAATTTTTGTAAGCTTATAGCAAACAGCAGAAAAAACAAGAAAATAAACAACACCTGCGATTCCTAAGGGACCCTCCAGGTTAATAAAAAATAAAAAAAAGACGCTCTCAATTAAAACCCAATCAACCCCACGAACCCACAACAATTGGCGCAGCCGGTAAAGCACTAATTTTTGTTAACAAGCAACATTAAATTTCCAAAAGTGGAACACAGAAGCTACAAATAAAAATTAAAGAAACCACAGCCAATACAAAGATTATCTAAAGGTCTTAAGCATCCACATTCTGGTACGCCTTTTGAATCGAAGTATATGTCATAAGTGGTGGAAATAATAATACCTTGTGACGGAAGTAATCCCGGGAGGAAGTTTAGTTGCAGTAAACAAAAATACTGAAGGAAGAAGGAGGCAGAAACAAGAAGATGGTTCGTATTAAAATAAATTACTAGATGGACAATACACAAAAAGAAACAGACAGACTGATAGATAAAGTTAAGGATTACAACTACAACGTAGACAGTTTACAGGTACATGCGTGGTCAGAACTCCGGAAATTGAATACAAATCGAGAATTTATACAAGAACATCAGGATAAAATAGGATATAATAAACTAACAAAGCTAGAAGAAGTGCAATACGTTTTAGACATAGTCAGCCAACTAAACAACAATGAATCAGAAAAATTAGGGAACCGAATAAAGGAGCTAGAGGAAACAAAAACAATTTCAGAAAAATATAACAAGAAGCTAGGGACTCAAATAGAGTTTACGAGTGAGTTACTGGACAAACAGGTTGCAGAAAACGAGGAACTTAGAGCACAGCTACGGCAGAAAGGACTCAACCCGCAAGTAACAGTCACGAGCTTATCATATACCACAGAAGTAATACCATCAGTAACAGTCCCAAAACAGCAAGAAATTCAGGAACAAGAAGACACAAAAACTCAAGAAGGAGTAAAACTATTGAATAAAGTAAAAAATTTACTTACGAACGCAAAGAAAACAGTAAATAGGGGGTATACGACAGAAACTGTCAAAAGAAAATTCGCCGATTTAGCAGAATTCGAGCAGGAATTTCGAGAACTAAGACTAGAGGAGGTTCATCTTGAGAAAGAATTCTACAAATACCTGCAAGAAACTCGGGAATCTCTTAGAAAGTACCCGTTATCACCAATAACAGCGAATAGAGAGCCTTGTAACAGAATTACAAAGGTGGACAAAATGCCTGCAATTTCAAGCATTACAAAAGTAGTAAACAATATCGTCCCCACATTTTTTGGCACCGAAGGACAAGACTTAACGTCGGAAGTTTTTAGGTTCATCCAAGGATGCAAACTAGTGGAACGAGAACTAGCGTCAGAGGAAAATGGAATCAGAATACCGGACGTTATAGAATGCCTGAAACTACGATTAATGGGACCAGCATACATAACGATAGCACCACAAACATTCAGCACTATAGACGCATTGTGTAATGCAATAAAAAAAGGGTACTTGAAAAGAAGAACTTTGGACCAAATAAGAGAACTCATAATCTCCTGCAAACAAGGAATTAAGGAATCAGCGGGCAGATTTGGTAGTCGACTGGAAGCACTGCTAAACGAAGCCCAAAGTATAATAACAACTGAATGGAGCGAGGAAGGTGGTAGAAGGATTATATTTGAAGACTTTTAAAGAATAGTGGTAAAAAGCTTTATAAAGGGTCTTAAAAACCAAGCGCTGAAGACCAGGTTTATTGGCCAGGAGAGCGAGGGCTTGCAGAAGCTTGCATTTATTAATTTCACTTGCAACGAAGCCCGGGGTAGAAACTTATCCTTGCTATTGGACACAGGAGCAGATACCACCTTAGTGAAAGAAGAAGCCTTAGCACCACACGTACAGATAGACGCCACGAACCCGAAGGAGCTGTCAGGAGCATTCGGGGGAAATATTAAGACAAAGGGAACAATAACCGCTCAACATTCATGCATAAAACCACTTGCATTGCAGATGCATGTAGTACCGGAAGGGAGTACACTTCCTGCAGATGAATTACTTGGTAGGGATGAATTATGGAACAAAACCATTACCGACTCAATCAACAAAAACATAAAATTCTTCAGAAATAAGCAGGAAATAGCTTCCTTACCTCTCACTACGGAAGGAAAACGCACCCAGGTATACATAGACGGAAATTTATCTATAATGGGGCGTTCCCAAGCAATAATATCGGTCGTAGCCACCACGGCCAAAAGAGAAATTTTAGTGAATAAGTTGGAAATTTTACCAGGGGTTCATGTGGGTGACACATTAACATCAGTCAACAAAGGAATCGCATTTGTGCCCGTCCTAAACACAAATGACTTTACAGTAAATATAGATGAGAAAATAAGATTGAGGTGTGAGAATTCGGACAACTATACAGTAAAATCAACATCGGCAATAAATGCAATAAATATCGCAGATAACACAGTTAGTATTAATAGAAACCGTACCATTAAGTTCAGACTTGAACCCAGAAGAACGGGTTTCGATTGAAACAATTTTAACACATACTAATGTATTGAAGCACAAAATAGTAACAGACCCCAGCCAACCTCCAGTATATACAAAACAATACAGGCTACCAGAGGTCCATAAAAAGGAAATTAATGGACAGGTGGAACAAATGATCAAAGATAAAATAATCTCACCCAGTGTTTCCCCATGGAATTCTCCAATTCTTCTAGTACCCAAAAGGGCAGGAACAGATGGAGAGAAAAGATGGCGTTTAGTGGTTGATTTTAGGAAATTAAATGACGCCACCATAAAACAAGTTTTTCCCATACCTAGAATTGATGAGATCCTGGACCAGCTGGGATGCAGCAGATACTTTTCCACTCTTGATCTAGCGAGTGGGTACCACCAGGTTTTAATGGAACCAAGTGACAGACAAAAAACAGCCTTTAGTACGAATTTGGGTCATTTCGAGTTCAATCGTATGCCTTTCGGTTTAACAGGAGCTCCAGCTACTTTCCAAAGAATTATGAATTTGATACTAACCGGTCTCCAGGGAATCGATTGTTTTGTGTACTTAGATGACATAGTGATCTATGGCAGGAACCTAACAGATCATAATTTGCGGCTCAAGCGGGTGCTGGACGTCTTAAGAAGGTACAATCTTAAGCTGCACCCCGAAAAATGTCACTTCCTGCAGAGGGAGGTAGTCTATCTGGGCCATCAATGTTCAGAAAAGGGGGTATTACCGGATCCAAATAAGACCAAAGCAGTAAAGGATATACCGCCTCCCAGAAATATTAAAGAACTGCAAGCATTTTTAGGACTGGTTAACTATTATAGGAAGTTTATACCAAATTCCTCAAAAATTGCACTACCACTTAACAAACTATTAAGAAAAGGCGTCAAGATGCAATGGTCAAAAGATTGCCAACGAGCCATGGATAAACTAAAAATCGCAGTAACAAACCCTCCTCTGTTACAATACCCTGACTTCGCGAAACTGTTTATACTGACTACAGATGCAAGCAACGAGGCCCTAGGAGCTATTCTGTCTCAGGGGGAGCCTGGCAGTGATTTACCCGTCTATTTTGCAAGTAGAGTGCTTAGTGATACGGAGAAACGATACTCTACAATAGAGAAGGAGCTTCTAGCCATCGTATGGGCGTCAAGGACTTTTAGACCTTATCTACTAGGGAGACATTTCACAATTTTTACAGACCACAAACCATTAAAGGGAATAGCTAATCTAAAAAATCAGGATGGCAGACTAGGTCGCCTTAGACTCAAGCTTCTGGAATATGACTTCGAGATAAGATATAAGCCGGGAAAAACTAATAAAAATGCTGATGCTCTGAGTCGCCTGCCAATAGAAAAAGTAAACATAGGAGCTGTAACAAGGTCAAAAGCGAAAGAGCTGAAAGAAACAACAAGTGCGAAAAACCCCATACCTACTGAGGAATTGAATGAGAACGCATATACAGGACAGGAAGATACGGCAGTTTACTTGACAAATACGGAAGATATAAAAAGAGTTATAAAGGCTTTTCACGACACACCTTTAAGTGGACACCAAGGTTCATTCAAAACTTACTCTCGCATCAGAAAGCAATATAAGTGGGCCGGTATGTACCCACAAATTAAGCATTATATAGCAACATGTAACTTATGCCAGAAAAACAAATGTTCAAGGGTCGACAAAATGCCATTCGAGAAGATTTTTATGGATTTAGTGGGACCGTTGCCAGAATCTGCCAGGGGAAATAAGTATATTGTCACCTTCCAGGACGATTTTTCAAAATTTTTCGCATGTGCTTCAGCTCCAGATGCAGAGGCAGCAACAGTAGCCCAAGTTTTCTTTAGAGAAATCATTTCAAGATACTTCATCCCCAAGGTCTTGGTAACGGACAACGGATCAAACTTCACATCTAAGTTATTTAAGGAAACATGCAAGTTGCTAAGGATAAGGAAACTACTAACCACCCCATATCACCCGCAAGCGAATGGTGCTTTAGAACGAACCCACAGACCATTAGCGGAATTCTTGAGAAATTTTGTCAATTTGGATGGTACCAACTGGGATGAGTGGCTCCACCACGCCATGCATGTGTATAACAACATTCGGGTATTTCGGGTTAGAGTTCGAAATACAGGGGAAAAGTTTACCATAAGAACTTGATTAAACCGTTCAATGCGCGAATTTGAAAGGATGATGCCGTCGAGGTATTTCCAGGAAGAGGACAACTAGTGTAAAACCATGCTCAATAAGCAAAATGGCCTGATTTATCTTTGTGTGTAGCTCTTGCTTTTAGGAGTGGTATGGTTACTGTCCGTCAGTGAAGTCCGCCCAGAGCTGTATGTCGAAAGCCTGCCTTCTGAACATAGATTCACAGAGGTACGCATAGGCACGGCTCAAATAGTAAACAAATACGACTACATCATTCACGTCATCAATATGGGAGAAGTTATGCAGGTGATGAGGCAGTTCCATCACAACCTGGAAATAATAGGGGAGTCGCCACATCAGCAAATAGCAAAGGACCAATTAAATGAAATGGAGGGACTAATACGCACTCTGCTGCCACGAAGGAAGTCAAGGGGCTTAATAAACGCAGGGGGCACATACATGAATTTTCTCTTTGGAACAATGGACGATGAGGATAGAAAAAATATTGATGAACACTAAAGGGTGTTGGAAGAGAATAACCATCAGCTAATAGAGGGTTTTAATCAGCAGATAATAATCAATGACAATTTCAATAAATCACTTATGACGATAAAAAACATTATTCTAACAGACAGGCAAGAAATAGAAAGGAAAATTAATGAAGTTAGTAATCTAGACAAAAGAATTATCGGGGAGAATCTCGCCATCATTCAACTATTGAAAATCAACATATTAAAGAGGAAACTAGAAAATTTACAACAAACAATAACGTCCGCAAAATTAGGAATTTTTTCACCAACACTCTTAACAAAGGAAGAAGTAGATGAATTTAAAATAGACCTGGAAATGCTTGCAGATGTCAAAATAGGAATAATAACCAGCCAGGAGAATACAATAAATCTTTTGATAAAAGTGCCAGCAGAAAAAGTAACCGCAGAAAAAGTCGTAATCATCCCCATTCCAAACAAAGAGAAAATGCAAATTGAAGAGAATATAGAAACAGTCATCGGAGTCGGAGGAAAAATATTGACTTTCGTCGAAGGCAAGGCCATATTCGAACTATCAGAAACCAAAAACTGCATCAAAAAAGAGCCTTGCAAAATGATAAGAAGAGCAGAAAAGGACACCATCGTATTAGACGACGGCAAAATAGTAGTAATTAATGCAAACTTCAGTCGACTGAAAAGTACATGTGACGGACGAGTTATGAACTTGCAAGGACACTACTTCATCCATTTCAACAACTGTACTATTCAAGTGGGAAATACGACATTCAGAAATAGAGTAGCCAGACGTGAACAAAGTTTTGTCATACCACCCAGGGAAGTAGATATTAAAACAGAAAAACCGATGATATTCCAGGACATAATTCTGACCCAGGAAGAAAATATCAAGAGAATAAACGAGTTACACTATCATAAGGTAACAGTAACGATCACAGGTACAACAACTCTGATTATAATGGTGGGGTTATTGGTTACCGTTATAATATTGTGCAAACAGCAGGGGAGGATAAAAGTCAAAGTTCCCGAAAACATAATAAGCAAGGGTACGGCAAGAAATTCGATGATCCGGAAAAATTGTTCAGTGGAAGAAACAACCGACAGTACTTAAAGAAAAATACATATATAAACTATAGGAAAATTTCGTATTGATTAAACAAAGATAAGAAAGAATAACAATTTAGCTAAAATTCCACCTTTACCTCTGTTATCAGGCACTTCAGACCAACACATTTTGCAAGTATAAGTTCAGAAACAGAGAAATAGAACTGACCCACGCGGATTATAACGAAGTCAGGAACAATAACTGGTTCAGCGACCAACACATTGACATTTTCCTGAAATGGATGCTCGACACGAGTCTATCACAGACCCAAGCAGAACAGGTGCACGTATTCAATGCCCAATTTTATTTAGCTCTCAAGCAGTGGAATCTTGACCCCGAAAACGCCCAAAACTTAGGCAGAATTCAGAGAGCAATAAGTAAAGTAGACCTTCCAAGTAAGGCCCTCGTTCTGATGCCAATAATGGAGTCAAACCATTGGACACTGGCAGCAATATCCAATAAAAAAATTATTATCTTTGACTCCCTACGACCACACAATTTAGAACTCCCAGCATTTTATATAACAAACATGTACCGCCTAATAGGGGCACCACTGGGGCCAATGTCCTTGATTTATACAAACTGTCCCCAACAAAATAACACAATAGATTGTGGGATCTACACGATCAGACATGCAGACTACTGCCTAAAAAGATTCAACCAAGGGCTAATGATTCAATTGTCACCAGAGGAAATATCTATTTCCAAATGTCAAATCACACGTGCTCATTTAGGGAAGATTTTAGAGCGATGGTCAAAAAGAAACAACAACCAGAGTCCAACAGAGAGCGGAATTAGTAGGGCCACAGATATATTGAAAAAAATGAAGGCAAATTGGAAAAGGGGGAAGTGGATGAAAAAGGACATGGAGATGGGTCAAATCACCTATAGGCTCATAGTGGGGAAATCTGGAAAAAGTAGCATAAAGATTTTATGATAAAAACAAAAAATAATAAAAAAAAAAGACGCTCTCAATTAAAACCCAATCAACCCCACGAACCCACAACAAAGTCGTCTCTAAATAAGAAGCAAGCTCCCAAATGATTCAGGATACACAGAAACCAAGACAGGAGATATGTAAAAAAATTTACGCCATTCTGACTGGGAGTCAAGATAAGACCAATATACTGCGCATTCTGTTTCCGTTGATGTCGAGAGTCGCTATATTAAAATATACGTTTAGTTAAGATCTTAATTGTTTAAACCACTTTTGCCCAATTGCTTCTATTTTCCACCTATGGAGAAAACATCTATAGCTATATGTTTTCTCACGCCAAAGGGTGGAGGGATGTTGTGAATCAAAGCGAACAACCCTCCTACCTACACATTGCACTAATTTGCTAACGTAGCATTAGTCAGTTCATTAACTTGGCTAATGTTACATTCTTAATAAATTGTGCAATGCTGATGTTGCAATTGGGCAAGACAACTAAAATATCAGTCTAGATAGCATTAATAATATTAATATCAATATGTAAATTCGTTATAAAGGAAAACTGTCTAGGTAGCAATAATATAATATGAAAGTTATAATTATTTAGTATAAATAGCTAGTTGTAAGACAAAACCAACCAGAGTGATTTTTGTAAGCTTATAGCAAACAGCAGAAAAAACAAGAAAATAAACAACACCTGCGATTCCTAAGGGACCCTCCAGGTTAATAAAAAAACAAGTAAAAATGTTATATTCGACCGGGTCGAATCTTAAATACCCTCCAAATATTTAGTAAGTGAATTTGAAATGTTAAACTTGGTGGGACAGAGTTCCTTTATATAATATCGTACGTCAACGCCCACTAAAAGGGGCGGGGTTCAAAAATATACAATATCATGTTTTCCACAGACGAACGTATGGGCATTGCTAGACCGTGTTAGACTTCATCACAATTCTCTTTGGAGGGTATAAAAACTGTATTTTGGCGGTGTCGCTCTGGCAAGGACTGTGGGGGAAACATTTCACCTTTGTCATAAAACTCTAAAAATAAATGCTTGGGATAATTATATACAAAATAAAAATATCTTTTTTTTTATAGGGTCATTTAGAGGGCAAAGGGCGAGAGGGGGTAGGGCAGAAACAGGCAGACATAAAACTCTAAAAATAAATGCTTGGGATGATTATACACAAAATTAAGAAAAATTTTTATTTATTTTTAATAGGGTCATTTAGCGGGCAAAGGGGGAGGAGGGGGTAGGGCAGCAACAGGCAGTCATAAAACTCTAAAGATAAATGCTTGGGATGATTATATACAAAATTTAAAATAAAAAATTTTTTGGCAGGGTCATTTAGGGGGCAAAGGAAGAGGTGGGGGGGGGGAGGTAGGGCAGAAATCGGCAGTCATAAAACTCTAAAGATAAATGCTTGGGATGATTATATACAAAATTTAAAAAAAAAATTTTTTTGGTAGGGTCATTTAGGGGGCGAAGGGGAAGGAGGGGGTAGGGCAGAGTAGTACCAGGTTTCGTCATTAAAGCTTAAAAGTGTTATTTTTAAGGAATGTAGGCTTAAGTAAAACAATTTGTTAAATTTTTATGCTATTTTTGCCTATAACAAAAAATGTCAACAAATATTTTTATTTTATTTAATGGCTCCAAGTTTAAGGCGTTGGACCGTATTTGACATAAAAATATATCATTTGCTTAACAAAATAACCAAAAAACTTTAAAAATTATGTTGTTTTTTCTGGGTTGGTTTAGTTCTTCTTAGGGGAACTTTTTTCCCTCTTGCCCGATTTAGCCCATCTTCGAACTTAACCTGCTCTAAGCTTTAAAATATATTTATTTCAAGAGTCTAGCTCTTTTCGTTTGGACTGAATCGTGATTTCCACAGACGGACGGACGGACATGCTCAGTTCGTCTTAGATTTCATCACTGATCAAGAATATATATACTTTATGGGGTCTGAGATGGATATTTCGATGCGTTACAAACGGAATGACAAAGTGAATATACCCTCCAAATTCTTTTTTGGAGGGTATAATAAAAAAAAAGACGCTCTCAATTAAAACCCAATCAACCCCACGAACCCACAACAGTACTGAATATTATTCATATTTTACGTAAGGCATATTCCCTCTTTTCGAGCCTTCATAACCTTATTTCAACAAATACTGAAAATATTTCTCAAACTTGAATTGATTTTGTTTAAGTTTATTTTATTTTTATGTAGCATTTAAATTTATGTTTTAAGTTTTTCAAGCCATTAGCTCAACATATTTATGTACGTATATACTTACCTTAATTGAACTCAACATTGAATTGTTTGTGTTTAACTTTTTTTTAGCAACAAAGACCATCGTCTGTTTTCATTAACAAAAAACAATTATATTGAAATTTTGATAGCAATATTTTACATTTTTAAAATGTTAATTACAACATTAAAAAATAGTATGTATTTTAAAATAAATCGTTTTATTACTTCCTATGTTATATTAAAGTTCGAAACAACATTCTATAAAAATTAGTAATATTTTCGCCAATCTGCCTACCAATTTTAGTATCATTTGTTTCGGTACCATTGTCTATCTCAGGCGCTAGTGTATCTGATGAAATTTGTTGAACATCCTCGTGGTTCGGTACTTTGAAGTATATGCATAGGTTGTGTAGAGCAGCGCACACATTTGAGAATTGAGCTACCTTTTCTGGACTACAATGGCTTCTTTTCTCGTGACATAACATTTTCCATCCAGCTTTCAAAATTATAATCGTCATTTCAACAATGCCTTAGAAAGAATCTCGTTGAACGGTGATTCCATCGAATCTTCTGGAGGGTTTCGATACGGTGTCAGTAGCCACGGTTCGCAGGGATATCCTGAATCACCTTTGAGTATTTACTTAGATAAATATTTATATTACAAATACATAAACTTTACTGTACCCAAAAAAAATAAACTTACCCAAGAGCCAAACATTTCTTAAATTACTGTTGTATAGCTGCTCAAGAAACATTCTTTCTAAAGATTCCTTCCAAACATAAGAATCGTGAGCAGCTCCTTCATATTTTGAGTTAATGGCCAAAAATTGTATGAGTATGGTTACATATCTAAAAATATTTTCATTTAAACAATCAATACCTTCCTACATCTACATAAATCCATACATAAAATATAATTATGCTGTGTATATGAATTTTCACTTACGATCATAGAATTTAAACTGTGGAAGCCTTTTCTGTTGAAAAAAGGATGCTCGTTATTCGGCTTTTGCAACCCAAAATGTGTGCCGTCAACACACCCAATAACTGTAAAAGCCAGGTATTTGTTAAATAATTATCAAACGTTTTACTATATATTTACATACAATACATACTGCATATGTATACATACCTCGAGGAATATTGAACTTTGCCATAATATACTCCATGCATCCATCGCTTTGTTTTGGAGCGTACGCTCCATTTCATCGATCACTTGTTTTGCGGTCTTGCATATCGTTACTTTAATATAGAAAAGCCCTAACTAATGTTTTACTTACTTTACAGGAGAGGGAAAAAACTAAATATAATATTAAGGTTTGAAGATGCAGTAATTTTTTAAACGCAGTTTTTTATTAAATTCTCTAAGGAATTTAATGCTACAATAATTTTTTTTAAATTATGAGATTTTTGTAAAATTATATTAGATAGGGCTTTTTGTGATTCAATATATTCAAAGTTTTTGCGAGTTAGGGCTTTTGGTTATAAGTTAAAAAACTTAATATTTTTCGTTAAAACAGGGTTTTATTAATCGAAAACAATATATATAAATATAAAGGAGAAATGTATATTATAGTATGTAGATAATATTTAAAGTACCATAAAAACTATGACAATCGAAAGGAGTAAACTTTAGATATTGTAAATGTTCTAATTTTGTTATATATGTATATTGGAATTCTTTCTTTATATAAACACATTGGAGTAATGTTCTTATCGCACTTCCTGGACTTAAATACATCTTAAAAAATGGGGTATGATAATTTTATATTTAGGTTTTCCTTATCCCAACTGCATTCTTCTGAATAGAGCCTGTAAACCTCCTGATAGGGAGTAAAACTGGTATCTAGATAAAGATTTTTAGTCTTCTTTCTACAATAGTGAGATTCCATTTTCGGGAGCATACTATCTAGCCATTTACCCAAAAACTTTCGTTTTTCTTTATTTCAAATGGCAATAGCTGAGTTTTGTTTAACTTGTTTGTTCAGACTTGAAACTTTTTGGGAACTTATTTCTGTACTATGATTTCCGCTTTTGGTAATACAGTTACGTACCATTTTCTCCTTCTATCCCGGTGTTGAATGGAACATGTTGCAACATACTTGAAAACGCTTTGAATTAATTCTCAAAAATATGATATTGTTTTGGTTCGTGTTGAATTTTGAGAACACTTTTTTTATCTGAGGAACTTACACAGCCGGTAACATACAAACGCTTCTGAATTGAATATTTCTTTTCGTACGCATTCCGTGAATTTTGGACAGTGTCTTAACGTACTTTTTGCACAGAAACGTACGAACAAGTTTCTCCTTAATTACGGCTTCAAGTTGGTAATGAGTTAGGGCTTTTGTTTTGTAAAAAATAATACTCAATTGACTTAAGGCTTTGTTATACTGCCTGTATCTTTGTTATTTTTGGTTGGATCGAATAAATTTTTTACCATAGCGATTGGGCGATTAGGGCCTTTCTATATTGCTACTTTGGCTTATGCCTATTAAAAAGTCGTTTCCTACCGAATGCTGAAACCCACCCGATGCTAAAATACTTAGAGTTGCAGCCAGTTGAATTTTTGGAGGAACGTTTGTGGAAAGGTGGCCCTCAAACTCATCTCTTAGCCGAAAACGCTTTTTAAACCATTTGGGAAGATAAGATGTAAGTATGTACATACGTATTTATATTCAATATGTGTACATATGTACGTACATACTTACATATGTATGTGTCTGTAGGTTTATACTTACCAGAGAACTTCACTTGTTGATTCAAAACCCGTTCAACAATAACACAGGCATAAAAAACTTGTCTTTTATTTGCAAATGATCAAACTTGCCGCACACTCTCTTTTGTTGTTGATTTTAAAGCAACCGAACATATGCCTCTTTGTTGGTTCTGATGCTATGTTGCGGCGCATTTGGAGACATGGTACATTCGGCGCAACCAGGATAGGTTGCGGCTACCATGCACGCCTGTGTGGATGCAATGCGTGCTGCTGGATTTTCTTTTTGTGGTGGTTCCGTATGATGTAGATGTTTATTCGGTGTTGTTGATTTTTAGTTCATTTTGGTTTATCCGGTTTTGTTAATTGTAATGTTGTTTGGATTTATTTCGTTTTGTTGATGTTTGTGAATGTGATTTGCTGTGTGAGAAAAAAGGAAGTGTGAATTGAAAGATGAATGCTAGGTAGTAATGCCACAGGGCAGAAGAGCAGGTAGAGCGTTGTGAGAGTGAGAGAGTGAGCAGGGTTGTATGGATGGAAGTGATCAGTGTTGGAAGTTCGATCCAATGGATCATCGTGAGTACGTGTGTGAAAATGGGATGAAAGGGAATGTGAGTGAGTGTGTGTTAGGAGAAGTCCTTGGAAGATTGGTATGTGTTTTCCAAGGAATGTGAGTGAGTGTGTGTTAGGAGAAGTCCTTGGAAGATTGGTATGTGTTTTCCAAGGAATGTGAGTGAGTGAGGATAGCGAGGTTGCCGTTAGGAAAGTTGTTTTTAGACATTTTTTGATTGTGGTAGCGAGCACAATACCAAAAGAACATAAAAATATAATTTGATACGAAGTGCTAACAAAATTACAAGGAAGACAAACAAGAAGATAGTTGGAGTCTGGACAACTGTCTGTAAGAGGGGACTAGGAGCGAAGTACTGCCAGCGAAAAGAGTTGCGAGGGACCAGTATTAGAGCCCTGGGATTAACAGGTAAAAACGTTTGAATAACTATCGTATCCGGTTGTGAAAAATTTTAATTATCAAACCTAAGTCGTCAGTAGACTCCGGCGGTGTAAGAATAATTTTGAAGTGATAGTATAAAGAGACAAAGAAGGAAGTTATAGCTGAAGAAAAAGAGTTTCGCCACAGTTATAAATTAGCCTAAGAAAACGAAAATCAAATTTTTGTGCAGTAAATGTGAATGGGCAGTACATATAAGGAATTTTTATAAAACTATAATATTAAATAAACCAGTGAAAAAAATAGGATTTAGAATAATTAGTTATAAGTAATCTAAGTATAGTGATAAGTCTAGGGTAATTTCTATATTAAGTTTGGTTTATACTCAAAAAATTGTTAGTGCCTAAATATAAAAGGGGAAGGTGTTGTTAATATAATTTGCAAGTTTTTTTGTTGTTCCTTCGTTGAAAAGGGGTTGTGATAGAGTTTTTTTTGTTTGTGTTAGTTTCGATCATGTACCTTATAGCCATCTAAGAGAGCTCTTTTAGGTAGGTCAAGTGCAAAGAAGCTAGCCTACTATTACAATTTTTTTTTGTGAGGGAAAAATTGTTAATGTTAAATTGTAGAGTGAAACTGTTGAGTTTGTTATAGATCTTTCTAGTATATTCAGGCATCCTGTTAAGTTAATATAACGATCAAATAGGATATAACAATATTAGAGTAAGAAGCAAATTTTTGAAATAATAGTGTAAGAAACAAATTTAAAGAAAAAAAATATTAGCATTAAGTTTAAAATCTGTAATTAGTAAGTAAGTTTTGTTTTATATCCTGATTTTTTTTTAATAAATATGTGAATTGGTTTATAGTGATACAGTGAGAATGGCTGTGTGTTAAGTTTTTGGTTTCGAGTAGGTTGGATGTGTAGGTAAGTGTATTAGCGTGCGTGTGGGTTATGGGGGACACATAGAACGTGTATAAGGAAGAGGGTGTCCTAGGTTGGGCGGGCAAAGTGGGGAATCTAACACCATATTCTCCCTCCAAGCGTTTTCGGTGTTAAGTCGTGATTGTCTCTTTTTCGGTTGTAAGTTTTTTTTTGTATTTTATTAAACTTTACGGTGTTGTGAAATTTATTGCGACGGTCTCAGGGCTGAAAAAATGGGTGGAACCTACCCTGTGGATGTCATTGAGCTGGCTGGCACACCAACAGCAGCGCCCGAAGGGACTCGTAACAGCTATACACATCGGCTGACGCACAAGAACAATCTTTTTTAAGCTAGGAATAAAGGAATTAATCAAACTTGCTCAAACTTTTATATGCGTTGTTAATTTTAAGGCAATCGAACCACATGCAGGTTGAACACTTGCTTATTTTTATCATAGGTCGAATCAAACTTGTCAACTTCTGTACTTGTCTTTTCCACTCAACGCTCAAAAATTTGATCAACATTAAAGTACAAAAAGCAAGAAATCATTGTGTATGAATTTGTTCATTCCTATCAACACAGTGGTTTATGATGTCTATTCGTGTTGTTTATGACAAAATAGGAACTTTTTGTAAGAAAATATTAATTTTATTTGCAGTTCGATATTGCAAATAAAATTTATTATTATTTTAGTTTATTTTTATTTGTTCTCCTTTACAGTGGTGTGTGGAACTTTCTTTGTGTTATTTAATTTGTATATTTTATTACGTTAAAATTGAGAAATAAAAATTGAAATTGAGGAATTTAAATTTAAAAAAACCCCACAAGCAAGATTTGCAAGCTTTTAAGACTGCTTGTGAGATTTTAAGATTTAAGAAAATTAGAGCTAAAAAGAGGTTAGCACCTGGGTCTCCCGCTTCTTGGTTAAAGTGTCAAATTCGAGAACAGTGTAATTAGTGCATCATGATACAAAAACAGTACAATTAATAAAAATAGAACATTTATTTTTAAGTAAAAACTTAACAATTTATTCAAATTATTATATATAACAATTTATTCAAACATTTATATATATATATATATATACATATATATATATATAGATATATATATATATATATATATATATATATATATATAAATATATATATATATATATATATATATATATATATATATATACATTTATATATATATATATACATATACATATATATATAGATATATATATATGTATATATATATATATATATATATATATATACATATAAGTATATCAAAAATAAAAATGTGAGATCACTAAAAAATTATAAATTAATTATTGGTTCAATCAAAAATGTTTTTCCTTAAAAAAATTAATTTATTTTTAAATATTCATACTTGTAAGACTTATATAACTGTAGTACATTTAATAATAAAAAAATAAAAAAAAAATCAATTCAAACTTATTTCTTATTATATTACATTCAAGTATACCATTTCAAGTTGAAATTAAAAATTTACCTTGAGAAAGTACAAACTGAAATTGAGAAATGCAAGCTGGTATTGAGAAAATACAATTTTAAAATGAGAAAAATAAATTGAAATTGAAAAATCCAAAGTGAAAAAATAAATGTAAATTGATATCATAAATTTCAACGTTTTTCGATTTGTATTTTCTCAGTTTCAACTTGAAATGGTGTATAAATGTGTTTTCAAAATTGTGATTATCAAAAAAGGTAACAATTTAAAAATTTTATTTTCTTAATTTTAATTAATAATAAGGCAATTTGATATATACTAAGTTTCAAAATTTTTAAAATATGAATGAAGGAATAGTAAGCTGTTTACAGATTTTGGTCCTAGAGGATTTCTTTTTTCTGTAGTAACATTTCCAGCCAATGAGAATGCTCTTTCTGCTGCTGCACTGCTAGCAGGAATGGCATGAATTTGCACTGCGATTTTTGAAAGGTTTGGGAAAGACTTTTCATTTGATTTCCACCACCTGATTATATCAAATTCTTCACTCAGTATAACATTTTGATTACAGTACAATTCTATTTCCTCT
Source organism: Linnaemya tessellans (assembly GCA_951800035.1). Lineage (NCBI taxonomy): Eukaryota > Metazoa > Arthropoda > Insecta > Diptera > Tachinidae > Linnaemya > Linnaemya tessellans. Next base: position 94,522,367 of record OX637535.1, on the reverse strand, counting down.
GCAGGAGAATTAGGAGTGCTTAAGCTATGGTTTGGGATCAATACGGAAAAAAAGAAATTAATATCTTTTTGGAATTGGGATGGAGTTGAACGTTCTATGTCTCTTGAAACGTTACTCTCTACAAATGAAAATGGCGTAGTAGAATCGGGGGTAGATGGAATTTCTGTTATAGAATGTGAGGATGTTGATGGCAATGATGATGCGATGTTGTTAATGAACGAAATGAAAAAATTTTTAATTTCATTCACGTCGGCATGTTGCAATTTGTTAGCAGGCGGATATAAAAAAATGCTGTTTTATGCCATAAACTTATGTTTGGTAACCAAATTTTGTCAATAGTGCTATTAATTTTTTCCTTTAATGAAGCTATGGCATTTATATCTGTTGTCTTAGGAACACATAGTTTTTTGACTTTTTGAATAGACGGTATGACCTAATATAAAGAGGGAGAGCTGCATAGTTGCAGTTTTTTAAATATGGTATCAAAATCATCGCATAAATCCACTAGTTCTTTGAGAGTTGAAATACTTATTAATAATAATCGCTGACTTTCTTGCTTCTCTTTTAATATTTCATTAATGTGGTACCAGTTATCTACTATCGATTTAAACATGGTGAAATTTGAATTCCAGCGAGTGGGACATTCATTTTTTAAAGATGTAGGTAGCTGGTGCTGTAGGTTGGATTTTTTGAAATATTTTACAATTTTCTTGCAGGCCTCAACCAATTCTTTTAACTCTTCTGTTTCTTTAAAAGAGTGCTCCAAGACAGTTGCAAACAAATGGCTACTGCAATTAAGTCGTACATTATTTTCTAATGCCTTAATAACGTTCGATCCTCTATCCTTTATAAATTTTATTTCATCTATATTGTTAACACCAAATTCCTCAAATAAACTGTGCAATTTGCTTCTAATATTGAAACCTGTTGATGAATTTTTTTGGTAGTGTAAAGTTACTACTAAAAAATATCTATGCACAAAATTATCTGTCTAAAGATCAATTGTTGCAGATGCGCCTCCGCTTTGAACAGCTTCAAATATCTCGTCCTTGATTTCAATTTTTTTTTTCATCAGCGAGCTTCTGCGTAGTGCGGGAAAGTGTTATCGCGTTAGGAAGCAAAGCTTCAATATCAACTTGTTCTCCGTACTTAGCGCCAATATTAATTAGAAACTTTGCCAGTTTCATGAAACCAGAACCACTAATAGCAGAAAAAGGCTGACAGTTCTCACTTACCCATGCTACACAGGTGTTATCAGCAGCTTTTTTGTTTTCTGTTGCAACATTTTTCAAAACAGGATGCTCTTTCAGCAATTGGCAACATATATGGCGGCTCAAATTTGATGTTTGTTTCGGCGAATACTTTAAAACGTTGGAGCATTTTCTGCAGTATAAGGAGCCCTCCAGTACTTGTTCGTTTTCCATAATTATTTCGCTTAATATGGACCATATTATACTTTTTCCCTTACGCCGTGACGACAAGGTGTAAAGGTTCTTGTAAATTTGACTTAAAACAAAATTTTTATCGTCTGCCATATTTGCATGTGTATTTCGGCGTATGCAATTCAACTAAATTTGATCTATTAATCGGACACATGTTTAACAATAAAAAGCAAACAAAAGATAACCCTTTTTTTGGAAATGATCAAACTTGTCCACACACTCTCATTTGTTTCCATTTTGTAAAAAAAATCTCATAAACCACCGTGCATTTGCCCATGTGTATTCCCTTTAACTTTGTTTTTGATGAACAAATTCAAATAAAGACTTAACCTGTACCTCCACTCATGTATCAATGTTGAATTGGTTATGTTGTTTGCATTGTTCGTATATCATATTGCTCAAGTCACACAGACGGTTGGTTCAAACACGTTGTGTGAATTAATGAGAATAAGAGCGTTTACACACGATAAATTTACTACAAGCCCTTCTCTTGCCTGTGCGATGTTGCTCATAAAATGCTTTTGTTAATTCTACTCATAATCAGAATATGATGTATACATCATAATGAAATGATTTTTAATCATCATTGAATTTTTCTTTAATCTTTAAAATGAACAAAAATTTTTGTATTAAACAAAATCAAGAAAAATCGTGATTTTGAAGTACTCTGATACTTACTAATTATTTGCTAAATTTAAGGGATTGGAAGTTTCTCGTATTCTTTTGCGAATGATATTGACATTTTCATTCTCGTCGGATTCAGAGGATGATGAATAAAAAGAGAATTGGGGATTCATTGTAACACCAATCTTTCTTAAACACTTATTTTATAGCTTTTTTAACTTTAAATCTCTGTTCAAATTATTTTGTTTGTTTACCTTTTTGAGTATTTTTATACCCTCCAAAAAAGAATATAGAGGGTATATTCACTCTATCATTCCGTTTGTACCGCAGCGAAATGTCCATCTGAGACCCCATAAAGTATATATATTCTTGATCAGTGATGAAATCTAAGTCGAACTGAGCATGTCCGTCCGTCCGTCCGTCTGTGGAAATCACGACTCAGTCCAAACGAAAAGAGGTAGACCCTTGAAATTTGGTATAAATATATCTTCAAGGATAGCACAGGTTATGTTCGGAGATGGGGCTAAGTCGGCCAAGAGGAAAACAAGTTCCCTTAAAAAGAACTAAACCAACCTCTAAAAACAACATAATTTTTAAAGTTTTTTTGAAATTTTGTTAAGCAAATGAAATATTTTTATATTAAAGAAGCTCCAACGCGTTAAACTTGGAGCCATAAAATATAAGAAAAAAAATTTGGACCCCACCCCCTTTAGTGGGCGTAATTACATGCAAAAATAGTGTAAAAAATTAACAAATTTTATTATTTAAGCCAACATCCCTTATAAATAACATTTTTAAGCTTTAATGACGAAGCTGAGACGTAACCTAATACTACTCTGCCCTACCTGCTCTTCTCCCTTTGCCCCCTAAATGACCCTATCAAAAAAATTTTTTCTTTTATTTTGTATATAATTAGCCCAAGCATTTATTTTTAGAGTTTTACGACAAAGGTGATATGTCTCCCCCACAGCCTTTGCCAGATCGACCCCTCCTAAATACAGTTAAATTTTTTGAATTTACTTACTAAATATTTGGAGGGTATTTAAGATTCGACCCGGTCGAATTTAATTTTTTTTAAATTTTCTATATAATGATCCCAAACATTTATTTTTAGAGGCTCCCCACAGCCATTGCCAGAGCGACCACACCTAAATACAGTTTTAATAACCTCCAAAGACAGTTGGACCCCATAAAGTATATATATTCTTGATCAGTGATGAAGTCTAAGACGGTCTAGCAATGCCCATACGTTCGTCTGTGGAAAACATGATATTGTAAATTTTTGAACTCCGCCCCTTTTAGTGGTCGTTGACGTACGATATTATATAAAGGAACTCTGTCCCACCAAGTTAAACATTTTAAATTTACTTACTAAATATTTGGAGGGTATTTAAGATACGACCCGGTCGAATATAACGTTTTTACTTGTTTAGTGTTATAAAACGTATTTATATACAATTATTGCGCAACACTATAAAAACATTTCGATTCGTTTAGTATCGAATGACAGAATTAGAAAATTAAGAGCAATCGATATTATACTTCAATCGAAAACAATTCCGTTCACGAGTGCCAGAATCAGCCCCCAGGTTTTTTTTTTTGTTTTTTGATACCAATTTACTTCTTCCTAAAGAAAAAAAAAAGTTTAGTTTACTAAGCAAACAAAAACGAATCTTAAATACCCTCCAAATATTTAGTAAATAAAAACTTTATTTTAATTCTTATTAAAGTTTAAATTTTTATGGTATTTGGCTTAACTAAACAAAGAAAAAAATTAGTTTAATAAGGTCGTTTACAATGAGTTGGGAGCGGCATGGCTGAGACAACTTTAATATATTTAGTAGTTTATATCAACGTGTAAAAAGAAACTGAGATAATATAAAAATATTTAACCTGCTGGGTCACAGTTCCTTTAAGACATTTCTGTGTCCAATTTTAAAACTCTGTACAAAGAGCCAGTTCGAGAAAGACCGTGGGGGAGACATCTCACCTAAATCGTAAGAACTTAAAAACTAAATTTTCGGGGTAGTTAAGTGTAGAAAAAAATTCGCAAAGGAGTTGCGAGGGGTAGGGCAGGGTAAGATCAGAGAACATATTACTTTCGTCGTAAAAGCTTATACATATATTAAATTTTTAGAAATACAATTTGTTCAATATTTACACTATTTTTGCATATATTAGCGCACGTCAACGCCCTCTAAAGGGGCGGGGCTCAAAAAGAGACTGTCATAATTTCCACAGATGGACGTGCGGATATTGCTAGATTGTCTTAGACTTCATCAGTGATCAAGAATATATTTTATGGAATAAAATTCTTTTTGGTGGGTATTGAAACTGTATTTTGTCGGGGACGCTCTGGCAAGGGCAGCCGGGAAAACATTTCACTTTTGCCGGAAAACACTAAAAATACATTTGTGGGGTAATTAAGTGTAAAAAAATTAATTTTTTATAGGGTCATTTGGTAGGCAAAGAGGAAGAGGGGGTAGGGCAGAGCAATACAATTTGTTAAATTGTTACACTATTTTTGCATGTAATAACGCCCACTAAAGGGGGCGGTGCTAAAAACAATTTTTTTTATGGCCCCAATTTTTAAGCGTTGGACCTTCTTTGACCTAAAAATAACACAATAACAAAAAACTTAAAAAATTACGTTACTTGTTTAGAGGTTGGTTTAGTTCTTCTTAGGGGAACTTTTTTGCATTTAGCCCGATTCAGCACATTTACAAACTTGATCTTTGTCATCCATCAAGATATATTTATACCAAGTTTCAAGGGTCTGGCTTTTTTCGTTTGGACTGAATCGTGATTTCCACAGACGGACCGACTTGGTTCGATTTTCTTAGATATCATCACTGATAAATAATATATATGTACTTTATGGGTATACCCTCCAATTCTTTTCTTGTATAAAAAACAAGAAATTGTTTTTCTTAGCTAATTTTGCGTTCACAAATAGGTGTATGCTTCCCAGCTTTGGAAACGCAATATCACACAGTTTAAGCACAATTTCAACCCATAAGTGCAACAATGAAGTCTCTAGCTCCTCTGGGGGCTTAGGAAATCCGTCTTGACGTATAGATAGACGGACATTGCTCATTCGTAATCGCTTTCACTTTTTTGTGAAAAGTATAAAAATCGATCATTTCTATTTTGATGCAAGGCATTCATCACTACTGCACGTCGTACAAAAGATTTTTGAGCTTACTTAACCAGTTCGTTTGTTAAATTTCTTTGTGAAGACATTTAATGGTACCAGTCGTTGTTTGGGTATAGTGCAATCTGCTTGATGCGCTTTCTGCTATTGATACGAATATGAAATTTTCAATTCCATAAATTTTTTCTCTTAGCTCTTCAATTTCGTTTTCAAAAATCAAATTTTTAAAATTATTCACAATTTTTTCATCCATCTGCTTTTTAGAAACTTGTAACCGAATATTATAATCTCTTCGATACACAGAGAAAACAGTACCTAATACATGCATAGTAAAATAGACAAAAAATTTATAAGATTTCTCTATGGTTTTTCTTTTCAAAAAGTTATTTTTATAAGGAAAACCTTTTTGAAAAAATCGCGAAGAAAACTTAGGATTTTTGCAAGGATTTCTTATTGTTTTTTTTTCAAAAATGTTTTCTCCTTGATTTTATTAGGCTTTCTTATTGCTTTTTTTAATTTTCTGTTCTTGATTTACTTCTTGATTCGCTTAATTTATTTAAATAATACTTCTTGATTTTGTTTGATATTATTATTGAATTGTTATTCAGATATTTACTTATTTTATTTTTATTCATATATTTACTTAGTAAATAGAATTCCTGCTGATGGAATTGGTTAGTTAAAACGAAATCTTAGAGAGGACTTTATAGTTAAGGTTAGTGAGACATTTGTTCTAGAAGTAATGTTACGTACATATTGCTTGTGTAATTGATGGTCAGTCTCGAGTTAATTCTAATTTTCCTTGCTTCCCTCCAGAAAGAATGTACCTGACCCTTTGGACTGCAACTGTGCTGCAGCCAGCAGTTTTGCTCGAAATAATTATGTATTTTTGAGAGAGAAAGATAAATGTTTAAAGATGTATATATGTATGTACATTACTTTAAAGAATTTTATATATCCACACCGTCTTTAAAAATTTCCTCCGCAGTGGCAGGATTGTCATCGAATCCTTGTTTTTCAACATCAGTCCAACGAGAAAATAATTTTAGTGTTGGATTTTTCTTCCCGTCCTTCCGTTTCAAAAAGAATGTTTCCTAGAATAACCAAAATGGTTAATAAAAATATATCTACATTAAATAAAATTTGGTTTAGATTTCTTACCGGTTTCTCTTTAGGGAATACATCGCAGATAGCATAGGACCATTGCTGCATTTCTACGTATGTTAATTTGGGTGTTCATGAACATTATTTTGCACGAAAAATATTTATTCTCCATTCCCTTAGACTTGCCTTAAGTTTAATCAACTCCCCAGTATATTTTGGTCCAATACTTAAAAGAATGTCACACGTTTCATCACATAGTTCAAAGGATTTATAAATTGGAAAAATATTTCTATCTTCAGTTAAGCTCTTTTGATCTCCCATTATTCAAAATATTATTGAAATCGTTTGCTTTTTATGGCTTTTTTTTTTGACTCTACATTCAAATTTAGCTCTTTTCAATAAATTATTTTAACCAAAAAATTATCTTTGTGTTGAATTGTATGCATTCATGAAATAACAAGCCAGCTAATATAATCAAGAAGATATTCTTATTAACAAATTCAAAAAGATAATTTGCACACGATCAAATAGAAATCTAATAAAATCAATAAGGAATACCTAATAAAAAATAGCGTATTAAGTAGCCTAATGAAATCTATTAGAAATACCTTTTTGAAAGAAATTATTAGGTAGCCTAATAAAATTAATAAGAAAGTCAAAAAGCTTTTCTCATGTATTGTGTTTTTGGTGCCAAAAATTACAGAATTTGAGTAAAAAAATGGTAAATAACAAGATATTCTTCTTAATTATATGTGTTTTACTTATTGTAAAAATTAAAAAGATTTATACCATGAAAATAATAAGGAATCTCTTTGAAAAAAACGTCGTTTCTTTCTGCCGGAATACCCCTCACCCCAAAGAAAATCTTCTTGATGCTACTAGGCAGTTTTCGCTCTGTGTACATATTAGTGCCATTTAAAATCTTTTGTGGATTTCAAGCTCAAATTTGTCATAGTGTTTTGGATTCCTATAGAACATTAAAGAAAATAGGCCGGATGTTAGAACCCACATATGAACAGCAACTTGAATATTATCTTTATTTAACACGATGTTACTATTACTAAATTTCCTTTCGGAATTATAATCTCTGTGTAGACCATAGTTTGTAGCTAATTCATTTTCCGCCTCCGAGAGTGGTAAATCAGCGTTACTGTTTTCAGCATTGGCAGCCTGTGAGTAAAAATCATCCTCATCATTATTTTGATTTTGTACCCTCCAAAAAAGAATAGGATATATCTGAGACGTCATAAAGTATATATATTCTTGAACAGTGATGAAATCTAACCATGTCCGTCCGTCTGTGGAAATCAGAATTCAGTCCAAACGAAAAGAGCCAGACCCTCAAAACTTGGGACAAATATATCTTGAAGGATACTACAAGTCAAGTTGGAAATGGGCTGAATCGTGCGAGAGGGAAAAAAGTTCCCCTAAGAAGAACTAAACCAACCTCTAAAAATTAACACAATTTTTAATATTTTTTTTAATTTTTTCATATATCTATATGATTTTTATTTATTTATTTATTTAAATTAGTCTATGGACAATTTCCTTACAGACTATTTAACCAGAATAGTATTAATTCAATTAAATCAATACAAATTAAATATTACGCTATTTAAAGAACATAGTAAAAGTTAATGATTAAAAAAAGATATGACATTACGTTTGATGATACAAAGGTTCTGCGAAAAATCTATAGAATGATACATTTCATTAAAGCAAGTACATAGTTTTCTAAGAGGATCTGACATTTCATAGTTAGTACGACAAACTGCAACATAGAGTGGATTAGAAGAACGAAGTGAACGTTGAGGAATATTGAAACAAACATGGTTCAGTAAAAATTCGGAGTTGATGTTGCCGCTGATAAGATTTATCATAAAAGAGGTGTTGAGCATTGTTCTCCGGCTCTTTAAAGTAGGAAAATAATTTCAGCTAAGCTCGTAGAGTATGGTGAAAGTGCCATCCGATTTCTATAAACGTTTCTTAGGCAGGAAATTAAAAATTATTTTTGAACGGATTCAAGACGTTCAATATGAACGTTATACAGTGGATCCCAAATTATGCTACCACATTCTAAAATTGGCCGAACTAATGCAATATACAATAGCCCTATTCACAATGTTGTGCATATGGTCGTGCATCATTGCATTTGCAAAATAATTGTACTCTACACCAACAAAATACATTGAATATGCTCTCAAATACTCTATCAATTTGCAAATGCTATAATGCAAGACCATTTGTACAGGATTGTGAATTGGGCTAATGTTTTAGTGACATATGGATCATTAAACTGTTTTGCCCATCTTTTAATGAATGTAAGGATACTTCGGAATTTATTCAGTCATAGTAATGTGTTGGACAAAATTATGTTAATATATTTTTATGTCAAAGAAAGTCCAACGCGTTGGACTTGGAGCTATGAAATTAAAAAAAAAAATTAATTTTTGGACCCTGCCCCCTTTAGTGGACGTTATTATATGGGCATTTCCATGGCTACGCACGTGACAGTTGCACGTATTCAACATGAAGAAAATCAAACTAAGGAGCAAATATTTTTTTCTTCATTTAGGTTTTTGGGAAGCAATTTTAGAGATCTTTATTTAGTGGAAAGCATGGGTGCTGTAAGAGTCGGGGTCCTGACATATTGGTCAACAAAAGCTGTTGCGTGATGTGACAAAAAATAGAAGTGCTTGTTTTCTACATTTACTAAAGTGCAAAATGCAGCGAAATAAGCTAAAAACTTTTATGTAACTTATTTGGATATTATTAAGGGATAGTTTAGCTTTATTTTCATAACTGTTTTTTTGATGATTTTATGTTTAGTTTTATCGACACAAGCCATAATATGAAGCGTGACGTGACATTGCGTTACGTGACATTTTTTCCTTACGATAAACTCGAATAATTTTTGATGTAGTTTGGTTTTAAAGTTTTAATTCAACGAAAATAAATGAAAATTCAACTTCAGGTCAATGTTCGAAAAGGTATGTACATAGCGTTATAGTCGACCGGATCGAATCTTAAATACCCTCCAAATATTTAGTAAGTAAATTTAAAAAAGTTAACTTGGTGGGACTGAGTTGCTTTATATAATATCGTACGTTAACGCCCACTAAAGGGGGCGGGGTTCAAAAATAGACCATATCATGTTTTCCACAGACGAACGTATGGGCATTGCTAGACCGTCTTAGACTTCATCACTGATCAAGAATATATATACTTTATGGGGTTCAATTCTTTTTGGAGGGTATTAAAACTGTATTTTGGCGGGGTCGCTCTGGCAAGGGCTGTGGAGGAGACTCTAAAAATAAATGTTTGGGATAATTATATACAAAATTAAAATTGTTAATTTAATTTACAAAATTAAAATTTTTTTTTGATACGGTCATTTTGGGGACGACGGGGGAGGAGGCTGTAGGGCAGAGTAGTACCAGGTTACGTCTTAGCTTCGTCATTAAAGCTCGTTTTAGACAATTTTAACTGCCGCTGTCGATATTTTTGTGCTCCTTCTTTTGCTGTTAAGCGATACGCTTGCAATTTTACGGAATCTTTCAACTTTTCCCTAAATTTCTTATCTTTATTTTTAATTTTTTTCAGAAACGGAGGCCATCTACATAAAAGCATTTATTGCTGATTATAACAATATTTGCAGCAGCAATTTGAAAAAAGTTTAACTTAGACCAGTTGCGTTACGTGACAAACTTCAATATTAAATAGAAAGTATCTATTATTAGCTTCGGTCAAAGTAATTTATTTTTTAAGTTTTATATACATATAAAACTTGCTTTAATTATAAATTTTTATTGAATTCCGTTCCACAGCGCAGATGATATGACTAAAAATTATGTTTTTAAGGTGCGCATGTGACTTTAGAATATTAAGGAAAACAAATTGAAAAATTACAGTTAGATTTCTTTCGCTTTGCTCTTTTCATATCTTTTTTAGTTTATTGTTGTTGTAAGCAAACTATTTTGTAATTAGCGCAATCGTAAAAAATGCGTTTTAAAAAATTAACCATAAAAGAGAAAATTCAATGAAAAGTAATCAAAAGCAACTAACATATTATTTGGAATTTTACTAAATTTTTCTCATTATGGGTGTTAAGTTAAGGTATAAATTCTTTAAAATAACAAAATTTTAATATTTTTCTCTCATAATGGTGGATAAAAATAATTGTTTAACAACTTATAATATTTTGGCCGCGGTAGACCTTTCTGTGGAAATACCCATAAGCAAAAATAATGTAAAAATTTAACAAATTGTAAATAAAATTTTTAACTTTTTTGACGAAGCTGAGACGTAACCTCGTCCTGCTCTGCCCTATCCCGCTCCTCCCCATTTGCCCCCCAAAAAAGAAATTTTTTACACTTAACTATCCCAAAAATTTATTTTTAGTGCTTTATAGCGAAGGTGATATGTGTCCCCCACGGCCCCTCCCGGAGTGCCCACTAGAAAATGCAGCCTTTATTTACTAAATAATTGGAGGGTATTTAAGATTCGACCTGGTCGAATATAACGTTTTTTCTTTTATTTTATTTATCTATGGATTATTCCTTACAGACATTATCACAAAAAATAAGTTATTACATATTCACAAAATAATTAAAATTAAACTAAGTTACATATGCACAAATATTTCACCATGAATTCAGAAAAACAATTGTAGAGTTATTTATCACATTTAGATTTAAAGAAAAGTCAATAAATCTACATAATCAATTAAACGAGTTACACATTCTTCTTAGAGGGTCGGCATCAGCATAATTGGTTTTACAAATGTAGGAAGTTTTATAAGAGCCAGACGAGCTGTATACGTGCTAAGTAGACTTGTGTCGAACTCGTTCATTCGCTCGTTTTTGACAAAAACCTGTTATCAAACCAATGTAATTTAAATGGATCTGATCATAGGCTCTTGTCAAAAACGAGTGAATGAACGAGTTCGACACAAGTGTTATGTTAAGCGAGTTGAATTGAAAACCACGAAGACCAAAGCCAAAGACGGTAAACCGGTTATTTCTTGCAAATCGCATTAGTTGGCATTTCTTAAAATTGAACTTCACTAGATTTGTTTTCCATCATACATAAAATGAATTTAAAGCCAATTGCAAACGTTGATGATTGGTGAATTGATTGTAGCTTAAACAAATTTTAACATCGTCAAGTATCTTTGGTGTACTTTTCTCTACCTTAACTTTTTATTACCTTCAATTTCTGTTTTGTATTGTTTTTATACTTTTCGGGAATTTTTTAATATATTTACAACTATTTACGAATCTTTTAGAGGTTCTGTAAAAGATTTATATGTAACTCTTAGTTGCGGACTTGTATCTATTTTACCAGTTTTTATCCTATGAAGACATTTCCCGTTGTAACCAATTCTTTTAAAATTTTCTTCTACATGTGGGATAACACCAAATAACAGGTCTGCTTTCAGGTATCTGATGTGGTTATCAGATCTGCTTATTAGACATTTGAGCAAGTTATAACAAATAAATGTTTAAAGGCAGATTATATAGTAAGAAGTAAATATTATGGACAGTAATTTTTAAATCTCAGAAAGACATGATAAATATTCCAAGGCACAAAGGCAAGTCAACATCAGTTATTGTTATTCAACTTACACAGCTGAGCAGAACAGCTGTTTTCGAAAAACGCAACCCTTTCATCATCATTGCTCATGTGTATTGTGTTTGTCACCACTTATTAGGTGGCTTAGTTGAATTTGATAACAGTTCCTATTTACACAAATTTTATTGTGAAAAAGAATCCGAGAATTGTATCAACCTGATGTTAACATGTTATTGTTATAATACCCGTGTTACCGTTTGATTATTTTTCTTCATGTCCCATTTTTCTGAATTTTTTGTTCCATCATACCTAAGTCAAACTTTTTTGGTTTGAATTTTAACGCTTCGTTAGTTTTTACTTTTTGTTGCTGTTCTGTGCTGTGAAGTTCTGTAGAAAATATTTTGTAATTACTTGTTCTGTTAATGGAATCAGCTGTATTTAAAAGCAATAGGTAATCCAAACAAATAAATTGAAATTGTGAAAATAAATAATTTTGGTGAAAATTATGAAATAAAGAAATTAATAGCTCAAAAATGAATATTTTGTGTGTACAAACTTAAAAAATCTTGAATTAAAGCAAAAAAAAACTTTCAACAAAAAAATGCGTAATGAAACCAAAAAAAACTAATAAATATGCACTGTTGGCTGTCACTTAACGTTGAATTCTATTTTCTACAGATTTATCCGCAACAGAACAGAACGAAAAAGGAACAACAACCCACACATACAGATTTTCAATTGAACAGAAACAAAACAGCTGATTCAGAACAGAACAGCACGTACAAACTAATTCTGCCTTTATATTTAAGTACATGTGAACGTTCTTCCAATTTTTTTTATTATTGGTAGTTCAAGCCATAGCTTAAATTTGTATGTAGTAAGAATTTTAACGAACATTTTATATTGCTATATTAAATTGAATTAGGATTCTATAGGCTAATTGTTCGAAATTTTAAATTTAAATCTCAGAAAGACATGATAAATATTCCAAGGCACAAAGGCAAGTCAACATCAGTTTTTGTTATTCAACTATATATATTTTTATTTTTGAGCAAAAGGCTCTTTAAATGTTGCATTTCTCTTTTACTTAATTCGAAGACACCAATTTTAAGATTAAGTCTACAATTTGCATTTTCTTAATATCTAACTTATTTTACTGCAACGAAAATCCTGACGTAGTGCAGATCCCTGCGTTTTCTGTGGGAACGTTTAATAATTTTTGATATTTTTATATTTTCCTAACTGGATTCTACTATATGTTAATTTTGTGCATTTGACAAATTTTAGTAAAGTTATTGTATGCTTTGTAAGTGTTAATACATCCCCGTTCAAGTTCCAATCGTCCTCGTGTGAAGAGGGCTCTATGTGAAAAACTCCATAGATTCCCTGGCTGGATGATCTGAGTTCTTTTTCTTCCTTTTGTGGTGCAATTATTCTTTTCACGTAGTGTTTTATGGTAAATAGTATCAAAATGGTGATTAGAATTGAGCCTAGAACAATATTTGTGATATTAATGGCTTTGTTGTTGTCTTCTATTGTGTCAATATGAATTGTGTTATTGAGACTTAATTCCTCCATCTTTTCCAATGATAAGATTTCTTCAATGGTTATTGTAGTATTGCGATGACGGATTAAAAAGGTTTCATTTAGTGGCGCTGTGTCGTTTTCTATTGCCATCGTGCCTTCATATTTGTTCATGAATACATATTAATCCGTTGGAGATTTATTCTGGTGCAAGTTCTTGTCTGGCTCTGCAGTAAATTAGTAATGGAAGTATCGTTGCTTATTACTAGGACAAATTAGTAGTTCAATTAATTGTGGACAGTTATCTTTTAAAACAAATTTTCCATCTTTACATCATTTGCATACCTTTCGAAAATTTTAAAATATACAGATATATTTTAAAATTTTATATATATTTTTAAACAGAAGTAGAACATCTGCTTAAAAATATATCTCCCTGTAATCTCTTAGAGTCTTGTAATAAAAAGTGTTCGACTAAGGAAGTTGTCCTTCGTTGGATGCTAACCGTGATTTAATATTTCATATGAATTCAGCTACTCGTAAAGTAAACACCCTTCCTGCTTGCAAAATTAAATTTGTCTATTATTTCAAAGCGTTTTCTTACAACAAACTATCAGACATTAAGCGTAATGTATATAAAAACCTTAGCTCAACAATCATTATTAATATTTTTAAATGCTGGCAAAGATATGCTCTTTGCTAATATATTGGAATTTGAAATTTCAAATTACATATATTGTGAGCAGCGCCTCTATATTTTCCACTAATCATTACCTAACTACCTGTTACAGATATGGAAATTAATTATTTATAGAAATTACAAATTTGCACTTCGTTATTTAGGTCAACTAACAGTAACTATTTAAAATACGTATCAAACAAGGAGTTATATAGCAAACCTAATATTGAAAGAATTGACAATTTTATCATTAACGTTGTAAGAAACTATATATTGAGGAGCACATCCTCTAATGAAAATAATTTAATATTGTCACCATTTTTTACTGATTTGGGTTATATAGCAAAGGCTCTACAAAAAGGTCTGATTCCACCTGAGTCGTTCCTTTAACTAGACAAATTAAACATATTTCAAGATGGTTATCCAATCTTTTACCATAATTATAGACGAGCTAATGATAAAATTGTTAATATCAACCATATCATCGAGGTTCCATAAAAGTTTAAGTTATAAAGACCTTGATTCAAGTAAACACACTAGGAAGGAAATATTATTGGTTACATGAATAGTGTAGTCAAAAGCTTTTTGTTTTTAAACTTAGGCTAAATATAATGTTTTTATTTTTGCCATATACACATGCAATGATTTTTTTGTAATTTTTTCATTACAAAGAAGTAATCTCAAACGATTTACATCTGTGAAACCATAGTGCATTTTTAAATAATAAGTATATTTTATAGCAATAATAGTCGGGAGTACCGTACCTGGGACATTTGTATTTATGTAAATATTTCTAATTGAAGAAAATATCCTAAGAGTAAAAAGTAAAAAATATAAATAAAGAAGAAGAAGAAGGAATTAAAAATTTCAGAAGAGGATAATGTATCCATATTTTTTTAATTGTTAAATGTTTATAACAAATATCCCCACAGTCCTTAATTAAATATTCTACAAATTTTGCTGATGCGTCTTCCCCTGTATATACTCTTAATTTATCTAAGATATTGTTATAGAAACACTTAATAAAATAACTAGAAGCACAAGGAATGTTTCTTAACTAACGAAGCTTAAAATAATATCTCAATAACAATTTTGATTTATATGGGCAAAGAATCAGCAGGAATAAAATTACATATTTACTGTTAAACACAAGATTGCCAAATTTATAAAATAAGCTAAACAAGGAAAAGTGCTATATTCGGCTGTGCCGAATCTGAAACACCCTTCACAGATGTAAACAGAAAGTAAGTTTAATTAAAAAATCAAAATGATGTTATCGGTTACTTTTATATTTAAGAAAAGGTTTAAATTTTTGGCTTTTCCTACTTCTAATAGCTTTCAAAAATATTATATATGTTTTTAAAATCGTTTATTCGACATATTGTCTCAATTAAATTAGTGCTTTTTGTTTGTTATGTGGTCAAATATGTCTATATGGCAGCATTTCATTGGTTCTTACACCAAATCATCAGTAGACTTTAATTAGGTTAAAGTCTAATGATGATTTGGTGTAAGAACCAATGATATAAGACATACTTGACCACATAACAAACAAAAAGCACTAATGTAGTAAAAATTTTAACGAACATTTTATATTGCTATATTAAATTGAATTAAGATTCTATAGGCTAATTGTTCGAAATTTTTAATTAAAATCTCAGAAAGACATGATAAATATTCCAAGGCACAAAGGCAAGTCAACATCAGTTTTTGTTATTCAACTTACACAGCAGAGCAGAACAGCTGTTTTCGAAAGACGCAACCCTTTCATCATCAGTGCTCATGTGTATTGTGTTTGTCACCACTTATTAGGTGGCTTAGTTGAATGAGATAACAGTTCCTATTTACACAAATTTTATTGTGAAAAAGAATCCGAGAACTGTATCAACTGATGTTAACATTGTTTTAATACCCGTGTTACCGTTTGATTATTTTTCTTCATGTCCCATTTTTCTGAATTTTTTGTTCCATCATACCCAAGTCAAACCTTTTTGGTTTGAATTTTATACTTAAGTACATGTGAACGTTTTTCCAATTTATTATTGGTAGCTCAAGCCATAGCTTAAATTTGTATGTAGTAAGAATTTTAACGAACATTTTATATTGCTATATTAAATTGAATTAAGATTCTATAGGCTAATTGTTCAAAATTTTTAATTTAAATCTCAGAAAGACATGATAAATATTCCAAGGCACAAAGGCAAGTCAACATCAGTTTTTGTTATTCAACTTACACAGCAGAACAAAACAGCTGTTTTCGAAAGACGCAACCCTTTCATCATCAGTGCTCATGTGTATTGTGTTTGTCACCACTTATTAGGTGGCTTAGTTGAATTTGATAACAGTTCCTATTTACACAAATTTTATTGTGAAAAAGAATCCGAGAACTGTATCAACCTGATGTTAACATGTTATTGTTATAATACCCGTGTTACCGTTTGATTATTTTTCTTCATGTCCCATTTTTCTGAATTTTTTGTTCCATCATACCTAAGTCAAACTTTTTTGGTTTGAATTTTATACTTAAGTACATGTGAACGTTTTTCCAATTTATTATTGGTAGCTCAAGCCATAGCATAAATTTGTATGTAGTAAGAATTTTAACGAACATTTTATATTGCTATATTAAATTGAATTAAGATTCTATAGGCTAATTGTTCGAAATTTTTAATTTAAATCTCAGAAAGACATGATAAATATTCCAAGGCACAAAGGCAAGTCAACATCAGTTTTTGTTATTCAACTTACACAGCAGAGCAAAACAGCTGTTTTCGAAAGACGCAACCCTTTCATCATCAGTGCTCATGTGTATTGTGTTTGTCACCACTTATTAGGTGGCTTAGTTGAATTTGATAACAGTTCCTATTTACACAAATTTTATTGTGAAAAAGAATACGAGAACTGTATCAAGGTGATGTTAACATGTTATTGTTATAATACCCGTGTTACCGTTTGATTATTTTTCTTCATGTCCCATTTTTCTGAATTTTTTGTTCCATCATACCCAAGTCAAACTTTTTTGGTTTGAATTTTTATACTTAAGTACATGTGAACGTTTTTCCAATTTATTATTGGAAGCTCAAGCCATAGCATAAATTTGTATGTAGTAAGAATTTTAACGAACATTTTATATTGCTATATTAAATTGAATTAAGATTCTATAGGCTAATTGTTCGAAATTTTTAATTTAAATCTCAGAAAGACATGATAAATATTCCAAGGCACAAAGGCAAGTCAACATCAGTTTTTGTTATTCAACTTACACAGCAGAGCAAAACAGCATACATAATAATACATAAATATATTTTCAAGAGTCTAGCTCTTTTCGTTTGGACTGAATCGTGATTTCCACAGACGGACGGACGGACGGACATGCTCAGTTCGTCTTAGATTTCATCACTGATCAAGAATATATATACTTTATGCGGTCTGAGATGGATATTTCGATGCGTTACAAACGGAATGACAAAGTGAATATACCCTCCAAATTCTTTTTTGGAGGGTATAAAAATAGTTTAAATTTCCCACCGAAATTTTAATTTAAATTTTTTTTTTGACCAATGCAAGTCTTAATGATGTATTAAGTTGTTTTTTTTTAAGAAAAACTTAAAATTTTAAACCAGATTAGTTATTACATGTACCACAAAGTACTGCATGTGCAAAAAAAACTTTTACATTCCTACCCTTGGAAATTTTTTTTTATTTTTTTAGTTTTTAATAGACCAAAGGCTTCCCAAAGCATGAAATAAATTTCCAAACAACCAATAAATAATTGGTTTTTGATATTAATTTTGCGTCGAGAAATAGGTGTAAGCTTCCCAGCTATGGAACTGTACTTCGGATTTATCTGAATTTCAATACCACTCTGGGAGTTTATGTATAAGCAGAGAGGTTTTGTTATTTTGGAATTAGGTTAAAGTCTACTGATGATTTGGTGTAAGAACCAATGAAATGCAGGCATATAGAGAAACTTGACCACATAACAGACAAAAAGCACTAATTTAATTGAGACAATATGTCGAATAAACGATTTTAAAAATGTTGAATTGTCTTATAATTCTTTAATAAACCGGCAAAATTAATATTTTAACTAACTTTTCGAGGAATTATTAAGGATTTGATATGATATTTGTAAATACAATACTATAAAGACTCCTAGGGTAATATAAGCAATAATTTTTATAAGAATGCTTACGTTGCA
This sequence comes from Linnaemya tessellans, assembly GCA_951800035.1. Taxonomy (NCBI): domain Eukaryota; kingdom Metazoa; phylum Arthropoda; class Insecta; order Diptera; family Tachinidae; genus Linnaemya; species Linnaemya tessellans. The sequence continues at coordinate 94,504,065 of OX637535.1, read as the reverse complement.
AATTTTTATCGCAAAAAACTCGTCTGACAATCTGTTATGAAAATTTAATGTCAACAAACACTACATTGTGGTAAAAGCATGCTGAATCGTGCTCAAATGAACGTCGTTCATTAAAATTAATATAGACGTCATTAATGTAAACAGAGTTTCAATATCAATATGTATTTATGCCCACTCATTTGTTTATTGATTTCTTCTAATTGAAATAAATTTAACACGTTGTCATACGTACCACTACAAATGAAAATATATTCCCACGCTAGCAAACTTCTTAAGTAAACACATCCAAAATAAACAAACAAAAATAAAAGAAATTTGTCTGCAGATAAAAGTGTAATTCATTTGTACAGCACTTTTAACATATTTTACTTCCCAAAAAAATAGATGTTGTCAGTCACCAGAAAATTGAAATCAATTATCCATAATACCTACACCGCACATTTGGACAGACAGAATTTCACGCGGCCACACATACAAACACTCACACATCTGGACAGACATAAAATCCCATACATATGGAGAGACAGAAATTCTCACGGTCACCCATACAAACGCATTATACTTACTAGAGCATGCCTCCACAAAAATACATAGCGGTGAGAACATACTTTGATGTTTCCCCAAAATTGCTCTGTACTGCATTCGTCATTTAAACACATTCGTATTTTGTGGTTCTTTAATAACTATTTACACTTTGTCACATCTAAAATTACCATCTACAGTGTAAGGTCGTTAATCCGAACGGTGCGTAATCCGAATAATCCAGTAATCCGAATTGAAAATATTTAGCATTGCATATTTTATAGTTCGCATTGATTGCAGCTCGCTTAACCGAATTTGGTTTTTTTTCTTATTCTTGTGTTGTTTGTTATCGTATCGTATGTGAAAACTAACGGGACATCATTGGAATGTCTATATTGATATATCAAATGAAATATTTTTTTTTAAATCGTTGGTTTTTCTTTTTATGACTGAAATAAATTTGTTTTTAAATTATATCAGGAGTTTATTTTATTTTCATTTATTGTAACAGCCTATCCGAATATTTCGATAATCCGAATCGGGGCATGCAATCATTAATTCGTATTAACGAGCTTACACTGTATTTGAGAAAAATTAAAAGAGATCATTTCATAAAAATTACAAAGTACTAAAAAGCAAGTACAAGTGCTATACTCGGCAGGGCCAAATCTAATTACCCGTATTTCGTACTAAAATAGAAAATTACACCGGGGAAAGAAATTTGAGCTATTTAGTTAATTTAATATTTCAGAAAAAATTAAATTTAAGTTAAAATTTAACAACTCTAAAGCTGTCTTTTTGGCTTTTTTTAAATATGTATAACAAACAAAAAATTTTGTTTCAGTTGGTTTCTTTTACATATTAAAAAAAAAATCATATTAAATTGATGCAAGTGAAAACTTTATATTATATTTAGTAAGTAAATTCAAAAAGTTTAACTGTATTTTGGCGGGGTCGCTCTGGCAAGGGCTGTGGGGGAGACATATCACCCTTGTCATAAAACTCTAAAAATAAATGCTTAGGATAATTATATACAAAATTAAAAAAAAAATTTTTTATAGTGTCATTTGTTGTCAAAAGGGGAGGAGGGGGTAGGGCAGAGTAGTACCAGGTTACGTCTCAGCGTCGTCATTAAAGCTTAAAAATTTTATTTTTATGGAATGTAGGCTTACGTAAAACAATTTAATAAATTTGTACACTATTTTTGCATATAACAACGCCCACTAAAGGGGGTGGGGTCTTAAAATTATTTTTTTTATTGTATGGCTCCAAGTTTAACGCGTTGGTCCTTCTTTGGCATAAAAATATATCATTTGCTTAACAAAATTACAAAAAAAACTTTAAAAATTATGTTTCTATTTGGAGGTTAGTTTAGTTCTTCTTAGGGGAACTGTTTTCCCTCTTGCCCGATTTAGCCCATTTCCGAACTTAGCCTGCGCTATCTTTCAAGATATATTTATACCAAATTTCAAGAGTCTGGGTCTTTCCACAGACGGCCGAACGGACGGACGGGCATGCTCAGTTCGTCTTAGATTTCACCACTGATCAAGAATATATGCATACTTATACTTTATGGGGTCCCAGATGGATATTTCGCTGCGTTACAAACGGAATGACAAAGTGAATATACCCTCCATATTCTATTTTGGAGGGTATAAAAACTGTCTACACTTAACTAACCCGAAAATTTAGTGTTTATGTTTTTACGATTTAGGTGAGATGTCTCCCTAACGGCCTTTCTTGGTGTGACCCGGTATAGAGTTTTAAAATTGGGCACAGAAATGTCTTAAAGGAACTGTGACCCAGCAGGTTAAATATTTTTAACTTATCTCAGTTCCTTTTCGCACGTTGATATAAGTTATTAATACGTAAATTGCTTTTATGCTGATGGAAAGGCGTCTCCCAACACATTGGAAACGACCGTATTTAAATGAAATTGATTTTTAAATTGAATTAAGATTCTATAGGCTAATTGTTCGAAATATTAATTTAAATCTCAGAAAGACATGATAAATATTCCAAGGCACAAAGGGAAGTCAACATCAGTTAATGTTATTCAACTTACACAGCAGAGCAGAACAGCTGTTTTCGAAAGACGCAACACTTTCATCATCAGTGCTCATGTGCATTGTATTTGTCACCACTTATTAGGTGCCTTGGAATATTTAGATTTAAATTAAATATTCGAACAATTAGCCTATAGAATCTTAATTCAATTTAATATAGCAATATAAAAGGTTCGTTAAAATTCTTACTACATACAAATTTAAGCTATGGCTTGAGCTACCAATAATAAAGTTGGAAAAACGTTCACATGTACTTAAGTATAAAAATTCAAACCAAAAAAGTTTGACTTGGGTATGATGGAACAAAAAATTCAGAAAAATGGGACATGAAGAAAAATAATCAAACGGTAACACGGGTATTAAAACAATGTTAACATCAGTTGATACAGTTCTCGAATTCTTTTTCACAATAAAATTTGTGTAAATAGGAACTGTTATCTCATTCAACTAAGCCACCTAATAAGTGGTGATAAACACAATACACATGAGCACTGATGATGAAGGTATTGCGGCTTTCGAAAACAGCTGTTCTGCTCTGCTGTGTAAGTTGAATAAAACTGATGTTGACTTGCCTTTGTGCCTTGGAATATTTATCATGTCTTTCTGAGATTTAAAAACAAATTTCGAACAATTAGCCTATGAATCTTAATTCAATTTAATATATATTTGTTTTTTGTTTAGTTGAGCCAAATATCATAAAAATCGGAATTTTAAAAAGAATAGAAATAGAGTTATGAAGGTGTAGGAAAATAAAATAGATCCATATCGAATATAATATATTTGTTGGGTTGGTTTTGTATGAGTTTCGAAGCCTCTTACTCTGCTATGATTTTTGAAAAAAATTTACAAATTGTAAATTCTCAGATGGTTTTCGAAAGTATGTGCATAAGATACGAGGTTTTTAAATTTTCAAAACTCTGGTTAAAGTCTACTGAGTATTTGGTAAAGCACCAATGAAATGCATATAGACATTGCTTAACCATCAACAAATGAATTTCATTTAAAATACAGTTTTTATTTTCTGAAATATTTGAATGGTATTTAAGATTCGACCCGGTCGAATACAACGCTCTTACTTGTTGAATTTATTATTATATTTGTTTCTGTTTAATTTATCGTTATCACTATTTTTGCTGTGTATTGTTACATTTGCTCAATTCAAAAGAATTGTTCGTATCGTTTATCGTTGTATTTGTAAAGCCGATTTAAAACAAAATTTCTCAAAACAAATATAAATTAGGTGTAAAATAATTTAATTTTGGGAAATTTTATTTGAAATTCAACGATACCAAGGCTTGTGAACTCAGAAATTTTTTGAATGAAATGTACTCTTAATTTTCTTAATTTTGTCTTTTAATATTTATGTACAAGTACATATTCAAAATTTAAAGACTAATATAATGTCAAGCAAAAGTGCTATATTCGGATTGCGACGAATTTTACATGGCCTTGATCGACGAAGGTCTGGAGTATGTGCACACATCTTCCTCGTTTTCATTACTATTATTTCTTTCTAAAATAGAAGATATATTTGATTGCCAAAGAAAAAAATTTGTATTATTAGCTAATTACCTTAACATTTCAAGAAAGGTTTAAATTTTAGAGGTCTGAAGCTGTGTTTTTCCCCTTTCTGATTTCTAATACCAACAAACTTCATTCCAAAATGTCAAACATGCTTAATTTATAAAAAAAGAAAAAATTTTGTTTCATTTGGTTACTTTTATGTACCAAAAGAGTTTCAATTGTGCATCCTTGAAATCTACCTTTTGCTTTTTTTAATTTTTAATTCCACTTTTATTCTAACTGAAGTCTAAAATTAGCTTAATTCACAAATAAAAACAAAAATTAGTACGTTACTTGTATGTACCAAACAAATTTCGATTGTTCAACGATGGAATCGTATTTTTTAGATTTTTAATACCAATTTTATTCTTTCTGAAGCATAAAACAGTTTTAATTAAAAAAACAAACAAAAGCTAGTAACCTATATGATTATTTCCAAGTTAAAAAAAAATTTTAATATCTAACCCTGGAATCTTCTTTTAGATTTTCATTGTCAAGTTTAGTCTTTCTGTGCTTAATTTACAAAAAATTGAAAGAATCGGGTTTTTGATTTTTTAATACTATTTTACTTCTTAACGATATATAAAGTAAGTTTAATTCGCCAAAAAGTGAAACTAATAACATATATAGTTATGTACCAAAAAATCGGTTTTCGCACCCTGTATTGAGTTTTTGATTTTTAATATTATTTTATTTCTCCCTGAAGCATAAAATAGCTTTAATTCACCAAAAACCAAAACTAGTAACTTGTTTATACAAATAATTTAGACATTCTTCCTGAAGAATGAAAGGGCTTTAATTGACAATAAAATTAAATTTAGTCACTTATTTCGTTACTTGTATGTACCAAAAAATTTCGATTTTCCCTGGAATCGAATTTTAATTTTTGTTTTTAGTAACAAGTTAACTCTTTCAGAAGTATAAGAAAGGTTTAATTTACTAAAAAAACACAATTAGGAACTTATTTGTTATGGGTATTTCTCATATATTCTCGTATATTGTTAAAATTTCATTATTTCATATTAAATAAAATGGTCTATTTCTTGTTATAAGTTGCTGCACACTATAATTGAGATATTTACGGGAAAATGAATGGTGATAACAATAAAAACACCATGTGGAAAAATCGTACGTTCACGACCCGTACGTTCGCGACCGGTACTTAATACGCCCCACACACGCATAAATTTGTTTGCAAATAAATTTAAATTTAAGTAAAAATTTAGCGTGTGTGGCATTGTTTGCAAACATTATTTCAAATTTTCAATAACTTTTGAAAATTTGTTTGCAAACAAATTTATGCGTGTGTGGTCAGCATAAACCAATTAAACAGAAACCATTCGAGATATTTTATAGTCTAAATACTGTATTTTATAGTCGAATACTGTATATATATATATATATATATATATATATATATATATATATACATTAATACACTTTAAAAAAAAATTAATCACTCTTGAATATTCCATTTCATTTTGCAGATTTTTATATTTCACTACTGCCAACCAAAGTTGACTTCTATTTTGTGTACGTTCGTGACCACATGTTTCTAACAATTAGTATGAAAATTTAAATTCGATGAAATCCATCTCTTGCACTAAACATAGAGCTACCAAAATGCTATCGAATCGCAAAAAAAATTCTAGAAAAAGTTTCGTTTTCTATATTCTTTGTACATTATAAACGTACGAACGTACGTTCGTTACCCCTGGAAATGCCCAATGCTAAAAAAATTTGATTTTCGAATAAAATTTTTATATTAAATTTTAAATAGGGTTAATTAACAACACAATAATTAGTTTTTGCTAGATAATATTTTGGACACAAATAGGTTTAAGCTTTCCAGCTCTGGAATCATATTTTGGATTTTTTTAATCTACAATCCATCAGTCCAAGAATAAACTGTGTTGCTTATCTGGGGACCTGGGAAAGCCGATTTCACATACAGACATACTGACATCACTTATTCATCTGCCCTATTTATAAGGATTCACAATATATGTATGTACTTAATGGGGTCGCATGATAATATTGAAGTAATTTCGAACGGAATGACAAACCTATTTATACCTTTTAAATTGGTTGTGAAGGGTATAAGAATAGCACTTTTTATACCCTCCAAAAAACAATATGGAGGGTATATTCACTCTGTCATTCCGTTTGTAACGCAGCAAAATATCAATCTGAGACCCCATAAAGTATATATATTCGTGACCAGTAATGACATCTAACACGATCTGAGCATGTCCGTCCGTCCATCCGTCTGTGGAAATCACGATTCAGTCCAAACAAAAAGAGCTAGACACTTAAAATTTGGTATAAATATATCTTGAAGGATAGCACTGGTAAAGTTCGGAGATGTGCTAAATCGGGCAAGTGGGAAAAAAGTTCCCCTAAGAAGAACTAAACCAACCTCTAAAAAACAACATAGTTTCTAACGTTTTCTTGTAATTTTGTTAAGCAAATAATAAATTTTTATGTGAAAAAAGGTCCATCGCGTTAAACTTGGAGCCATAAAATACTCTGCCCTACCCCTCCTCACCCTTTGCCACCTAAATGACCCTGTAAAAAAAAATTTTCTTTTAAATTTTGTATATAATCATCCCAAGCATTTATTTTTAGAGTTTTATGACAAGGGTGAAATGTCTCACCCACAGCCCTTGCCAGATCGACCCCGCCAAAATACAGTTAAACTTTGTGAATTTACTTACTAAATATTTGGAGGGTATTTAAGATTCGACCCGGTCGAATTTAATGTTTTTACTTAGAGATTAAATTAGGGGGAACTTGTAGGGATGCTATTAAGGAGCACCTTTTTTCCATATTCTTTTTTTGCATTTTCAATACCTATTTTATTCTTCGCGAAGTATAAAGTTTTAACAAACAAAAAATTAAAATTAGTGGGCATTTTGGTTACTTTTATGTACCAAAAAATTTTAGCTGTCATCTAAAATCTTTTTGATTTTTTTATGTTTAACACCAATTTCGTTATTTTTGAAGCATACATATCTTTTAATTAACAAAAAAAAACTGTTAACATATTTGGTCACTTTTATGTATCAAAAAATCTTCAATCTCACACACTAAAATAATATATTTATTTTTCTTAATACCAATTCTTCCTAAAAATAAAAAAATTTTAATAAACAAACAAACAAACAAAAAATACAAAATTAGTGACCTATTTTGTGAATTTTATGTGCAAAAAGAGTTTAAATGGTTCAACCATTATGTCGAATTTTCAATAATTTTATATTTTTAATTAAAATTTAATTCTTCCTTAACACAAAACAAAAATATATGGAAAACAGTTGACTCTAAAGACCACTCCAACAACTTACCGCTGATTTTCATTACATCGTCGAGTGGAGTTTTTTAAAAAATTAATTTTTCGAATTCCTTCTTTAATTTAAATGGATTTGATCATAGGTTCTTGTCAAAAACGAGCGAATTAACGAGTTCGACACAATTCTAATGTTAACGCTGAGTTCTTTTTACAAAGTTTATTGTTATGTTGATGAAAGTTGGTATAATAGGACTGCTTTCAATTTCAAAAGTCAATGTAAACGCATTCTTCTAAGATGTGAGCAAGTGTAAAAGAAGCAATAATAAGAAGCTTAAAAGAAAATTTAAAGAGACTCTCCGAAGGGAAACAAAGTTTAGAGCAGTTGACAAGACTACGTCAATGTATAATTTGAATGTACGAAAAGGCTCTTGCTTGGAGCAAAAGTTTGTTCTTATAATTAAATAAAATGTCAACAGGATGCAAGAGATGAGAATATACGAGCAGAATTTAATAGCAAAGTAACAAGTTGATTCTAATAAACTGCTTTATCGACCATACCAACCACGCATGCTTCGAACAAGTCCACTGTAGAGAAATAAAAATGCAATTTGATTTAAAAATGAATGGAAAACACAATATGTATCAGGAATTGATAAGATGGTTGTGAAGTTGAAGCCTTTACACGACAAATTATTCTTGCCAGTTCAGGTTGCTCTATTCAATAAAATTAATTCTAGGTACAACAAGTAGTACTACAGTCAAAACACATTGCATTCTTTAGTTCACCATATACAATTCCAAACGCTTGGGTGTAGTATGGCAGCAGCTACAAATGTATATAAATATGTATTGATTCGATGAAATATCCCAAAAGCACACGAAATATACTTATGTATGTACGGGTATTTTGCGGGATATGCTCACCAGAGATGATCAATTAAGCACAACTGTCCTTTTTTCCGAACCATTCTCATCTAAAAATAGTCCGTTTGGATAACTCAGGTCTTCTTGATAGGCTGGGAGAGACCCAACAGAAACCACTACTCAGATTCATGTGGTCTTGAAATTTGTTTTAGTTACAAATAATAGTAACTTTAATCGTTTTTATTTTGACAAAACTCAATTAGACATTATTGTCGGAACACACTTACAAAAAAAATATGATAATAAAAATCAGCTAAACAACAAGACTTGCATTGGGTGAACTGCAATGAAAGTTCAAGGCAGAAACTCTCATAAGTTTAGCAAAAAGGATTGGACGGACAGTGTAAATTGGGACATACTGTAGTATTTCGGTACAACTTTTATTATAATATTAAATATTATTTAGGGGTGGTGTTGGTTGAAGTGTTAGCTACAATATTAAGAAACAGAGAATCCCAAGCTCGACTCCCCGCTTTGTCACATGAATATTATGTCGAATTTTTCTGATCATCAATAGTGCGTGGATGTGTTAGTTGTCATCGGACTGTTTCACTGACGAAAGAATATCGTTGCTCACTGAACAGTTACTGGCAACGATTGGCAATATCATGTACTCGTACTAAAGAGCAGAGTAACAGCGCCCCTCTTAGTCAGCCCCTGTAGCAAAAATTCTACTCTTGATAATAACCTCTTCTTCTAATTCCGGAGCAGTTCACTGCTTATGTAAGGGTCATCCACTAATTGTTGGTCCTACAAAATATCTACTTGGTAATCCGTTTTTCTTATTAAAAGTTGCCAATACAAATTAATGACCCTACAATAGCAAATGTGAAATAACTTTTTAATTGACAATGTAACAGAAATAAAGGACGAAAATGAATATTGAACTAAGATAATATTTAAACAATTGAATTATTCTTATGAATGCTGCAGCAAATATTGTTTTCTGTAGATAATACGACACAGTCTTTATTTTCATCTTAAATATTGTTGATATAGATTAATTTCAAGGACAATTGATTGGAGCCTGACCTAATAGATAAAATAATTCTACTCTTATTCATACATTCAATGGTGGAAACATTGATCCAATATTGTCAATATTTCATATATCAGGACCATGCAAAATTGGTGCATCATCTTGTAAATAATATTACAGGGGACTCGGGATAAATAGTGTGTTTTACAAGGAAATTGATATGTTTTCAGTGATTTATGATTTCTTTATATTTATATAATTTTATTTATAAATAAAAAGTTGTATTGAAGAATATTTAGTTTTTAGTGCAATTCTAGTGAAAAAGTACTTTTTAATGAAACACAATTTTTAGCATTTGCCATATCTGAGTGTACACACTGGTTAAACTAAAGGCACGTTTACGCTTATCAAATATTTGTTCAAAAAAGCGTAACCTCTAAAATATAATCTTTTAACACGGACAAGTGTTTATTGAGTTAAAAAGTTTCCAATAATATTAGATTCTATGACACTGTCTATTAGTTATGTAGTAGCATCGCATGCCTGTCATAGTTCTGCCACTTGATATTTACATCTGGAAAATTAATAATTATATGTAATTATATGCATGCAGATGAACGTATATGTTACTTTCTTCAAATTAGGGTTTTTAATATATTTTTATTCGAAATGCAACACTGAGGGGACCAGCAAAAGCGCTGGCTGTCTTTTTTATCCCTTGAACAGTTTTTTGTTGTTTTGTTAAAACTAAAATTATTGAAAATATTTCTATACATATTAAAATATGTTTTGAAATCTGCTTTAATATGTATAAAAATATTTTCAATCATTTTAATGTTATATAAAAAGCAAAACAAAAATATTAAACATTCCATAATTGTTAATCAATTATAATTAAAATCAATTGTTATCCTGAAAGATATCCAGAGGATATCGAAATATTGAAAAATAAATAAATAATAGTTTTTTAAAGTTATTGTTCTATAAAAATAAGCATCAAGCTCAATATTATTACTTAAAATGTGGTTTTTTTCAATATTTTATTCTAAACGTAAATTTTCTGGATCACAATCACTATGTTCTTTCCTACCAAAACACTTAACTTGCAAATCAGCTTATGCCTGATGCTTTGTCAGTTGAAAATAGAACACGCTCTATGAGATCGCAGGTGAGAGTTTCCACACTGTAAATGCAGGCTGGCATTTACAGAAGCAATTTTTTTTCGTTTACTCACTATATATTTATAAAATTACTTAGTGAGTAAAAGAAGCTTTAATATAAACACATAAGTGAATAAAAATATATGTACTTTGTATATAATTATCCCAAACATTTGTTTTTAGAGTTTTATGACATAGACGAAATGTCTCCCACACAACCCTTGCCAGAGCGACCGCGCCAAAATGCACTTTTAATACCCTCCAAAGAGAATTGGACCCCATAATCTTTATATATTCTTGATCAGTGATGAAATCTGAGACGATCTAGCAATGCCCTTACATTCGTCTGTAGAAAACATTATATAGTATATTTTTGGACCCCGCCCGCTTTAGAATTTTTATTGCTTAAGCCTATAAGAAGCTCAGATGCTCTGTGATCTTGCAGAGGTGAAACGTCTCTCCCACGGCTCTTCCCGGAACGACTTTCAAAATACAGCTTTAAAATTGGGTACAGAGATGTCTCAAAGGAACTCTGTCCTACCAAGTTAAACATTTTAGATTTACTTCCTAATTATTTGGAGGGTATTTCAGATTCGACCCGGTCGAATATAACATTTTTACTTATTTATTTATGCGATTATCATACTTTTTTTTAATATGGTATATTATTCGGGAATTTTTCGCAATTAGCTTTGAAAAATGATATCCAGTAAGTAATGTCAATATTCTGCTTCGCACATACGTGCTCTTTTTAGCATATTTTCCACAACTTTTCGCAAAATTTCGGGTGTAATGGGAATGATTTCATTTCGAATGTTGGTTTTTAGTTGGAGTATGGTTCTTGGTTTGTTAACGTACACTCTTCCTTTCAAATATCCCCAAACTGTCAGGAGCTGTTAAATCTGGTGAACGTGAAGGCCAGTTAAAATCGCTTGTGTGCGAAATAATGCGTTCGCACAATCATATTTGTACGTTGTTAGATTGTGTAATGATTCATAATTAATTCCCCTAGTATTCTTCACAAAATGCTGAAAAAAATAAAGAATAATAATTAAAAAATTTATAAAGAATTCAAACCATATAGCTAATTTTTCGGCACCCTGTATTTAGTGGTTACGCTTATTTCGACAAATATTTGCCAAATGTGAGCGTACCTTAAGCGCACACCCATTTACTTTGAGATTTCATTAGCAAAGTATTTCAGGATTTAGTTCACATTCAGCTTTTGAAGGCGGTAGTTGATGTATTAGTTCTAACGGGACGCAAAATAATTCATTCGCAGCTCAAACTGTGTAGAGATTGCATTATATTGCACATACATATAAATATGTGTAAAATACGAAATCGTGTATATTTGTGTACTAAACAGAAAGTGTCTTCCTCCGCTAAAGAAAACTGAATAACAAAAATATTATGTAAAGAACTATAGCCAGAAGATAAAAAAGAAAACGCGAAAATTTATAACTTACGTGTAAAATGGTTTGATGTACATAAATCTGAACACAAGTGTTTTAGTGTTGGCACATGTCTGACCATGTACTACCAGATTTACATACATATGCACAAATTTGATATATGTGATCGTTTTGGTAATTATATGCTGGAGAATTATTTTTTTAGATCCCGTACCTATTTGTTACAGATGCATATACTTATGTTAATTGTCCATATCGTCACCTAAAACCTAAAAGGTCTCAACCGACAATAATTTTTATAATAGGCTCTTTGATTGATTATAATGTAAATTAACATAAATATACCATAATCAATCAAAAAGTCTATTTTGAATTTTTAGTCAGTATGGTCTTTAAGATATTAGGTACAGACATCTCTACACATACATATAGTATATCTTAATTAGCTTTTCTGTGTTTTCTCAGGTAGTTGTTAACGAATTTTTGATACATAAGTTTAATAACATGGATTTACTATAATCACGAATAATCAAAGTGAAAAATACAACATTAAAAATAATTTGTAATATATGTCCTTGCAAGAAATAAATTTAAATTCAATGGTTAGATTAAGCTTCAGTTTGTGAAGTATACAAAATAAATATTATAAGGAACAAGATGAAATCTACATTAATTAAATTGTTCATACACAGCGGATCAGAACAACGCTGTTTTCGGAAGTCGCTATATTCTCATCATCCATGGTCATGCATATTTCTGTTTATCACCAACTAGTAAGTGACTTAGTTCAATGCAATGACAGTTTTTACTTATACCAATCTATCATGAAATATTATACAAGAACAATATAAAAATTGATGTTAGCACAAATTAAATTAATATGACAACGTTTGAATATTTTCTTCATGTCTTGTTTTCTGAATTTTTGTTCCAATTTACTTAACTCACGAACTTTTGGAAGTTTCAATAAAAAATTACACACACAAAATATATGTCACATGTATTTGACTCGAGTTTTCTGTGTCATACATAAGTGACAGTGTAAGTCATATATAAGTGACATGAGTATTGTGAACACAGCGTATCTCATAAAACAAAAGTTTCAAAAATGTTATTATGTGGTGCCAAATTGTGAAGCAACGACATAATCAAATTGAATCTTGTCTTATAATTTCAGCCAAATATGCCATTATAAGACTTTCTGTCAATATTATCGTCTCCTGAGCAATGTTTTTCATCAGACTATCCACAATAAACATATGGGGCGAAACTGCTTTCAGAATTTTCAAGATTTACATTACTTCAGCCAGAATTAAAACTAGCCTTAATAAATACATCTTCAGGTACTGTGTTTTCCTTGTAGGATTCATTCTAAACAATATATGAAAAACATGCATTCAAATATATATTTATTGTATCTGTATATAAACACATATACGAGTACATGATTAAAGTATTACCAATTTATCTAAAAAATAGACATACATATAAGTCTCAGTTTCAGTTAAAAGGGACATATGGATGAAAAAATCGATTTTTGGTTATTCTTAAAATAGACAGTACGCTCTTTCTAATGCAGCAAACCGCTAACTAACTGCATTACTTTTGTCTTCAGTAAGCTTTAAAATACACCTTTGTTAAGAAAATAACCCTATGTAACAAAATTTTTTGTAATGGATCTAATTTAGTTGAAACTCGCCTTTCGGGATCGACGATTATGAATCTGGTATTAGATTTGGAAAAATTAAAATCCAATATGTCGGACTGTTATTTTTGTAAAGCTAACAAGTCGATTTTGGTACATTTGATCGCTTTTATGGCTTAAAACTAGTTATCCGGGGTTTTTTGGATTGCACACTACGAATCTGTTATTAGATTTTGAAAATTCATAATGGCGAATCCAATATGACTGACTATTTTCTGTAACATTATGGGATTTGCTTAAAATTCGTTACTTAAAGGTTGTTGGGATCCCTGATTGCGAATCTGATATTAGATTTTGAAAATTCTAAATGGTGGTTTTATTTGGAACTCATTATTTAGAGGTTTTTAGGATCGCTGATCACGTATCTGGTATTAAATTTTAAAAATCCTAAATGGTGGATAAGTATTTTCTCAATTGATCAGATTTGCTTTAAAATTCAGATTGTCGGACTTTTAAAATTCGAAAATGTAGATCCAATTTTATTTCAGTATTTATTTTAAAAACAAAAACAAGATAATAACTTAAAAACTCAACTCAACAACTTGTGATGAAGTCTAAGACGGTCTAGCAATGCCCATACTTTCGTCTGTGGAAAACATGATATTGTCTATTTGCGAACTCCGCCCTCTTTAGTGCACGTTGACGTACGATATTATGTAAAGGAACTCTGTCCCACCAACTTAAACATTTTAACTTCCAAAGAGAATTGGACCCCATACAGTATATATATTATTGATCAGTAATGAAGTCTAAGACGATCTAGCAATGCCCATACGTTCGTCAGTGGAAAATATTATGTAGTCTATTTTTGGACCCCACCCCCTTCAGGGGGTTTTGACGTAAGATATCATATAAAGCAACTCTGTCCCACGAAGTTATACATTTTAAATTTACTTACTAAATATTTGGAGGGTATTTAAGATTCGACACTGTCGAATATAAAGTTTTTACTTGTTCATTATTAGTTCTCTATTTTAATATTAACTTTTTAAAACAAATAAAAGTGATATATTATCTTACATACCCTTTACAGACGTGTCTCTGTGTTATATAATCGTACACACATTCATTCCAACCTTAGAACCAAGATGAAGTCTGGAAGAAGGTTTTGGCTTTTTTAATACCAATTTAATTCCTCGTGACGTATAAAATGGATTTAATTCACCTAAAAACCGAAAATTGGGAATTTAATTGGTTACTTTTACGTACCAACAAAATTTGATCTTCCAACCCTAGAATCGAATTTTGGATGAAGTTTGGATTTTAAATACTAATTACATGCTTTCTGAAGTACAAATTCAATATCTTATTTGGTAACTTCTTTGTACAAAAAAAATCCAATTCTAAAAAATATTGTATTAAAGATTCAAAATCGATGTTTTTTGTTGTAGTTAAACGTAATCAAATAATTTACTAGTTTTGGTTTTTTGGTGAATTAAATCCATATTATGCTTCACGAAGAATGAAATTGGTATTAAAAATAAAAAAACAAAAAATTCGATGTCAGTGCAAAAGTAACCAAATAGGTTAAAATCTTTTTTTTTTGTAAATTAGTGTTTCGGAACAATTAAATTTGTATTAAAAACTAAAAAAAAATAAATAAAAGTCCTATATTCGGCTGTGCCGAATCTTAAATACTCTTCACAGATGTATTTGTTCAGAAAGTAGGTTTAATTAAAAAAAAAAAACAAAATGCTGTTATCACTTACTTTTATATTTAAGAAAACGTTTAAATTGTTCAGCTAGGAAGCTAAATGTTTGGTCCTTCATATTTCTAATACCTCTGAACGTCTTTCTAAAATATTAATAATATTCTATGTTTAATTTGCAAGCAGAAAGAAAAAATCCGTTTTATATACCCCAAAAATTGTCCAACCGTAAAATTAATTGTCCTTTAGATCTTTTTAGTTCTTAATTCCAATATTTTCTTTCTGTATAAAGTAGGTATAATTCATCATAAAAATCAAAAATAGCAAATTATATGGCTACTTTTATGAATAAAAAAATTTCGATATTCCAACCCTGAAATTGGATATTTATTCTTTTCGGTTTTTAATACCAATTTAACTCTTCTCGAAGAATGAAAAAGATTTCATTAAAAAATGCCAAAATTAGGAACTTATATGGCTACTTTCATATACTAAAAAATTGCGATTTTCCAACCCTATAACCGAATTTTCAGTTTTTAAAATTTTTAATACAAATTTTATTCTTAGCGAAATTTAAAATAGGCTTAATTCACTGAGAAAAACGAAATAAGAAATTATATGGTTATTTTTATGTGCCAAAATATTTCGATTTTCCAACCCTGGAACCGAACTATAAATTTTAAAATTTTTAATACCAATTTAATTTTTCCTAATGTATAAACTAGGTTTAATTTACTAAAAACAAAAAATTTTGGAATTTATGTGACCACTTTTATGTGCCAAATATATTTCGATATTCCAACTCTGGAAGCGAATTTTTTTTTACCAACGCAAGTCTTACGCAACATAGTTTTACTTGACAAATTTTAAAACTTTTAAACTTTTTGGTCACTTTCATGTACCATAAGATAGATATTTCATTTGATCAATTCTGGAATCGAAATTTTGATTTGTTTTTTATATTTGACAACAATTTTGTTTTTCCTGTATAATAAAATAGTTTTAATTAATAAAAAACCAACGTTAGTTGCCTTTTTGGTTACTTTTATGTATGAAAAAATTTAATTTTTCCAACCCTGGAAGCGAAATTTAAATTTTTAAAATTTAAATTTCGGGAAAAAACGTCCATAACGTAAGATTTTTTGTTTCTAAATCAATGTTTAAGACGTATGAGTAATACCATTCCATACAAACAAATATTAATCATACGCAGCAGTGCCGTGACAGAATTCAATTTCGTTTGGGAACAAAATTGATTCTGTATTTTAGTTGGTCGGCGAAAAAAAATCATAATAAAAAGTGTATACCCGAATAATTATTTTCTTTCGAACAGAACTTAAAACTAATATTTTTATAATAAGGAACTTCTTTCCTATTCGGTGTCTCAGGACACCACACATCTTTTTTTTTACCAATGCAAATCTTCATAAGGTATAAAGTAATTTTATTTAAGAAAAACTGTAAATTTGTAACTATTTTGGTCATTTTCATGTACTAGAAAATATCGTATGTTTCAAAAAAACATTCAATTTCCCATCCCTGGGAAACATATTTTTATTTTTTGATTTTTAGTACACATTTGAGGCTTCCCAAAATATGAAATAGGTTTAATTTATAAACAAACAAAAAACTAATTGGTCTTTTATAGTTAATATTGCGTCGAGAAATTGGTGTAAGCTTCCCAGGTCTGGAACCGTATTTCGGATATTTCTGAATTTCAGTACAACTCTATTTAAGTTCATTTCCAATCCATCAGTCGAAGAACGAAGTATCTACCTTTTCTGGGGACTTGGGAAAACCATAAGGATACAGAATATATATACTTTATGGGGTCCCATATTGATATTTTACTTTTTTGTGAAGGGTATAATAAAAGTTTTGATTCCAAGAATAGGCAATTAAATTTTTTGTTTGCCCTTCCAAAAAAGTGAATAGGTTTGTCATTCCGTATGTAATTTCTTTGATATTAATATGGGACCTCATAATATATACAATATATTCTGGATCCTTATGAATAGTGATGACGATTGAGCAATGTCCGTCTGTCTGTACGTGAAATCGGTTTTCCCAGCCCCCAGAAGAGCTAGAGACTTTAGTCTTGGACTGATGGATTGGAAATAAACTTAAAAAAAGTGGTATTGAAATTCAGAAAAATCTGAAATACGGTTCCAGAACTGGAATGATATAGGTGTGCTATTTCCCGACGCAAAATTAGCTGCCAAAAACCAATTATTTCTTTGTTTGTTTGTAAATTTCACCTATTTCATTCTATGGGATGCCTCAAATGTGTATTAAAAACTAAATATATAAAATTTTTCTGCAGGGATGGGAAATTGGACGTTTTTTGATACATGAAATATTCTGTAGTACATGTAAGTGCCCAAATTTTAAGGTTACAAATTTTAAGGTTTTCTTAAATAAAACTATTTCATGCATTGAGAATTGCATTGTCTTGAGAATTGCATTGGTAAAAAAAATTTTATTTCTCTTGCAGGGTTGGGAAATTGAAATTTGTTTATACATAAAAGTAATCAAAAAGGCAATTGACGATGTGGTTTTTGCTAATTAAAACTATTTTTTTATAGTTTAGGAAGAACAAAATTGGTACTAAAATCTTAAAAAATCAAAATTTCAATTCCAGGGTTGGACAAATGAAATAATTTGTGGCACATGAAAGTGACCAAAAGGTGAAAAATTTTAATTTTTTGTCACGTAAAACCATGTTATACCTCACTAAGAATTGCATTGGTAAAAAATAAAAACTCGCTTCCAAAGATGGAAAATTTCAAAATTATTATATTTTTTTTTTGGTGAAGTAATCCTATTTTATACTGCAGGAATAATAGAATTGGTATAAAATAATTAAAAATTCGGTTCCAGGGTTGGAATATCCAAATATTTTTGGTACATGAAAGTAGCCATATAAGTTCCTAAATTTTCTTTTTGCAGTGAATTAGACCTATTTTATACTTCGCTAAGAATTAAATTTGTATTAAAAATTTGAAAAACTAAAAATTCGGTTTCAGGGTTGAAAAATCGAAATTTGTTAGTACATAAAGTAGCCATATACATAAGTTCCTAATTATGGTCTTTTGTAAATGAAATCTTTTTTATACTTCGGGAACGATTGTTCTGGATAGTGACCTCGCGAAGATTTCCGAATAGGGTCAGGCGAACAGGGTCGATTTTAATGCCCGTAAGACCCAGTGTTGCATGCTTACGCATCGACGTGCGTATGACCATGTTGTTTCATCTGTTTCTATGGGTGGTGTAAGTATTATGGAGTCAGGGGCTCTTGATGTTCTGGGCATGAAAGTACAGTGTGATGTCAGATGGACGGAACATATCTTTCAGGTCGCAAAAGAAGCATTCAAGTGCCTTGGCTTCTTAAGACGGTGTAAAAGATACTTAACCCCTTCTGATCTTCTTAATATTTACACCACTTACATCCGACCGAAGATGGAATACAACTCTCATGTTTGGGCCGGTGCTTCAAAGTCTATTTTGAAGTTACTCGACCGCGTACAGGAGAGGGCGATAAGACTCATCGGAGACAGTAGGGTCAGTGTTGTCAGACAGTTTTTTTTCTTCCCCCCAAAAAAATTTAGAAACCCCCTAGATTCTACACTTCTTCTTAAAAAACCCCCTAAAGCAGAAAAGTTTAAGTAGTAATTTGGTTTCATCATTCTTATCTCTATTAAATTTGAATTGAGGTACTATCATTCTTACGCGAAAAGCACGAAAACACCCAAATTTTTATTTTATTTTTTTATAAAAAGCCCAAAAAATATATATCTGCAATCTTTCTTTCTTTTGTAAGAGACGGCTTAAGGAAGTTTGTTACGGGTACATGTACTTCTTTTGTTTGGAATGCAAATCCAATATGTTTTTTCGTATCTTGGTGTGCAATAATGTCTCCTGTTTGCCACCATAATGCTTTTACAATATTTGCATAAAGTTTTGTAGTTGTCTCCCTGGACAGGGGCTAGCCAATCTGAAATTTAATTTTGCATTTATTGTGCTTTTTATTTAAAAATACAATACCTTTAAAGTGCTGATCTGCTTCCCACTCCTTGTTATATTTTTGTTTATATATGTTATCCTTTTTTTGGCATATTGGTAATAAATTGTAAAGATGAACAACTTTTTCATATTTATATTTTGCAGTTCAAGGAAAACCAACAAAATTGATTTAACGAGAAAAATGTTTTAATGTTTGTATTTGCGTGATTACTTTCTAAATCGTCATTTCGATACAATATCTTCGACATGCTCAGTTGTTATATTATGTACCAAACTATAAATTCGAAAATCTCCTAAAAATCCCCTAAATAAAATTTTCTTACCCCCAAATTTCCCCCTAAAGAATATTAACCCCTAAATCTGCCCCTAAATAGCAAAAAAAAACCCTAAATCTAGGGGAAAACCCCCTAATCTGACAACACTGAGTAGGGTAGCCAACTCTATTGACTCTCTTGAGCATCGTCGCAATGTAGGTTGCGTATCGTTGTTCTATCGTTACTATAATGGCAGGTGCTCTGGTGAAATTAGGGAACTTGTTCCTGAAACCCATTCTTTCTTACGCTCAATGCGTTTTTCATCAAGAGCGCATGCGTTTGTGGTCGATATTCCAACGAATCGCACTACGCATTACAGAGAAAATTCGTTTTTTGGCCGAACAGTCCGTATGTGGAACAAACTACCTACAGATGTCTTCCCCGCCACTTATAATTTGAGGGGGTTCAAGTCGAATATTCAAATACACTACCCCCTTTATCCTCCTTCTCAAAACCTATTTTCCTAGTTCCAGCGCAATGCACTGCATATGTAGGGGTTATCCCCTGAGTGCTGGTCCTACTCCTAAAAAAAATTAAATTAGTATGAAAGACCAAAAAAATTAAAAATCCAATTTCAGGGTTGGAATATCGAAATATTTTGATACATAAAAGTAACCACATAATTTTTGATTTTTATGATCAATGATATATCAGGATGAAATAAATTGGTATTAAAAACCAAAAAAATCTAAGAGACGATTCCAGAATGGGACAATCAGAACTTTTAGTGGTACATGAAACGGGGTTTGTCTCTTTGTATTTAAATTAAACATACTTAATATATTTGAAAGACGTTAAGAGGTATTAGATATAAGAAGAGTCAAAACATTTAGCTTCCTAGCCGAACAATTTAAACGTTTTCTTAAATATAAAAGTAACTGATTACAATATTTTGTTTTTTTTTAGCCAAACCTAATTTCTGTTTTAAAAAGATAGAAAGAAAGAAGAGTTACATATGCGAAGGGTATTTAAGATTCGGCACAGCCGTTTTACTTCTATATATTATGAAGGTTATTATTTTTACTTTACCTCTGTTATAGCCAAGGCAAATGCTTATTTAATATGTTATGTTAAGTTTTACAAATGAATTTGTTTTTGAAAAGAAAAGAAAATTATATATAAATGAAATTCATTTGTTGGTGGTTAAGCAATGTCTATATGCATTTCATTGGTGCTTTACCAAATCATCAATCTTATCTTATGCATATACTTCTTGTTATCCAATGGATTTCTGATTGTATAAAGGTGTAGAAAAATAAAATGGATTCATATCGAATATAATTTGTTTGTTGGTTTAGTTTTTTATGATTTTCAAGGCCTATTAAGCTTATTCTGTTGTGATTTTTGAAAATTTGTAATTTACAAATTGTGAATTCTCAGATGGTTTTAAGAAGTATATGCATAAGATAAGAGGTTTTTAACTTTCCAAAACTGTGGTTAAAGTCTACTGATGATTTGGTAAAGCATATAGACATTGCTTAACCACCAACAAATAAATATCATTTATATATAATAGTATTGTGACAACAATGTGTCAAATAAAAATTTCATAACAGAATATTTAATTATATAAAAGGCTAATTTTTATTTATTTATTAATGGTGTAACTTTTGTCGATGGACCAATGTAACACCATTCCCTTTGAATGTTTGTAAGATAGTGATTTATTTTCCTTAATACTAAATTTCTTATCTTATGTGAATACTTAAAATACTAATGATGTGAATATTCTTTCAAATTTATGCAGATAAGCTGAAATATTAAACTAACATCTTGTACTCGTACATACCGCAATAAATTTTGTAAATAGCATAACCAAACAATAGCAGAAAATATTATAGTTCAAATATTGTGGATAACAAAAATAGATAAAAACTATTTTTATACAGTATGTATGTAAGTGATATGTTCAATTAGTTTTGAAAAACTACAAACTACTTGCTTTAGAGAATTTGTGCAAATGTTTGGTTTTTATTTCTACAACAATATCATTTGTTTAAATACAATTTTAATTTGAGATATACACATTCCAACATATATAGCAACTACCCAATAAGCCAATTTGAAAGCAAAATATAACTATACTGAAGAATAAAGTGTCATAAGACACTTTCTATAACTTTTTCTAACAATAGCTACTTGTTGTACACTTGTTATACCCTCCAAAAAAGAATACGGAGGGTATATTCACTTTGTCATTCCGTTTGTAACGCATCGAAATATCCATCTCAGACCCCATAAAGTATATATATTCTTGATCAGTGATGAAATCTAAGACGAACTGAGCATGTCCGTCCGTCCGTCCGTCCGTCCGTCTGTGGAAATCACGATTCAGTCCAAACGAAAAGAGCTAGACTCTTGAAATTTGGCATAAATATATTTCAAAACTTAGAGCAGGTTAAGTTCGAAGATGGGCTAAATCGGGCAAGAGGGGAAAAAGTTCCCCTAAGAAGAACTAAACCAACCCAGAAAAAACAACATAATTTTTAAAGTTTTTTGGTTATTTTGTTAAGCAAATGATATATTTTTATGTCAAATACGGTCCAACGCCTTAAACTTGGAGCCATTAAATAAAATAAAAATATTTTTTGACCCCGCCCACTTTAGTGCATAAAAATTTAACAAATTGTTTTACTTAAGCCTACATTCCTTAAAAGATAACACTTTTAAGCTTTAATGACGAAGCTGAGACGAAACCTGGTACTACTTTGCCCTACCCCCTCCTTCCCCTTCGCCCCCTAAATGACCCTACCAAAAAAAATAATTTTTTTTAAATTTTGTATATAATCATCCCAAGCATTTATTTTTAGAGTTTTATGACTGCCGATTTCTGCCCTACCTCCCCCCCCCACCTCTTCCTTTGCCACCTAAATGACCCTACCAAAAAAAAATTTTTTTTGTAAATTTTGTATATAATCATCCCAAGCATTTATCTTTAGAGTTTTATGACTGCCGATTTCTGCCCTACCCCCCCCCCCCCCTTCATTTGCCCCCTAAATGACCCTACCAAAAAAATTTTTTTTTTAAATTTTGTATATAATCATCCCAAGCATTTATCTTTACAGTTTTATGACTGCCGATTTCTGCCCTAGCTCCCCCCCCCTCTTCCTTTGCCACCAAAATGACCCTACCAAAAAAAAATTTTTTTTTAAATTTTGTATATAATCATCCCAAGCATTTATCTTTAAAGTTTTATGACTGCCGATTTCTGCCCTAGCTCCCCCCCCCCCCCTTCTTCCTTTGTCCCCTAAAATGACCCTACCAAAAAAAAAATTTTATTTTAAATTTTGTATATAATCATCCCAAGCATTTATCTTTAGAGTTTTATGACTGCCTGTTGCTGCCCTACCCCCTCCCTTTGCCCGCTAAATGACCTTTGAAAAATAAATATAAATTTTTTTTTTTTTTTTTTGTATAATCATCCCAAGCATTTATTTTTACAGTTTTATGTGTATCTGTTTCTGCCCTACCCCCTCTCCCCCTTTGCCCTTTAAATGACCCTATCAAAAAAAAAATAAATTTTAATTTTGTATATAATTATCCCAAGCATTTATTTTTAGAGTTTTATGACAAAGGTGAAATGTTTGCCCCACAGCCCTTGCCTCAGCGACCCCGCCAGTTTTTATAGCCTCCAAAGAGAATTGTGATGAAGTCTAAGACGGTCTAGCAATGCCCATACGTTCGTCTGTGGAAAACATGATATTGTATATTTTTGAACCCCGCCCCCTTTAGTGGGCGTTGACGTACGATATTATATAAAGGAACTCTGTCCCGCCAAGTTAAACATATCAAATTCACTTACTAAATATTTGGAGGGTATTTAAGATTCGACCCGGTCGAATACAACGTTTTTACTTGTTTGCTTTACCTTTGTGTTTGTGCACTTATCACTAATTTCTTTGCCGTTGTAAACTAAAAGACATATTTAGAGGGTTTACACTGCAGTCATGAAGTCATAGAATAATAGCACGTTAAATTGAATCAAGATTCATAGGCTAATTGTTCGAAATTTGTTTTTAAATCTCAGAAAGACGTGATAAATATTCCAAGGCACAAAGGAAAGTTAACATCAGTTTCATTCAACTTACACAGCAGAGCAGAACAGCTGTTTACTTGTTCATTGTAAATTGACAACTATATACAATTACTTGAACATAAATAACAAAGAAGCTTTAGCTATCAGCAGCCGATGGCTCTGGAAAAAGCGAAAAAGATACATGGAATATTGGGAATATTAATCGTCAGGGTTGGGGAATTTCGCACTAACCAAAAAGATAATAATTTAAAAAATATGAATGTGGGAACTTTTCATATTCAATTTTCGATAAAAAAAAACTTTAGTTAAATAGTTGATATTCCTACTAACTAGCACCACTTGCAAAAGTGGAAAAATTGAACAAAGAACGCTGATGTGATGGCGTAGCGGCCTCGAAATCAGTACTGATCCGTTCTGCTGGTTTGATGATTATTAAAAATATTCTAATATTCTTAATATTCCAATCTTAATATAAATAAATAGAATTTGAACAAATTCATTTATTAATAATATAATAAAAAAATTATTTGCAGTCTTGCAGATTTGAACTTGAGGCCGTTGAAAAAATTAACAATTTATTTTGTAACTATTTTATGTAGTAAGAATTTCAACGAACATTTTATATTGCTATATTAAATTGAATTAAGATTCTATAGGCTAATTGTTTTGTTGAATTGTTGTTAATTCAATTTAATATAGCAATATAAAATGTTCGTTAAAATTCTTACTACATACAAATTTAAGCTATGGCTTGAGCTACCAATAATAAATTGGAAAAACGTTCACATGTACTTAAGTATAATATTCAAACCAAAAAAGTTTGACTTAGGTATGATGGAACAAAAAATTCAGAAAAATGGGACATGAAGAAAAATATTCAAACGGTAACACGGGTATTATAACAATAACATGTTAACATCACCTTGATACAGTTCTCGTATTCTTTTTCACAATAAAATTTGTGTAAATAGAAACTGTTATCACATTCAACTAAGCCACCTAATAAGTGGTGACAAACACAATACACATGAGCACTGATGATGAAGGTGTTGCGTCTTTCGAAAACAGCTGTTCTGCTCTGCTGTGTAAGTTGAATAACAAAAACTGATGTTGACTTGCCTTTGTGCCTTGGAATATTTATCATGTCTTTCTGAGATTTAAATTAAAAATTTCGAACAATTAGCCTATAGAATCTTAATTCAATTTAATATAGCAATATAAAAATGTTCGTTAAAATTCTTACTAAAATAAATCTTTTTGATTTCAAGAGGTTGGTTTAGTTCTTCTTAGAGCAATTTTTTTCCCTCTAGGCCGATTCAGCCTGTTCATGAACTTGACCTGTGCTCAATATATTTATTTATACCAAGTTTCAAGGGTATGGCTCTTTTCGCTTAGCCTGAATCGTGATTTCAACAGACGGACGGATGGACGTGCGGATATGAGAAGATCGTCTTACAATTCATCACTGATCAGGAATATATATATATATATATATATATATATATATATATATATATATATATATGTATATATATATATATATGTATATATATATATATATATATATATATATGTATATATATATATATATATATATATATATATACATATATATATATATATATATATATATATATATATATATATATATATATATATATGTATATATATATATATATATATATATATATATATATATGTATATATTTATATATATATACACTCGCCTCTTGATAATTTGAAACTGAAGGGACCAGAGAAAAAGTTTAAATAATCGAGTTTTCATTTTAACGAGACTTCATAATATCGAAAGAGAGACAGAAAAAATTCAAATTAAAGAGTTTTCATAAAAAAAGTGAAACCATTTGCACGCACTAAATTTTGCAAAAGCAAAGCAAAGAAATTTAATTTTTTATGTTATACTATGTTCACACGGCAAAGTGAAACACTTGTTTCGCTCTCTGAAACACGATTGTGAACCCTGGTGTTCAGACGATGGTTCTTGTTTCATTTTGATGTTTACATATATATCCTTCTGTACTTTAAAATACGCTTCACTATTTCTTTTTTTCCATTTTTATTTTAATATCTATATACACGCCTTTTTTTTGATTTAATATTTTTATATATATATTTTTGCATACATTAATTTTCTCTTTTTCTTTGTTTATATATTTTGTGACAGCTAGTTCAGATAAACTTGCGATAATTTGTTATCAAAATTGGAGATGATAGTAAATTTATAGTGTTTCGCAGCAAGTTTCATAATGAAACATGATGTTTCGCTCTCAAATTTTTATATGGTGAACAGAGTTGCCGTTTTTGGTAGTTTCCTACCAAATTTGGTAGTTTTGAAATGAGTTGGTAGGTTGGTAGGTTGTGTCGTGAATTTGGTAGTTTTTTTCAATTTCAGTTTTAATTTTTTTTTCACGCTAATGAGCTTTCATCCATGCATGATTCTTAATAATCAGCTTTCATCTATGATTGCTTTTTGATTTTTAGTCATCAGCTTTTGTATGCATCATAGAGGCGACAGTAATAACAAGTGGCAACTTTTCGGTCTTAATGGCCATCTTTTTGATATTACATCAATCTTGTCGGCTCTCTGGTACTCTCTGCGTTGGATGGCATCATGGACAGGTTGGTTTGATTTGTTTTGAAGAATTATAATAATAATAATAAAATGTATGTATTTGTGTATAATATAAGATTCCTTGTGAAAAAATCTAAGGCTATTGAAACAAATGATGCAAACAATAACTCAGTGTGCAGGTAATATACATAACTGCACATTTATTTATTATTTATGTATAATTTATATTTTAGAAGTACCGATGAGAAAAATAATACTAAAAGGAAATTTAGAAATGAATGGCTGCTAACATTTAAGTGGCTAGAAAACAGAAATGACATAGCTTACTGCAAAGTATGTGAGAAAAATATGCTCAACCATGTAACTCACATTAAAAATCACGGAGAAACTACTCTCCATGCACAAAATTATGAAGCAAAAACAAAACAAGTTTCTATTGAAAAGTTTTTTGACATGCAAGAGGATTCGATTAACCAACAAGTTAAAAACGCAGAAATGAATTTATTGATGTTCTTAGTCACTAATAATTTGCCAATTTTACTAATGGATAGTTTGCCAAATTTATTAAAAGAATGTTGCCCGGACTCCGCTATTGCTAAGCAATTACAATGTGGTAGAACAAAATCCACCCAATTAATTATTTTTTTTTATAACTGCTTATTTTATTTGTTGGTAGGTAAACATGCCATTTGGTAGTTTTTGAAATTAAATTTGGTAGGAAAAAAAAATTTTGAGTGGCAACCCTGATGGTGAACCATGATGTTTCAACCATGTTTGGAGCGCGAAACACGAATGAGAGCGCGAACCCCGGTAATTTCTGTCCGTGTGAACATAGTATTAGCAACTGTCGATGTAGTGGTGTATACTAAAATCGTGCCACAGAAACTAATGCAAACGACTTAAATTTCTTTCAAAAACAGAAACAAAATCACATTAGGAGTTCAAATTAAAGAGTGTAGAATAGCCGAACTTCAAATTATAGAACGTTGGCGAGCAAAATGTCATTTTTGTAGCACATCGCAAAAAACTAAAATAAATGGTTGTTTTATTTATTTTATATATTGCATAAAACACAGCAATTAAAATAATTCAAATTATAGAGCGTAGAGCCAAAAAATTCAAATTATAGCGGGTCGGCGATCAAAATGCCATTCAGATAATTTCAAATTATTGAGAGGACCAAATTACATAGATATTTTTCAAAACAGTTCAAATTACCGCGAGATTCAAATTAACGAGTCTCAAATTATCAAGAGTCGACTGTATATATATATATATATATATATATATATATATATATATATATATATATATATATATATATATACCTACGGTGACCATTCGACCTTCTTTTAAGAGGACAGTCCTCTTTTGTTAAATAAACAAAAATTGAAGTGTCCTCTTTTTGATTGAAATGTTCTTTATTGTCCTGTTTTGATTACACTATGCGACAAATGAAGACCTTTTGAAAAGTGCAAGGTCGTGACTATATGGGTTCAATTCTTCTATAAAATTGTAGTAAAAGGCTATTCTCAGTTTCGCCAATTTGGTGACCGTTTCTTTATTATGGTCCTCCAAAGTTTCCCAATGTTACCATGAAGCCCAAAAAAAAGTGTCACCAGTTTCTGCCAAATAGCTAATCAGCACTTAAAAATATCGCTTAAGTATGTTCGGCAAAAATGTAGCCAAGAGTAGGTTGAATATTTTTCCGCTAGGAAGGTATACTTCTTTGTATGCAAATATATTATGGAAAAATATTCGATGCCACATCGCCTACAGCCAGGATTACAATGGAATTACTGCGAGACCTCTTTCCACAACAATTATTTCAAGAAATGGTGATGTTGATTAGCCGCCTCGGTCGTCAGATATGACTGATCCGGACTTCAAGGAAGGTTTATGCAAACAAACCAGAAACGCTTGAGCAACTCAAACAAAATATTCGTGATGAAATTAAATTAAATACCTCGTGAAATGTGTGAGAATGTAACGAAAAATGTGTTCAAAAGGGCTCGCATTTGTGAGGCTAACAGCGGCGGACATTTATCTGATATTGTATTCCATACATAATTGGCGACATTAAATAAAACATTTATCAATACAACATCCATTGTTTTCCATTTAATAAAAAATTAAACAAAGTAGTAAACCTTCCCTGCGGACACCCTGTATAACAAATAATATTAAATATTATTTTTTTTTCAAATAAAGCTTATAATTTCCCTTGATATCAAATATATTAATCAGATTCTGTTCTTAACTTTCATAATTTCTGTAGTTAAAACTATTTTCTCATTCATTCATTATTTTACTCCTTGTTTTATTTACGCAATATTTCAGTCAACTTAAAAATTATGGTTCACATTTTAATATGCGCCCAAACAACAAATGAATAAAAAACACTAACACACACAAAAAACGATCTACACGTTTTTATTTTATGCCAGATGAATTACAATCTCAATATTTCGTCCATGCTCCGACATGGATGACTGCACATATGGCTGAGCATCAATATCATTTTCTGTTTGACTCGTATGATACAAAAATTAATAATTTTTAAAGACGAGAAATATTGACGATTGAAAAAACATATTTAGACACATACTTACATTGAATGATGTTAAGCATGAAATTGATAGAAAATGATTTCTTCAAAATAATATCCCTGTACCGCTAATATCTCTGACTTTGGGATTAGAGAAGTCCACACACGGAATGGATTTATAAAGAAATACCTGCGTGGAGATAGCGAAGTAGATGAGTAAAAGTGTGGAAGAGGTAAAGAAAAAGGTTAAATTTTTGAGATCTGCCTACGTTGCCGAAAAGAAGAAATCGGAAGAATCCAAGCATTCAAGCTCAGGAGCAGATGATGTATATAGGCCTCATTTATACCATTATAATGTGTTGAACTTTCTGGATTGTGTGCCATCAATTTGCCGAACGTAAGTATGTTAAACAACTTATTGTGTATTTCTTAAAAAAAAAAAACATTTTAATGCAGGAATCCAATCAGGTAATGGATGTATCTCCAGAATTTTTTCGCAAGATAACCTGGAAAAGAGCCCTGAGTTCAGCTTCATATCGTCCAACGAGAAAATACAATCTCCAACAGTATATCAAGAAAACTATTCTAAAAGTTTAAAAAGGACAAGAGCTGATCGGGACAGTATATCAACGATGCGTTCGATGCTATTATATCAAAAGTCAAAGAGTGTACGCATGAAGAGGAAGCCATGATTTCAGCATTTGGGAAATCTATTGCAATTCAATTATCAACTGTCGTTAATTAACGTAACCAACGTAATTGCAGTTATACAAAAATTGCTAGCAATTATTTATGCAGAATAGAAAATTTTACCAAAAATGAAGCTTTAGAGTGTGCAAAGCACGTTACAGCTGACAATTTTAGAATTTTAAGGAATTAGAAAACAATTATGGCTGTATTTATAACTAGAACTAATAAATATGTAAATACGCAAACTAAAAAAGTAATTCATAACATTTTGTGCCTGTATGTAGATATTGCACATGTACTAGTATATAGAGTTTTGCCCAATGAATTTTTTATGAAGTACTTTTTTATTTTGCATATTTATCTATACATTAATACCGTAAATATTGCTTCAAGTTTTTTCAAATTATATAATAAGGTAATGTGCATTAACATTAAAATCCCACGTGCGTGCGTGAGCGTGATTCAAAGATTTAAAACCTTGCGTGATTTTTAATACGCATAATATTCACGTGCTCAAAATAGAAGATACGTTTTTTCTTTTAAGTTTTTAATACTAAGAAAAATATGTACGAGTATACACACAAACATATCTATATCAGGCATGTAGAATACACACGTATTCTTATTATTTTTTATTTTATTCTTCTCTGAGAAAAATTTTTTCTCAAATTACCCGTACACAATGGGAGGTATTCCGTACGTTGTATGAAAAAGTATTATATGCTAAAGAATTAAAATGCAAAAATGCGTTTTTCTATAGAAATATATACTATTTTATAAAAAAAATCTTCCAAAAAAAATTATGTGCTTCTAAAAAGCATAAATTTTCCTAACTTAAAATACCTTTCTCTATAGAAAAATAAATCTAAAGAAAAGACAAATTTTTTACACAAGAAATGATGTGTTCTATAGAAAAAATAAAAAAATTCTTTAAAGAAATCATTTAAGTTTATTTAGATAGCAACAATTCATTTAACACACATTTTTTCTTACAAAAATCTTGTACAACAATTACGTTTACAAAAATATGTATATTCTATAATATATTTTTCCAATATAGAATACAGAAAAATAGTGAAAATTTTTTCTTTGACATTTTTTAACATCATATTTAAAAAATAAACATACAAACGTCCGCCTCACATGTACATTCCTCGCCGTTTCAGTGACAACTGAATCAAATATAGAAAAACAACAAAATTAATAGGTATGACCCATTGTGCATTCTGTTTGACTCAATTATGTTATTGTATAAATGAGCGAAATTGTTCTGAGCATCACTGATCTATTTATATGTTATAGAGCAGGGAAAGGCAACCTATACTATTATATTTTGCGATTGTATTACTTATTACCAGGTATCGGCAAACACATACATCTTCATTGTAAGTTTGATGAGTGAGAGAAAATAAAATTTTTCTCCAAGGTATTTTTTCATAAACATACAACAACGACAATAACAACATCTACATTGAAGGTTCGCACGAGAATGAGAGTAACTCAGTGATGTCAGCCTCATACACAATTGTGGAAGCAAAACTCACATGTACGCTTACGCTCTTTAATTTTGAGAGCGTAATATATAATTGTTTACTGAAAAACACTCTCATTCAGCGGGAAGTATCGCAAGTCCTGTTTTGAGGCCTCTAAACCAGGGAAAGGCAAATCTAGGGCGCGGCGCCCTTTCATTTACTCTTCTGTTACGTACGTGTGTACACGCATTCTAGAGCTGTAAACAATTTCAATCAGTCTAGTTTCAGCATTCAAACGGGTAGGTTGTGTTTATCGCATACTTTAAGAATCAGCGTTGCCAGAAAGCAATGTGAGTCCGATCACTGTGGAGAAATCTTTATGAAAAAAATGATTGCTGATTCTAGTACAGAGAAAGGCAAATGCTTTGGCGAAAAGTATGAAGAGATGCGGAAAATTATATATATAACATTCCCTTATGACCACCTCGTGTTTCGTTAACAATTTGAACCACAATTCTTAGTGTTCATTACATTCAAACTTTTTGCAAATAATGCTTGCAGGTGAATAATGCAATAAACATATACATATATATGTGTATTTGCATTACATTTGTCAGATGTACTACAAAACCTTATGTTTTACACACCATCACTGCATACAGAGCCACAAACATCATCTTGCTCCAATGCCATGCCGATACTAATTTTCTAATATATTGCAAATACCCATAATAAAATTAAGTTAGATTTTGGAGATTTTAAAGTTTTAATTGGGGAGAAGTGACGAAAGTTGATTGGCAAGACCGATTCGTGGTGAGAGCGCAGAGAGTATATAACTAATACAATCGCAAAATGTTATAGTATAGGTTGCCTTTCCCTGGTTTAGGACATCATACACAATTGTGGAAGCAAAACTCACATGTACGCTTACGCTCTTTTATTTTGAGAGCGTAAAATATAATTGTTTACTGCAAAGCACTCTCATTCAGCGGGAAGTATCGCAAGTCCTGTTTTGAGGCCTCTAAACAGAAATAATATATTTATATATATATATATATATATATATATATATATATATATATATATATATATATATATACATATATATATATATATATATATATATATATATATACAATACATATAAGAGGTTTGAAATAAGTTGGATCCACTTTTCGAAAATTTCTTAAAGTAGCTTTTAAATGAATTCATAAGTAGAGCTATTTGTAAAAATTTTTTCTCTTGTGTATAAACTAACTAAATGTTCAGCATAAAAACTAATCATACTTAGGAGCGAATTTAATCCTCCAGATAGGGAAAATATTATTGAGTTCTGGAAAAATTCAGACGGGGCGCCATATCCTTTATTAAAACAAATTCCTTTAAATATTTGTCGCTTTTCCCTTGCGAACATATATTTTCCGATTTAAAATACATTTGCTCAAAACAACGCAATAAATTAAAATCCGCAATCTAAAAAATGTTTTGTTGTTACGAAACTGCAATATAAATTTAGAAGATATTATTGGTATATAAAAGGATACTCTCAGAAAAGGCCATTAGTTAGGGCTCGCATCCGCACATTTCTCCCGCTGGAAATGTAAGAGATAAGAGTGATCTCACCAATGCAATCGCATTTGACATCACTGAACTATATGTACTCAGTAAAAGCATGTGTGTGACTCTCAAAAGTAAATTTTATTCTCACGTGCTACCCGCCGCCGACTTCTGCTTATTACTCTCTGCGCTCTCACCACGAATCGGTATTGCCAATCAACTTTCGTCACTTCTCCCCAATTAAAACTTTAAAATCTCCAAAAACTAACTTAATTTTATTATGGGTATTAGAAAATTAGTATCGGCATGGCATTGGAGCAAAATGATGTTTGTGGCTCTGTATGCAGTGATGGTGTGTAAATAAGAAGGTTTTGTAGGACATTTGACAAAGAGTAATGCAAGTACACATACGTGTATGTATATATTTTCATTGCATTAATCACCAACAGGCATTATTTGCAAAAAGTTTGAATGTAATGAACACAATGAATTGTGGTTCAAATTGTTAACAAACAAGTAAAAACGATATATTCGACCGGGTCGAATCTTAAATACCCTCCAAATATTTAGTAAATAAGAACTGTATTTTATTGTTATTTGAATTTTGTAATAATTTCTCATTGTCGTGTATCTATGAAGTCCAATAATAATGTAATAGTAAAATCCATGACAATATCAAAAATGTTACCAGCTAGAAAAAATATGAGGATGTTTGGTGGTTTTGACTTGGGAAAACGTTCATAAGCTTCCATTGGATAATTCAGTACAAAAGTACATGAAAATTATATACATTAAACCATAATTTTGTATTATTAATAGTGTTTTGTTTTAGATATTCAAAGTTAAGAAGTGTGTATATACAAAATACATATGTATACGTACAAATATCGTTTACCTCAAATTTTTCATAAAATTTATTTTAACTGAGATACTAATTTTTTTAGAACACGATCGAAAAAGTTTCAACTGATTTGATTATATCTATACATACATATGTATATAGCAAATACAAACTACTTGATTTAGAGAATTTTTGCAAAATTTTTAGTTTTTATTTCTATTTGTTTAAATACAATTTTAACTCGATATATTACACATACATACATATATGAGAAATACAAACTACTTAGTTATAAAAACGTTTCAAAATATATCATTTAGTTTTTTATAGCCACTACAATTCCGTCATGGTGGCTATGAATAGTTGCATAGACCTTAGCGAATATGGATTCATTCGAAATGTTTGAAAATGCCCAATCAATGTGAGTTCCATGATTTGTTGTTGACGAAGTTTTATCCAAAAGTGAAGAAAATCCGTTTTGGTTCAATATAATTTCCGTATGTTGATCCACAGTTTTGCGACATAAATTAAAATCACCTATTACAATTATTTTAGCATTGTTGCTGCGAGAACGAGTCTTTATTTCATTTATTGCTCTGATGAGCAATGTTTGGAAAATAGTTACTGGAAAATCTATGTTTTTGTACAAAATCAAGTAAAAATGTTCCATGCAGCGCATAACAATGTACTGAAAATTATGGTTTCCATGCCTGTGGTCTCGCTTGAGGAGGAATTCTGTTTGCGAGAGTATGCCGTTGTTTACATAAATCACCATGCCTTTTCTACTTCTGGATGTATCTGCGCTTGTTTGAGTCTCCATTGAATCAAGTCTACTAAGAGTTGAAAAGTTTGGGATGACGTATTCCTCAGTTGGGCGAGTCCAAGTTTCCACAAAGCATACTATATCCACATTTGAAATTAATGGATCAGATGTAATGTCTTCGTAATGCGCACTCAAGCTTTGAATATTTTGATAAAAAAGTTTTGAATTATATTCTGGACTATTGATTAAATTTTTTTTTATTTTTTATCTTGGACCAGCACTCATGGGATGACCCCTATGTATGCAATGCATTGCGCCCGAACTGAAAACGAGGGGATAGTATTGAGGGGACATATTATGAAAGATGAGAGGATAGACAGTGGTTTTTGTAGCTATTTCAAGCTTTTACTTCGCCGGCTAATTTTTGCTACAGGGCCGACGAAGGTGGGTGCTGTTACTCTGCTTTTAGTACATGATAGTGTCAGTCGCTGCCAATTATGTTCAGTGACTATGCCTTCATCATTGAAACAGGCTGGCAACAACCAACACAACCACGCACTAATGCTGATCAGAAGAATTCAACACAATATTTCATGACTCAGCGCGGGCTCGAACTCACGACCCTCCGCTTCATAGTCTCGTGTTCTACTACTTCAGCCAACAGCACCCAATTGATTAAATGGTGTTGTATAGGAATACTTTTCTGTGAACGCAAGCTCTAACTTAACTGGATCTAGTTCCTCAAATGGGTTAGGTGGGTTAAAGTTACCAATAATATATAGTCCAGAAGCACTGGTCGCTCTACTACATGCAACATATAGAGATGACCTTTGGATTCTTCCTCGTGCATGAACTGCTACTTTGGAATAAGTAGCTCCTTGGCTTTTATGGATAGTAATCCCTTCAGCAATTATCAATGGAAATCGTTTTCTTTCAATTGTTATTTGCATGTTCTTTTTAAATTGAAATGATCGAGTACATTTCTCTATTGGTGTCCAAAGAGATTCCGTTGGATGTGGCTTTTTACGTCGAGTCTCTACACCAACATTTTCATCTCCGAATAGAACCCAAAGCGTTTTCGGGCATCTTGAATTTCGTTGCAAATCAATTCCCATCAAAACCCCAGAAGCTCCATTGACTAGACCATCACTGGTGTTAATATTAACAGTCATCATATACTTTGCAGACATTTTTAATATCAGCGAACTGCAGAGACCCTGGGTTTCAGAAGTTTTCAAATTTCGGAAACCTACAGAAGCTAGTATTTGTCTTCTTTGCTCAACGGATGATGAATCCGAATTAATCACGTCAGAAGAATTTGAAGTAAATTCTTCTGTTGAAAATTGTCTCAATCTTGATTTATTATAGTCTTCAGCTTCAGCATTAGATACAAATAGATGAATAGCATCTGCCGGCATATCACTATTTGAGTTAACTACTCTGGACTCAATAATTCGAAAGTTTTCTTCTGTCATTTGTCCAACTGCCATATTAGCTGTGTTCATTTCCTAAAATTTTTTACAAATTTGTAACAATTGTTACTAGAAAGCGTTCATTAACCCAAAAAATTTGCAACGAGAGAGCGGCGAAAGAGCGTAAAAAATTGAGATACAGAAAAATTATTGCAAGTTTTTACAAGTAAAATTTTTACTTGTAATAATTATTCAAACAGCTGTTTTGTGTTTGTGTTTATAAAACAATATTTCTAAATTAAGTTGAAAATAAAAATATTTTGGAAAATTTATGAAATTGTAAGTAAATGTAAACTTTTAAAACAATAAAAAGTATTAAAAAGATAACAAATTTATTTTTGTGTAACTTAGGAACTACAGAAGCAAAATAAGATGTCTAATGAAATTGAACTAAGCAACACAGTATCTGGTACATCAGTGGCAAAGGATGTTCCGGCATTTTTAGTGTTGTAGATATTATGAGTACCTAGCTACTCGGTAATTTACACTAAGCAGGCAAATAATTCAATTAGTTCAGATATATATTTGCAAATAAGTTTAAATTAACACATAATTTATTAAATTACTTTTTTACTGCTTTTGGGGTTTTAATCGTGGCAGCAACATGATATTTTATTTTGGATAAAGCTTTTTATTACAATAAAAATTTGTATTGCTTAAATTTTTTTCCTTTAAAATATGTATTTTACCCGTTTCTCGCCGGATGTTTATTATTATAGCCTATACGTTTTTGTGTTCAAATGTTTGGAAACGATTGCAAAGGCATGGTATTGATGTTAGACAACAACTAACAAAAATTCTCCTTTTTAACTCACATTTGCTTGCGCACACTGTTATAACGTATAAACTAATTAAAAAAAAAAGATATTTTATTAATTCATTTTATTCAAAAGTAGCTAATTACCCTAATCGTGTTTAGCGTATTTCGACTACGCCTAGTACTAGACTAAATAAAATTGCAAACCTTTTCATTATTCTATTACAAGCCGTACTCGAAAAACGCCAGTCACGAGAATGCTGAATATAAATGACCATAATCACATTATTTTTATAATAATATGTATATATGTATAATTTGTCCAAAATATATAGGGGTAGTTATTGAGTACTCATATATACCTATATATTATAACACTACTTTAACTTGCAAATTTTAGCTAGTAATTGTGGAAAATTTCTTGTTACTCTCTCGTTACTAATTTTTACTAGTAAAGTAATTTTACACACCTATTATTAAGAGCGTGACCAAAACTCAGATCCTCTCTTTGTCTCATAATGTCTGTTAATTCATAAAAATTAAACAAATCCCACAATCCTTCACCCGCTATAACTCCATAGGGATTTGCCGAATTTGGCTTAAAAATCCATTTATCACCAACTGGAGGAAGTTGTTTTAAGTCTCCAAATACCAAATACTTAAGTCTAGAGTCTAAATATCCTAACATTCTTGATCCAACCATTGATATTTCGTCTATTATAATCAGCTTTAACTCAATAAAATTTGCAACTAAGGAGTTCATAACATCATTGTTCAGGGGACGAATCTCTCCAGAATATTGGTTAATTGGTAAAGAGAATAACGCATGCAAAGTTGATCCTCCTATACTGAATGCAGCTTTCCCTGTTGGTGCACTGAATAAAACTTTTTGAGGTTCATGATTGGAGCCCGGAACAGAATTAAATCTTTGCACAATTGAGTGGTAAACAGTTTTTATTAACCTACTTTTTCCTACTCCAGCACCACCGCCAACAAATTCGTAGAACTTTTTATTTTCTACCACATTTTGCCACAGATGTTGCAGGTAAATACGCTGCTTAGCGTTCAAACCTCTTATTGAACTCAGCAAATCCTATTCAGTGATTAATACAGGAAGTCGTATTAATCGAATACCATCAATGGTTTCATCTGTTGTGCTATCATGAGCGGGAATATTTAAAACGTTGGTGTTCGGATCAACATCTGGTATAGCCAAAGCTCTAAACTCATCATCAAGGACTTGGGTAGCAGCTATGTTATCTTCCTCATTATCATCAATTTCATTTTCTTACCTAACTTGCTGAAGTATTTCCTCAAGTTCTAATTCCTTGAACATTTCAAATTCCAGTCGGTTTGCTTCTATTATGTCTTTAAATCTGCTACTTATCTGTTCATTGTTGTCTTCTAAAAGCTCCTCTTGTTCATCCCTCCATGGCAAGTAGAGCATAGCTATTGATCGAAAGTAATCTCCTCTTGAGACTTCTGCACCAAATGATGGAAAACGAATTATTGCCGGAGTTCTCCTTTCGTAAACAAATCCCACGTTGTTTCTTAAGGAATAAGCAGTATCGTTATCACCAGTATCGAAGTCGTTATCTTCCACGTAATTGTCTTCTTGTTCTTCATGTTGGTTTCTACGCTGGGACCTTTTCTTCTTCGAAAAACTGTAGTATGCAGCAAATTTGGCTAGACATACGTGGCTTAGAGTATCAGGACGATTCTCGTAATGATCAAGTAAATTTGATCTAAAAACATCAGTTGAAGTTGAGGGCATATTTTCAAGTTCCTGTCTAGATTTCAACATTCTCACCCGTTTTTCTGGACGGAGAGTATTAATGAACATCTCAGCATTACTACACTGAGATAGATGCATGCCAAGTATATTGTAAGAAGCTTCTTGCGCCGAAACTACTGATGCTGAAATAAATTTATTTCCAATATGCTTTAACCTTTCTTTAACATTAAAATTTCCTGTTCTTATTTCATCCAAAGCTTCTTGGAGTAAGCGCGAAACAACCCGATTGGATTTATTAATATAGTTTATTATATATAAGAAACGCATGCGTAAGCATCCATTATAAACTGAA
Source organism: Linnaemya tessellans (assembly GCA_951800035.1). Lineage (NCBI taxonomy): Eukaryota > Metazoa > Arthropoda > Insecta > Diptera > Tachinidae > Linnaemya > Linnaemya tessellans. The sequence goes on along the minus strand of OX637535.1, from coordinate 94,465,637 downwards.
TGTCCATATTTGATCGTTGCATGGCTAAAATATTTGGATTGAAAGCGCTTATCGATCTATTTTTAAAGCTTCTTTTCAAAAAAATTTGCGGTTTTTTTAGAGATGATCTCAATGGTAAAATATACTCCTCGTGGGACAGGTTTATTCTCTCGTTACTTAGAAACTGTTCAAAACTGCCAACTTGATCTACTTCCTCATTAGATAGTTTGACATTTAAAAAAGTGTGAATATTTTCAAAATTTTCCTGGTACTTTTTTAAATCATCACCATTGGTATCTTCTGGAAGAGGTAAAAGAATCTCTGTACTTGGCATCGGAGGATATGGTATCCGGAATCTACAAAATTGTGTTTCACGAATTTCGCGGTGGCACGACCGACTGTGATTATGTTCCTGGTATGATATATAATTTTGAACCATTTCGATTTCAGAATCGGTAGATACAAATCTGTCGATAAATCTAACAACTTCCGGAAAAGAAGAGTGGTTATTTATATTAAATAAGGGTGCATTTTTCAACCAATATATTCCGTGAACATGTGGTGAGCCCCTTTGTTGAAATTCTATCCTCCAGTAGTGCTTTACAACATTGTGTTCGCCGAAAATACCAGCATTAGCCTTAAAATGTTTAAAAAGATGCCGAATCCGTTGGTCAAAATAACGGGAGCATGTAATAGGATCTTGCCTAATCCAGTTATATTTTTCCTGTGTGGTGTAGCTCCTTGCCTCATCTTCAGTTATATCTTTATTTTCCAACACTTTTGCCAATATGATTAATAATTCTGGCCATTGAGATTCTGCTGCGGATAACGTTATAAAAAAGGTTGGTAATCCGAATTGTCTTATCATTGCCAAAACTTTTTTCTTTTCTCCCTCCCAATGAGCAGGTGAAGATCGTATGCCTTTTAATATATGGCATCCTTCATCATGTTATTAAATTCCGAACAAAGTTGTCATCTAATACCTGTCCCACTAAGTATGTATTTCCTCCAATCTTTTTCGCAAGCACGTTGAGATACTGCTTTTTATTCGCGATAGCTCAAGTTTTCTGTATGAATAAAGAACTACATCCACACGGGCACATCTTCTATCAAATCGACTAGCTTTGGCCTTTGTCCTTTACCTGGTGCTATTAAAATCTTTTCTAAAGGAAGATTTTCAACAGGATTATTTTCTACCAGTGTTTCTTGGGGATTAGTCTCATTAACTATGTCTTCTTCCGAGATTTCACTTAGCATTCTACGAACCAATTCCTGATCGTTGTGATTGGAAACAAAAGGAACTTCCTCAGTTGATTCAACGCTATTTAACCAATCTTCCGATATAACAATATTATGCGATTTATATAAATCAGTATTTACTAAATATCGTGCAGCTTCATAAATTTTTCTCGGTCTTATAGCTTCTGTCATAAAACTATGGTTGTATTCCAATTTTCGTTTGAGATGAACCTGAATCACTTCAGTTTCGTCAAACCTTCTTGGGAGGACAGACACAGTTCTGCTTAGTGAGATTGGTACATTTACTACCGCTCCCCTTATTGCACATTGACGATTATATCCTAGTGAAACAATTCTCATGAAAGGAATTCTCGGAGCTACAAATCTTTCTTCCAAAGCTGTCAGGCCTTTTAATTCATCAGGAATTGTGGGAAAATGCAAACCTTTCGATAGGCAAATAGTTGGTACTCTACCTCCTTTAACTATTTTATGACATATGTTACAAAATTTATAAATATTATTTTCCGATGTAAATATATCGGAGAGAAAAAAGACTTCAGTCAAATGAGGGAATTGGTTCAAGATCGCGATCTTATTTAAATTTTTTATTTGATTGGGAAACCAAAGGCCTCCACAGCATACACAAATCTCTGTAGGGCCATTTTTGACGCACTGATTAAATTCCGACAACGTGTGGTCAGTATGTCTTTGGGAGTCTGTTAATAAAAACTGCTGGCGGAAATCAGGAGAAAGATTTCGTCTATTTTGCCTGTTTCTCTCAATTTGTCTTGAGTTTTCCCTCTCTCTATTATAAGGATTTAATCGATGAATTCGTATACGAATATCCATCATACGATTAACACCATGCACGCGATTTCTAGCTTGCTGCCGAGCTTCTCTTCGTTGACTTGTATTCCTTGTTTGTTCCAAAGCACGATAAGTTGGGTTTGATCTTCGCACAGAGTGCGATGCCGTATTTCTTTCCCTTTCAACTTGTTGATAATCAGGGTTCTGTCGATACATAGAATGGTCTCGAGTATTGCGTCCCTGTTCAATATTGCGTTGTGTTGGGTTTTGACGCCGCCGAGAATGTTCTTGCGTATTTCTAGATTGCTCAATAGCACGTTCGATGGGATTCTCACGACGCTGAGAATGCTCCATAGTATTGCGTTCCTGCTCAATAGCGCGTTGAACTGGATTTTGACGTCGCACTGTGGCGCCTTTTCCCAAAAACCGTGGCAAAAATAAAAAATTTTATGACAAAATTTTGTAAAATGAATGATTACATCGTACAAAGAACTTCTTACTGATGCCAGTTCAAAAACGTTTTTCTTAATTGGTTGAAAATTATAGCTGGTGGAGCTGCTTAAAGTCGGCAGGTTTTTAGGAAGCCCCAAAAAAGTTGACGCGTCGCTGAGAATGTTCTTGTGTATTTCTGGATTCCTCAATAGAACGTAAATTTAGATCCTGTCTACGTCGGGAATGTTGCTGTGTATTGCGTATTTGTTCCATACCACGTTCAATTAGATTTTCACGTCGCTGAGAATGTTCCAATGTATTTCGAATTTGTTCAACAGAACGTTGAATTGGGTCCGTCCTACGTCTAACATGTTGTTTTGTATTACGCATTTGCTCACTTGTTGTTGCACTTGAATATAGTCTTCTTGTTGCACGAGATAAACGATCGCTTTCGCATTCATTTTCTCGATACTCTTCATTTTGTCGTAACATAGCTAAAGTCTGTGAATTTCTAGTTCTGTCCGATTGGCTGTTGCGTTCGCGATAATTTCTGAGAGTCTGTCTTTGAGTCTGACTACGTTGTTCAAGTGATTGCTTACGTAATCTAGGCATTTTAATTGATAATAAATGATAATAAATAAATGTAAGTGACTTACAGATATATATATATATATATATATATATATATATATATATATATATATATATATATATATATATGTAAGGAAATTAAAGTTGGGTTGATGTGGTTTTACATTTTTTCCAGTGGGGATAAGTTGATAAGTATCCAAAAAAATTTGCCACAGATTCTTCTTTAAAGTTGAGACGATTTTAAATATGCCTTTGGAATTAAAAACAGCTGAGTTGTTATGTTTTATTTATTAAGCTCAGCTATTTTTAACTTTTGTATATTTAAAATAACTTTAGTATATTTAAAATAAAACAACTTGATAAAGTTTATTGATTTTGAAATATATATTTATAGATATATGTTTGAAAAGTATATATTTTTGATATATCATGGGTAATTTGATAAATTTTATACCTGCTCTAATGGACTTCACGCAACAATCCAACAATAACATTAAAGCCAGCCGTTTTGTTTACCAAGAGTTACGTGTGTGTGAGAGGGACAGCAAATCGATTTTAAAACCGGTTCGTAATAAAATGAGCAAAGGATACATACGTTGTAAAATCCCAGAGTTGAGAGATCTTCATTTATTTATTTCCGATTTATATTATGTATGTATGTATCTATTGAAACGATGGTCGTGTGTATGAGGAGGATAGCAAACACCACCTGCAAACCGGTTCGTAATAAACTGTGCAAAAAAATCCATACGTAATTTGATACACAATTTAAGAAATTCTTATTCTTTGGAGTACGTTTTGGAAAACCACAATAAGTTAATTGAAAGATCTTCATTTATTTATTTAGTAATTATATTATTTATGTATATATTTGAAATGATTCAATAAATTATAGGGTCACTTAAGCGGCAAAAGTGAGTGGAGGGCTAGGGAAGTGGAAAATCAGAGAACATCTCAGCTTCGTCATAAGGTTTAAAAATTCTATTTGTAAAGAATATACGTTTGAGGAATACAATTTGTTAAATATTTACTCCATGTTTCCTTGTAATATGTTACTTCAATGATCATTAAAGGGGCGGGGTCCAAAAAGAGACTATATCATGTTTTCCACAGACGAATGTATGGGCATTGCTAGACCGTCTTAGACTTTATTACTAATCAAGAATATATATACTTTATAGGGTTCAGTTCTTTTTGAAGGGCTTTAAAGCTGTATTTCGACGCAGTCTTTCTGGCAAGGGCCGTTGCACCTTTGCCATAAAATTCTAAAAATAAATGTTTGGGATAATTAAATGTAAAATTTATTAAAAATTTTTATTTTGATAGGGTCATTTTGGGGGCAAACGGTTAGGACGGGATAGGACAGAGTAGTACCAAGTTATGTCTCAGCTTCGTTATAAAGGCTTAACAATGTTCTTTTTAAGGAATGTAGGCTCAAGTGAAACAATTTATTAAATGTTTACACTATTTTTCCATATAATAACGCTCACTAAAGGGGGCGGGATCCAAAAATAGACTATATCATGTTTCCCACAGACGAGTGTATGGACATTTGCTAGACTGTTTAAAATAAAAAATGTAAAGAAAAATTTTTTTGATAGGGTCATTTATGGGGCAAAGGGGGAGGATGGGGTAGGGCAGAAACAGGCAGTCATAAAACTCTAAAAATAAATGCTTGGGATGATTATGTACAATATGAAAAATTTTTTTTATAGGGTCATTTAGGGGGCAAAGAGGGAGGAGGGGTTATGGCAGAAATCGGCAGTCATAAAACTCTAAAAATAAATGCATGGGAGAATTGTATACAAAATTAAAATTTTTTTTTTTGTAGGGTCATTTAGGGGGTGAAGGGGGAGGAAGGGGTAGGGCAGAGTAGTACCACGTTTCGACTGAACTTCGACATCAAAGCTTAAAAATGTTATTTTTAGGGAATGTAGGCTTAAGTAAAACAATTTGTTAAATTTTTATGCTATTTTTGCATATAATAACGCCCACTAAAGTGGGCGGGGTCCGAAAATAATTTTTTTTTATTTTATGGCTCCAAGTTTAAGGCGTTGGACCGTATTTGACATAAAAATATGGGCATTTCCATTTTGACGTTACGTTACTTTTGTACGACGATATGTTGAAAAAAAACGTTAAAAACCAGAATTTAAAAAAGTTTTTTTCTCACATTAGAGAAGTGATTGGATAGCTCTATATTCAGCCAAAAAATGGAAATAGTTGAGCCTAAGAATTTCAAGATATACTCCAAAAAGTGACCTGGCGTTACGTTACAAAAAACGGAAGTGCGATTTGACTTTGATAACAAAATTGTTCAACTCTGCGAATTTGGCAAGTATTTTTAATAAAATTTTTTTTGATAGGTTTTGGACCAATATACATTTATTTTCCAAGTTATAAATTGAACAAATCTTTTTTCCTTTTTTTTCTTTTATGAAAATTGGTCTGGCGTTACGTTACTGGCGTTACATTACTAAAATTTCCACTTTATTTTATTATGTTAAAAAAATGTGAAAAAGACATAAATATTAGAAAATTATATAAAAACTACAAAATACTAAATTTATTTTTTGCATTTGTTTTATGATTAAATATGTTTGTAGCAACAGTTTTGCATTAAGAGTATTATTATGAAATTGCTTTTAGGAATGTTAATTATAAAGAGAAAATGCCCTTGAAGTTAAGAAACACTTACAAAAACGGGAACTTCAAACTTGTAGCTCAGTATTTCACCATCCCAACAAAAGAAAGCTTTGAGCTCCTAAATTTAATTTATTTTAGAAGTTTCTCTTTTATAATACATTAGGAAAAAATCTGTTTGTTAACTTTTAATTTTTCGATCAAGGTGGACTTTTTTCTGGAAATGCCCATATATAATTTGCTTAACAAAATAACCAAAAAACTTTAACAATTATGTTGTTTTTTCTGGGTTGGTTAGTTCTTCTTAGGGGAACTTTTTTCCCTCTTGCCCGATTTAGCCCATCTCCGAACTTAACCTGCTCTAAGCTTCAAAATATATTCATACCAAATTTCAAGAGTCTAGCTCTTTTCGTTTGGACTGAATCGTGATTTCCACAGACGGACGGACATGCTCAGAACGTCTTAGATTTCATCACTGATCAAGAATATATGTATATACTTTATGGGGTCTGAGATGTATATTTCGATGCGTTACAAACGGAATGACTAAGGGAATATACCCTCCATATATTTTTTTGGAGGGTATAAAAACCAGGTGGTCATAAGGGAATGTCATTCATAATTTTCCGCATCTCTTCATACTTTTCGCCAAAGCATTTGCCTTTCCCTGTACTAGAATCAGCAAACATTTTTTTCATAAAGATTTCTCAACTGTGATCGGACTCACATTGCTTTCTGGCAACGCTGATTCTTAAAGTTGTTTACAGCTCTACTTAACAGAAGAGTAAATGAAAAGGCGCCGCGCCCTGCATTTGCCTTTCCCTGTTATAGAGATACATACTTTCACACACAAGAACAATTTTATTGTGAGCGCGGGCGAAATTTTTACCATCGCGCGTGACAGTACGTGATTAAAAATAATGCTTTCGGGAGCGTTCGTGATCGTGAGTGGCTTAAATATTGGTGTGCATGCATTTATTTTAAAAATTTGCTTTTGTTCTTCTTTTAAAATTGATACAGAAATATATTTTATCTCGTCTTAAATTATGTGTTTTCAAATCCACTTCCAATGGTCGATGAAACATTTTGAACCGCGCTGCTAGTCTTCCGAAAGCCATCTCAACCTACTAATTACAACTTTCTTGGCTAGTTGTTAGTTTGGACGTTTGATTGTAGGCTTTCATCATCGCCAATAAAAATCGAATTGATTACCAATTTGATTTCCTTTTTAAATAGTACAACATCAGATGCCCTACTGTTGCCACCTATATCAACGATAAGGAACCGGCTATTGCAGTCGACTACTCCCAAAAGAACAATGCTGAAAAAGCCCTTGTAGTTGTAGAAGTCACTACCAGAGGCGGTGCTTTGAAAACCCTTGCGATTTGTTATGTAAACATATACCTACCGTGCTTGAGATATTCTCAAAATCATCAATATTCATTCTCGTAAAATTGTGCAATTCTGAATTTTCGCAGAAAAATGTCTTTAAAAGGTAAACTCATAAGCTATGATGGTGCCTCTTTTCCAGAAACGGATCTACGCAAAAACCTTTTTATATGACCTTCTTCGTCCGAAATCCTCTTAACCGACATGTAATTATTTCCAAAAACAAAACCGCCCTATAGTTCCTCGGATTTAGAAGTATCTCCATGCCAAATTCCATCTAAATCGATTCAGCGGTTTAGGTGCAAAAATTAACGGAGGTATTTTGATATTTATTATAATTCTTACGTATGATCGTGTCACCAAATGTATTTCCCACTCCGGCTAAAAAGAACCCTGTTAGTATATCATCTTTGATTCTCCCAAGAATTTTGCATACACTTGATTCTATTTTAGGAAACAATAGGAAAGAACAAATAAGAAAGTACATTATATTCAACAGGGTCGAATCTTAAATACCCTCCAAATATTTAGTAAATAAAAAGTTATTAGTTTTATATTAAATTCAATTAATATTTATAGGCTAATTGTCCGAAATTTCTGTGTTTTAAATGCAGAAAGCCATGATAAATATTCCAAATCAAAACGAAAAATCACCAACAGCTTTTAGTTATTTAACTTTAACAGTAGAGCAGCAGAGCTGTTTTCGAAAGCCGCAACGCTTTCATAATCAGTGATCATGTGTATTGTGTTTGTCACCAAACACAATTAACGAATGGTTAAATGATGAACTTGAAACCACTGACGATGAAAGTGATGAAAATTATGGGATGATTCATTTTTTAAAGAACATTGCAATAATATTCCGAAAACACAGCGTTCTCAAGCCATTTCTGGCATTAATAATTGCATCAAATATTGTGAAGAGCAGGAACTTCCTGCTGGGGATATTTTAATACTTATAAGCCTGAAAAAAATTTAAATATTTTACATCCTCAACTTATGAAGTGCTTGGGTGTACCTAAGGTTAGGTTGGGTCAGCAGGTTGCCGGCGAAGAAAAATGGTCCTGCCCACTTGGGTCTAATATGATCCACTTGTGTTACATTTATAGGATAGAAAAGGAGGGGGATAGTGTGAGCGAAGAAGAAAAAATAGATATTGGGAAATATTAGAGATTAGTTAGAAGAGGGTAGAAATAAAGAAAGAGTTGCAAATGTTTAGCCGTGCACACCCGCTTCAAAGGAGTCAGCAACTCGAGCAGTACTCCTTGTAGGGAAGTGACCTATAGGGCCACTACACTGCGAAGATGACATCTTCTAAAATTCAAAAGATATTTGGTTCCTAGGTCTAGGCGGGGCCCTTGCTATTTCGCAAGTGGATTCTCTGAACGACCTTTCCTGAGCCAGTTTAACCCTCATCTTGTCTCCAGCAAGATGAGGGTGGAATCCCACTGAGTTCGTCGATATCGGACTCCTGACGTAGAGCTCCTCCCTTTCTAGTTCATCCGCTTTAACTTTGCCGGCAGAGGTCCCATCTCCCCACACCCAGTTTAAAGTGATGCGTGAATACCCTGAAAATCAGTCAAGGAATTTGCGACATTCTTGGACAATGGATTAGTGGTACCCATAGCACTGCTCTTTTAATGGCAGATCTTTCCGCCTGTAATATGCTAAATTCTTCCGGGAGACTCAAGGACATCTTAATTCCGAAATCTGGAATATAGTCGCCTTTACCAACCTTCCCTCTCCGTTTAGAGCCGTCTATGAAAATCTGTATGAATCAGTGTGATGGAGAAAACTCTTCTGCCAATGAAATCCAAAATTTTCTATTGAAGTAGGGTATTAGAGTGCAATAGTTTATAAGATGATCTGTGGTTTCATGCGCCTATAATATTCAATCTGACTGCGGTTTGTAGTACCAGCTTCTCAGCAGTTAAATCCTGTGGAAGCCAGCACAGCATGGAAAAAGCGCCTTTGTTGGCGTCATTATGAGAGCACACGTTATCATAAGTGTCATTTTGCGGAGAAGCAACTCCATATAGGATCGGTTTATTGCTACATCTAGTGCTTTCCACCAGACTACAATACCATAAAATAGTATTGGTCTTATTATTGCCTCTAGTATTTAATTAAACCCCTTTGAACTTATGCCACAGGTAGAGCTAATGGTTTTCCTGCAAACATAAATTGTCGTTGAGGCTTTTCTTACTATTTCCTGTATATTAGCTTCTCAAACACCAATTGTTAACTTTCTATAATGCTGCCATAGAGTCTAAAAGAAAACCTGATATTGCCAGCGCTACGGCAATAACAATAATTCAGCTTGAAAGCAAATTTTCAATAAGCCGAACAGTTGTCTGGTCAACACTCAGCTCGCTTAGAGCATGAATAATTACCATCGAAGCAATATTATTAAATGCTCCTTCAATGTCCATGAAGGCCACCATAGAGTTCTTCTTATGCTCGAGAGACTTCCCCATGTCCTACAAATGTATGAAAAGCAGTCTCAACCGATGTCCCTTTGGTGTAGGCATGTTGAGATGCGAAAAGGAGGGGTGGTGCAGGAATAATAAGATCATTGGATACAGGCTTTATATATAGCTTATAGTCATGGAATTATTAGAGGTGGCTTGTGGTGAAAATCTGCGGAGATAATTCCTTTCGGACCTGGTGATTTAAACTGATGGAAACTGATAATAACTCAGCTTATCTTTTCCACATTGATGTCTATGGACTGTAGTGGTTTATCCCTCAAATGGGCAATCCGATGGGTGTATCAACGGCTGTTAGACTAGAATTTTACGCAATCTGCAAGTCTCGGAGGAAGATTCTACATTGATGCAGAAGTTCCCCCCGTCTTGCATTTTTCTTTTCTGACCTAATTCTTGAATTTATTTATGGAGACCTTATATAGTGTCCACTGTCCTGATCTCTTCGCCTCGTGGAAAAGTTAGAACTTTGTTCCTCCCAGTTTGTTCTACGTCTGTTCACGTATAGTCTTGAGTTATTGCTTGAGTTGCTAGCTAAGAAGGTTAGATAGAAATGGTCAGAGAAGGAGCAGTCCGAAGAGACCTTCCATTCTATAATTATATTGACATATCACGCACTGATTAGTGATATATTGAAAACCTCTTGTCTATTTGATACTACAAAATTTGCTTCTGAGCTCTGATTTAACACTACTATTTTGTTTTCTAGAATGAAATCAAAGGTATAGTCAACCCTTTCATTGGTTCTCGTGCTACTCCAGATATGGTGGTGTGCATTTGCGCCTACTTCCGTTGCAATGGAAGCGCCATTCGCAACCATGTTGCGAACCAAGAATGTATTTTGGTGGTGGACCCTCATGGTCATGAACCATGTAGCAGGAAGCAAACCATACAGTGGATTGCCTTGTCTCCCTTGCTGCAGTCACCGTATTTTCATCACTATAATTAAATAGAATGAAGATATTCAGGTTGCTTTTTGCTACAATACCGGATCTAATGCATTTTATACCCTTCACAAAAAAGTGAAAGGGTATATATAGGTTTGTCATTCCGTGTGTAATTTCTTCGATATTCACATGGGACCCTATAAAGTATATATATTCTGGATCCTTATGGATAGCGATGACGATTGAGCGATGTCCGTCTGTCCGTCCATCTGTACTTGAAATCGGGTTTTCACACCCCCATAAGAGCTAGAGACTTCGTTCTTGGACAGTTGGATTGGATAGAGTGCTATTGAAATTCAGAAAGATCCGAAGTACGGTTCCAGAGCTGGGAAGCTTACACCTATTTCTCGACGCAAAATTTATACCAAAAATCAATTATTTTTTTTAATGTTTGTAAATTAAACCTATTTCTTGCTTTGGGGACCCTTAATGGTCTACTAAAAACAAAAAAAAATTAAAATTTTTTTTGCAGGGATGGGAAATAAAATTTTTTCCGCCCATTCCGTATTTTGTAGTACATGTAGTAACCAAAATTGTTAAAAATTTCAAGTTTTTCTTTAACAAAACCTCTTTATACGTCATGAAAATTTGCATTGACCAAAAAAAAACAAAATTTCGAATCCAGGGTTGGACAAGTGCAATATTTTGTAGTACACGAAAGTGGCCAAAATGGTTAAACAATTTAAATTTTTCTTAAATAATACTACTTTATACCTCCAGAAGACTTGCACTAATAAAAAATAAAAAATAAAATTTTGCTTCCAGGGTTGGGAAAATGGAAGTTTTTTTTTTGGTACAATATTTTGTAGTACATGTAATAACCAAAATTGTTATAAATTTGGAGTTTCTCTTAAATAAAATCACTTTATACTTCATGAAGAGTTGCATTGATAAAAAAATTTTAAAAATTAAAATTTCGCTTCCAGGGGTGGGAAATTGAAACTTTTTATACATAAAAGTAACCAAAATGGTTAAAAATTTAAAATGTTTCTTCAATAAAACTACTTTATACCTCATGAAGAGTCGCATTTATAAAAAAGCAAAAAAAAAATTAAAAATTTCAATTCCAGGGCTGGGAAATTGAAAGTTTCTTTTGGTACACGCAATATATTGTATAGCATGAAATTGACAAAAATGGTTGCAAGTTTTAAGATTTTTATAAATAAAACTACTTTATAAGTAATGAAAACTAGCATTGGTAAAAAAAAGAAGACAAAAATTAAAATTTCGGTCCCAGGGATGGGAAATTGAAATGTTTTTTATACATAAAAGTAACCAAAAAGCCAACTACCGTCGGTCTTTTACTGATTAAAACTACTTTTTAATTCAGGAAAAACAAAATTGGTATCAAATATTAAAGCAAATAAAAATTTCGATTCCAGGGTTGGATAACTGCAATATTTTGTAGTACATGAAAGTGACCAATATATTTAAAAATTTTAAGTTTTTCTTAAATAAACCTCATTATTAAGAGTTGCATTGGTAAAAAAATTAAAATTTCGTTTCCAGGGTTGGGAACTTGAAATATTCTTTATACATAAAACTAACAAAAGACGTTGTTGTTTTTGCAATTGACGTTGTTGTTTTTGCTAATTAAAACTACTTTATAATTCAGGAAGAACAAAATTGGTATTACAATCTAAAAAATCAAAATTTCGATTCCAGGGTTGCACAAATGAAATGTGACCAAAAAGTTTAAAAAACACTAAGAATTGCATTGGTAAAAAAATAAAAATTCGCTTCCAGAGTTGGAAAATCTAAATATTTCTGGTACATAAAAGTACCCACATAAATTGCAAATTTTGTTTTTGTAGTGAATTAAACCTATTTTATACTTTAGGAATAATTAAATTGGTATTAAAAATTCGGTTCCAGGGTTGGAAAATCGAAATATTATTGTACATAAAAGTAGCCATATAAGTTCCTTATTTTGGTTGTTGCGAATGAAATCTTTTTTATACTTCGGAAAGAGTGAAATTGGTACTAAAAACTAAAATAATTAAAAATCCAATATCAGGGTTGGAATATCGACATTTCTTGATTCATAAAATTAATCATATAAATTGTTATTTTTGATTCCTATGATTAATTATACCTACTTTATATATCAGGAACAAGTAAATTGGTATTAAAACCAAAAAAATCTAAAAGACGATTCTACGGTTGGACAATTAAAACCTTTTGGGGTACATGAAATGGATTTTTTCTTTTTGTTTGTAAATTAAACATATTTAATATTTTTGAAAGACGTTTAGAGGTATTAGAAGTAAGAAGAGCCAAACATTTAGCTTCCTAGCCAAAAAATTTAAACGTTGCCACATATAAAAGTAACTGATAACATAATTTAGTTTTTTTTTAAATTATTTTTTAATTAAAGCTACTTTCTGTTTTAGCAAGAAAGAAAGAAAGAAGAATTACATCTGTGAAGGGTATTTAAGATTCGGCACAGCCGAATATAACACTTTTACTTGTTTCAACGTAACCTGGTCGTTTTGTATACAACAGTTTGTAGCCTTTGGTAAACCATTGGTGGTTAATGGCACCTGAATTAGCGCAATAGTCTCTTATGTTGATTTGGAATGGTAACGATTTATTTGCACTATTTTCGCCATTTTAAATATCGGGGTCATAGTTGACAACGAATCCCGCGTCAGCCAGCATCCGTAAATTGCGGCGAGTGTCCCTGAATCCCCTCTGAATTTTGAGGTAGACATCTAGCAGCTTTTAACAGATCAATCCAATTTTTCATGGTTGGTTGATCCTTAACTAGCAAGTTCTTACAACTTCGCTGTAAGAACCCTAGTCTCCTGCCTGGGATGAGTGTTGTCTCATCTCCGGCGTAGTGGTAACAGAAAACGCTTGAGAGGTGGAGACGCTCTGGGCAGCCATGTACGCGAGGATTTCTCCTTACTGATCAAGTGCTAGGCCTGTTTTTTGTCTAACTGTCCGATATGTCGTTGAGGAGCCTTTTCTTCAACGAAGGGTTTTCACGCATCATGGTGTCGATCGCGCTTGGATTTTCGCGGGTCGGATGACTTTACGCCAGTCAGCGCAGGACAATCGGTCAGTTTGATTTTGTCAGACTTACTGTGTGTCCTGGTGATTTTTTTGTTTGTTTATGGATTTTATTTTGTAACCACCAGTATGCACCCACGGACCACCCACTGCTGTGAAGCCTTACTTTGGATTAAGCAACTATTTGTGGTTACAACCGATCAGTGCTATGGCGTCGGAGGGGATCTGTTAGCGACTATTTCTCTTTTACCACTAACTAGCCATTCAGGTTCTCGGCAATGCTACCAACCATCTTAACCTTACAAATAGTGCAGTTTTAGTCCACGGGATAAATCTCAGACCCCCATCATTTCAAAGGAAGATCGTCCAGAACGGCCCCACGACCACCTGTGGGTGTGGTTAACGCGTTCGCGTGAACGAAAACTTCGTAAAGAGTAAATTTTTCCAAATTATATATATGTTCAATTAGTTTTCTCGATTCTTTTATACTATAGGTATCGAAGACCTACATCAATCACCAAGCTGTAACATACTCGTAGTTTAGGAAGATATATAATTGTATCTTCCAGTTCTGCTCTGACTAACTTTGTTTTGTGATGCAACATCATTACAATTTTATATGGGTTTTATATTTCCAGTTCCTTTACAGTTATATACGGTTAAGTTTTGAGATAGTTAATATATTGGATTATGTTTTTTATAGCTTACATACGAGTATTAAATATAGATGAGTACTCTAATATATCTCTATCTAGTACTAAAATGAACTTTGTTAAAAAAATGTATTCTATTTTTCCCATATGAATATTAAAAAAAAAGTTCACCAGTTCAAAAATTTTTACAAATGCTTTCTCCCATATGCATTTATACAAAAAGTTACACAAATTTTTCTAGGCTTATTCTTATAAACATTTTATATCCAAAACAACAATTTACAACACTAAATTAAACAAAAATTGCAAAAATATGTTTCCCAAATTCATATTATATGTTCACCTTAAATTGAACTTCAGATGAAAAAATTAATCCCAAACAAAAATTACGGTTCACAAAATTCAAACATGAGAACTATCGATGGCAGGAGGACTTAATTTATTTAAACTTTAGTTGGGTACTGTTGCACTCCTAATATATGAATATAAATTTGAAATAAAATTTTTTTTAAATACGAATTGTAATCACATGAGCCAATTTGCTCAACAATTGGAGATAAACGCAATTAACAAAACAATACATTTCAGAAAAATTTGATCCCACTTATGGCTTTCGACATCGCCCCTTAACGTGTTAACTTCTTCAGCTAGGAGCTATACGATGTTATTTCAAAAGTACTTTTTTTGAATTTATTGCAAAATGTTACCAATTGAAAATATTTTGTGCAAACTATTTTTTGCACCTGATTTTTATACCCTCCAAAAAAATATGGAAGGTATATTCACTTTGTCGTTCCGTTTGTAACGCAGCGAAATATCCATCTGAGACCCCATAAAGTATATATATATATTCTTGATCAGTGATGAAATCTAACACGATCTGAGCACGTTCGTCCGCCCGTCTGTGGAAATCACGATTCAGTCCAAACGAAAAGAGCTAGACTCTTGAAATTTGATATAAATAGCACTTGAAGGATAGCACACGCTAAGTTCTTAGATCGGCTAAATCAGGCAAGAGCGAAAAATCTTCCCCTAAGAAGAACTAAACCAACCTCTAAAAAACAGCATAATTTTTAAAATTTTTTTGTAATTTTGTTGCGCAAAGGATATATTTTTATGTTAAAGAACGTCCAACGCATTAATCTTGGAGCCATAAAATAAATAAAAATAATTTTTGGACCTCTCCCCCTTTAGTGGGCGGTATTATATGCAAAAATAGTGTAAAAATTTAACAAATTGTTTTACTTAAGCCTACATCCCTTAAAAATAACATTTTTAAGCTTTAATGATGAAGCTGATACGTAACCTGGTAATACTCTGCCCTAGCCCCTCCTCCCCCTTTGCCACCTAAATGACCATATAAAAAAAATTTTAAATTTTGTATTTAATTACTCGTATCCGAAACATTTATTTTTAGAGTTTTATGACAAATGTGAAATGTCTCCCTCACAGCCTTTGCCAGAGAGACCCCACCAAAATACAGTTTTAATACCATCCAAAGAGAATTGGACCACATAAAGTATATAGAGTCTTGATCAATGATGAAGTCTAAGACGATCCAGCAATGCCTATACGTCCGTCTGTGGAAAACATAATATAGTCTATTTATTTATTCCGCCCCCTTTAGTGGGCGTTAACGTGCGATATTATATGCAAAAATAATGTAAATATTGAACAATTTGTATTCTTTAAGCCTATAAGAAGCTGAGATGTTCTCTGATCTTGCAGAGGTGAATCGTCTCTCCCTCGGCCCTTCCCGGAATGATGCTCTTAAAATGGGGTACAGAGATGTCTGAAAGGAACTCTGTCCCACCAAGTTAAACGTTTAAAATTTACTTCCTAAATATTTGGAGGGTATTTAAAATTCGACCCGGTCGAATATAACGTTTTTATCTGTTTAGTTTGCAATATTAAAGAAAAACACACAAAAATATTAACATCATTTATAATTCTAATTTGTTTTTTTATTGCAGATCGTAATCACTATACTCCTTCATGTAACACCCAATCATCAATATTCCCACCCATGATATAATACAAAATGCCACTTGCAGGGCAGATGCTTCTAATAAACTCAACCGAAGCAAACTCCACAGAAAGTATCGACTACCATCCGACCACGAATAACGCTACTACAACCGTTGGCGACACCGTAATCTACAACATCCGGCAAGCCGCTAAGTCCATTACAAAACCTCATAATAATAATAGTATTGTCGATGTTAATAATGGAACCCTTGATCCATGGTATTCGCTGGAGAATGTCTGCATTACACCAAGTGAGGGATGGCACGACAGCCACTTTGGTGTTAAATTGGCTGTACCCGAGTGGGAAGCAATACTAACTACAATCATATTGTCGATTATAATTGCTCTAACAATTATTGGCAACGTTTTGGTCATATTAAGTGTATTCACCTACAAGCCACTGCGCATTGTGCAAAATTTCTTTATTGTGTCCTTGGCGGTGGCGGACTTGACAGTTGCACTTCTGGTACTACCATTTAATGTAGCCTACTATATTTTAGGACGTTGGATGTTTGGAATTTACCTATGCAAAATGTGGTTAACGTGTGACATTATGTGTTGCACTTCTTCCATTTTAAATTTATGCGCTATTGCATTGGATCGCTATTGGGCTATTACAGATCCAATTAACTATGCTCAGAAACGTACTGTCGGTAGAGTACTATTGTTAATTGCAGGAGTGTGGATATTATCATTGCTAATAAGTTCTCCTCCCCTGGTAGGATGGAACGATTGGCCTGATGAGTTTACAAGTGAAACTCCATGCGAACTAAATTCGGATCCAGGCTACGTTATATATTCAGCATTTGGCTCATTTTTTATTCCCCTTATTATAATGGCAACTGTATATATAGAAATTTTTGTTGCTACCAGACGTCGTCTGCGAGAACGTGCACAAGCGGCCAAAATGAATACTATAGCGACACGATTAGACAGTACCGAAGTGACTATAGCAACATTGAACACAGATGCTGGGAGATTCAGGCCATTATGCCATATTGGGTTCTGCTGCTGCCGTGAAGCACCCCACTTTTCATCCACACCAATGATACAAAACGATCAGGACTCGATTAGCAGCGAAACTCATGCGCACAACGAATATTTAGAGGCTCATTTGTCCGAGCATAAGGTTGTAGTTGTCACACAACGAAACAAGACAAGAAGAGTAAAAATCAAAGATTCCTTAAAATATGGAAAATCAAAGACTCATAGAACACCACAATGTACAAATAATGAACTTATTCCACCACAAGCGATCGATAGTGGTAGTCTGCAAAGTCATCTGTTATGTCCTCATAATAAAAGTTTGGATGGGGAAAATCTAGCGGTTGCATCAGTAAGCGTTCTCAAAGACTGCAAGCACATTTACGATGAAGATCAAGTAAATATTGGTGACAACGATGAAGAAAATAGCTCATTAAAGGTAACACCACCTCAGTCATCAACAGGTGTAGTTTCGGTTCATGCTGCGCCCGTTCAGGAAAAATCTGCTGGTGTCTATCAATTCATAGAAGAGAAACAAAAAATTTCACTTTCAAAAGAACGAAGAGCTGCCCGAACATTAGGCATTATAATGGGGGTATTTGTTATATGTTGGCTGCCGTTTTTCCTAATGTACATCGTATTACCATTCTGTTCCTCTTGCTGCCCAACGATAAAGTTTAAAAATTTCATAACTTGGCTGGGATACATTAACTCTGTACTAAATCCCATTATTTACACCATATACAATCTGGATTATAGACGCGCATTCAAAAGACTTCTCGGCTTAAATTAAGACTAATCTCAAGTTATTAAATTCATTAGTTGAAAAGTATTTATGAAGTTCTAGTTAATATCAAATCTTAACACAGTGTATCTTTAATTTCTAATAAAACTTTTAAGTATTTAAATGTATACAAATGACAAGAAACAATTAAAAACGTTATATTCGACCGGGTCGAATCTTAAATACTCTCCAAATATTTAGTAAAATTTAAAATGTTTAACTCTGTGTTCCTTTATATAATATCGTACGTCAACGCCCACTAAAAGGGCGGGGTTCAAAAATAGACAATATGTTTTCCACAGACGAATGTATGGGCATTGCTAGACCGTCTTAGACTTCATCACTGATCAAGAATATATATACTTTATGGGGTTCAATTCTCTTTTGAGGGTATTAAAACTGTATTTTGGCGAGGTCGCTCTGGCAAGTTCTGTGGGGGACTCACTTCACCTTTGTCATAAAACTCTAAAAATTAATGCTTTGAATAATTATATATAGGGTCCGCCAAATAACTTGTTTTTTAAATTTCTATAAAAAAATTACTGAATGTTTTCTCAAATTTCTTTTTTTTAAACGCGTTGGACCGTATTAGACATAAAAATATATCATTTGCTTAACAAAATAACCAAAAAATTTTATATATTATGTTGTTTTTTCTGGTTTGGTTTAATTGTTCTTAGGGGAACTTTTTTCCCTCATGTCCGATTTAGCCTATCTCCGAACTTAACCTGCTCTATCCTTCAAAATATATTTGTACCAAATTTCAAGAGTCTAGCTCTTTTCGTTTGGAATGAATCGTGATGTCCACAGACGGACGGACATACATGCTCAGATCGTCTTAGATTTCATCATTGATCAAGAATATATATACTTTATGGGGTCTGAGATGGATGTTTCGATGCGTTACAAACGGAATGACAAAGTGAATATACCCTCCATATCCTTTTTTGGAGGGCATAAAAATGCATATTAATTTTAAGTGATTCCAAATACAAACAGCAGTAATTGTTTGGCACTGGTAAGCAGGTGTAGTACTTATCTAATATTGAGAAATTGCATGTATATTATGTAGAACTACCTGTATTGCTTTAAAATTTCAGTCACCTGCAGTCAGCTTTACAATATGTACATATTTGGAAAGTCTTTAAAATTTCGATTTTCACTTGAAAAACTGCTTTTGCGCATATGTAAAAATCGTGAGTTTAGATGAGTTTAGATTTTTTGCGATGCTATCGATAGTCTCGAATTCTCGGAAAATTGTCTATAGCAAAATATGTATGTATATAATTAAAAATTAAAAATATTTTCTCTTCCATAAAGCAAAAGAAAGTTGAGTTTTTTAGAAACTTAAAAAGTTTTATTTCAAATAACAATAAACAAAAGCAAGTAAAAACGTTATATTCGACCGGGTCGAGTCTTATATACTGTTGAAGTGGCAACTTCATTTGGCTTGCAATGCAATCTTTCAAGCTTCACACACATACATTCACATATGTATGTATAGACGCTTTTTAGTTTTTCTTTTGACAGAGCTTTCTTGTTTTTTTAAGTAAGCCACGCGCTTCGCTTGTAATTTGAATTCCAAATAATAAATACCATTTCAAGTGAAGATAACTGTGTATATATTTATTTACTACGCCAACCAAGAGGAGGGTTTCCAACAGGTTATGGGCCCAGATATAAAAGGAAATAATAATAGTAAAGAATTGTATCTATAGATAATGAATGGTTTGATGTTTAATATAGAAAAGTTGGAGGAGTCAAATTACGACTCATGCAACCTGCAAGTCAAAAGTGTATTAGTGCACCAGGAACTGTGGTCCTTAGTGTCCGACGGTGTTAAGCCTGAAGATTTGGCAGCAAATCAGGCTGCACTTGCAAGTTGGAAAACTAAAGATGAAAAAGCAATGGCAACGATAGTGTTGAGTATTACCCCAAACCAAATTGGATACGTAAAGAATTGCATCACATCCAAGGAGACCTGGAATACTCTTCGTGTAAATCATCGTCAGAAGGGACCAGTCCGTAAGGTGACGTTATTTAAAAAATGCGTATGACAGATGGTGAGTGCATGCAGCGTTATGTGTCCAATTTTACCTCTGTGGTGGAGAGACAGAAATTACTCTGCAGGAGGAACTGTTCGTAATAATGCTCCTTGTTAGTCTTCCAAAATCATATGAGGCCCTTGTCATTGCTCTAAAATCCCGTGATGAGCTTCCCTATCTTTCAACCTTAAAACTAAATTAAGAAGAAGATGAACGAAAAAAGGCCAACAATAAACACGAGGAAAGTACGGTACAGGCATTTATTGCTCGCGATTATAACAGTACGAAGAATAAGGGTTTGTCGAGAAAGAATATTGACAACAAGTACAACAACAACTGCATGAAAAAGATAAGATGTTATAACTGTAAAAGAAAAGGCCACTACGCTGCTAATTGTAGAGAGCAAAAAAGGGATCAGCAAAAGGGACAACAAAACAATACAGCTAAAAAAATTCGTTATTTTCAGATACAGCGATTTACAACCTAATACATGAGCCCTATTCACAATCTTGTGCAAATGGTCGTGCATCGTTGCATTTGCAAAATAATTGTACTCTACACCAACGAAATACATTGAAAATGCTCTCAAATACTCTCTCAATTTGCAAATGCTATAATGCAACACCATTTGCACAGGATTGTGAATTGGGCTATGGTGTATTTACAGTGGGGCGTCATCGCATTTATGCTGTACTCGTGAAATGTTTGATGAGTTTAAACAACACGATGAAACAATCATGCTTGGTGGAGAAAATTTTATGAAAGCCGAAGGTGTAGGCACGGTACATTTAATTGTCGGCGATATCACGCTGGTGAACGTTTTGTTTGTGCAATTTTATCTCCGTTTCAAAAGCTGTTGTTCTGGTAATACTCTGGTGTTTAGTAAAAACAACGTAGACATACGGGATATGCGCGGAGACACCATTCTCCGTGCACACAAGGTACGTGATCTGTTTCTATTTCAACAAAATAATAAAAAATTATTGTTTGCGAGGAAATCGTCTGATGAGGCTATGAGGTGGCATTGCCGATATGGTCATCTCAATTTTGGCGGCATAAAAGAACTGGCCGATAATAAACTGGTGCAAGGTATGAGTCTCACGGTGCCATCAAATATGCAATGCAGTATTTGCTTAAAGAACAAATGTAGTCGGAGGCCGTTCTATACATCTGAAACTCGTGCTACTGAGATCTTAGGAGTCATCTACACAGACGTCTGTGGGCCGATGACTAAGACATCGATTGGTGGGCCCAGATATTTGCTGACATTTATTGACGATAAGTCGCGTTATGTCTTCGTGTATTTTTTAAAGAGTAAGAATGAAGTTTTCAGCAAATATCGTGAATTCGAAGCTGTAGTTGAACGGCAAACGGGAATGCAGATCAAAATTCTCAGAATTGATAATGGAACCGAATTCGTGAACAGATCCTTTGATAGTTATCTCAAGGACAGGGGTATACTTCATCAGTAAACTGTGCCATATACGCCGCAGCGAAATGGCGTGGCCGAGAGGTTTAACCGAACGCTAATCGAGATGGAACGATGTATGTTGTCGGCGGGAAATGTTGCTGAACATTTGTGGGCTGATGCAGTTAATTCTGCCTCTTATCTACGTAACTGATCCCCCACTCGTACGCTAGATTGTACCACACTCTATGAGGTTTTTCATGGTAGTAAACCTTTTGTTTGCCACTTAAGAACTTTTGGCTCCACGGCCATTGTTTTTGATAAGCGACAGAGAAGTAAATTCGCTTCGAAGGGCAAGGAGTATATCATGGTGGGATACTGCGATACATCTAAGGCTTATCGTTTGTTGAACCGTGGCACACAACAGCTGATCGTAGCCCGAGACGTATATTTTATTGAAGAGGCCGAGAAACAGATTACTGATGTTAATATTGACCCGCTACCAAATGTTGCCGATAATTTTCTAGTTGACGATGCACGCTCAACAATATCTGAGGATCATAGCGATCTCGAGGGATTTGAATCGGCTGAGGAAGATGTAGCACAAACAGGAGAAGTTAAGAATGGTCCAGGGAGGCCACGTATTGTTCGCTCGGGTGCTCCAGGTAGACGCAGGAAGGAATATAACACTCAGTTTAGCATGTACAGGTGCTAAGATAAAAAATCCTGAAACGGTTGAGAAGGCTTTGAATAGTATTCATGGCAGTGAATGGCTGAAGGCAATGCAGGCCGAATACGATGCGTTGCTAAGAAATGACACCTGGGAACTGGTAGAACTCCCATTAGGACTCAAGGCCATATCAAGTAAGGGGGTTTATACACTGAAAAAGAATGAGAGAGATGAGACTAAGCGTTTTAAGGAGAGGCTTGTCGCAAAAGGTTGCGCGCAGAGATATAGTGTAAGTTACACAGAGACGTTTTCATCTGTCGTGCGATACGATACTATAAGGATGATTTTTGCAATAGCTGCCGAATGTGAATTATATCTTCACCAAATGGACGCTCCATCGGCTTACTTGAACAGCGATTTGGATAGTGACGTCTACATGACACAACCACACAGATTTGTTGATTCCCAGCGCCCACATATGGTTCATAAATTAAACAAGTAAAAGTGCTATATTCGGCTGTGCCGAATCTTAAATACCCTTTACAGATATAATTTGTTCCGTTTAAATATTTTGGCTAGGAAGCTAAATGTTTGGCTTTTCTTATTTCTAATACCTCTGAACGTCTTTCAAAAATATTAAATATGTTTAATTTAAAAACAAAAACTAAAAATCCGTTTCATATACCCCAAAAAGTTCTAACCGCAGAATCGCCTTTAGATTTTTTTGGTTTTTAATACCAGTTTAACTCTTCCCGAAATATAAAAAAGATTTCAGCCACAAAACACCAAAACTAGGAACATATATGGTTAATTTTATGTACCAAAAAATTTCGATTTTCTAATCCTGGAACCGAATTTTTAATTTAAAAACTTTTAATACCAATTTAATTCTTAGCGAAGTATAAAATATGTTTAATTCACTGAAAAAACAAAATTTGGAATTTATGCCGGTACTTTTATGTACCAAAAATATTTCGATTTTCCAACTCTGGAAGCGAATTTTTATTTTCTTTCCAATGCAATTCTTAGTGTAACATAGTTTTACTTGATAAAAAATTAAAATTTTTATGCTATTTGGTCACTTTCATGTACCATAAAATATTTCATTTGTCCAATCCTGGAGTCGGAAGTTTTGAATTTTTAAGATTTTAATAGCAATTTTGTTCTTTCTGAGTTATAAAACAGTTTTAATTAGCAAAAACAACAACGTCAATTGCCTTTTTGGTTATTTTTGTGTAGGAAAAATATTTCTATTTCCCAACCCTGAAACGAAATTTAAATTTTTTCTTGTTTTTTATTTACCAATGCAACTCTTAATGAGACATGAAATAGTTTTATTTAAGAAAAACTTAATATTTGTAACCATTTTGGTCACTTTCATGTACTACAAAATATTGCAGTTATCCAACTCTGGAATCTAAATTTAGATTTTTTTTGAAATTTCTGATACCAATTTTGTTGTTCCTGATCTAAAAAATAGTTTTAATTAGTAAAAAACCGACGTTAGTTGCCTTTTTGGTTACCTTTATGTATAAAAAATATTTAAATTTCCCAGCCCTGGAAGCGAAATTTTATTTTTTTACCAATCCTAGTCTTAATTAGGTATAAAGTCGTTTTATTTAAGAAAAATTTAACATTTGCAACCATTTTGGCCAATGCAAATCTTCATGACGTATAAAGAGGTTTTGTTAAAGAAAACTTAAAATTGTTAACTATTTTAGTTACTACATGTACTACAAAATACGGAATGGGTCGAAAAATATTTTTTAATTTCCCATCCCTGCAAAAAAATTTTATTTTTTTAGTTTTTAATAGACCATTGAGGCTTCCCAAAGCACGAAATAAGTTTAATTTACAAACAGATAAAAAAAATAATTGATTTTTGGTACAAATTTTGCGTCGAGAAATAGGTGTAAGCTTCCCAGCTCTGAAACCCTACTTCTGATCTTTCTGAATTTTAATATCACTCTATTTAAGTTCATTTCCAATCCAACGTTCCAAGAACAAAGTCTCTAGCTCTTCTGGGGTTTGGGAAACCCGATTTCACGTACAAGCAGGCGGACATCGCCCAATCGTTATCGCTATCCATAAGGATCCAGAATATATATACTTTATGGGGTCCTATATTGATATCGAAGAAATTACACACGGAATGATAGACCTATATATACCATTTCACTTTTTTATGAAAGGTATAAAAAAGCGCTTTATGGTTTAAAACAGTCGGGGCGACAGTGGAACTTGAAACTGGACAGTATCTTAGAGGAAATAGGTTTTCGATCATGTGAGACTGAACCGTGTGTATATACAAAATATGGTGGTGACTGTATAAATATAATTGCAGTCTACGTCGATGATTTGCTGATTGCCTGTTCAAGGTAAGAAGATATGACGGAAATCAAAAATCTCATTACCAGTAAGGTTCAGGTCGTGGATAAAGATGCCATGAAATATTTCTTAAGCTTGGAAGTAAATCGAGACGGTGATAAGGGGCAGATATCAATTAGCCAAATATCTCAAATAAGGAAACTATTGAAGGAGAATAATATGTTAACGTGCAGACCTATAGTTACACCTTTAGAGCCGAAATATCAGGTAAAATGTTAAGGTAAGGATTGTAAAAGAGTTGACCAGACGCAATACCAATCGTTGATTGGATCGCTAATGTATATAGCAATAAACACTAGGCCCGATATATTGCACTCTGTAAGCAACCTTCCTCAGAGAAACAAAGACCCCCAGGTGGAACATATGCTTGCAGCTATAAGGATATTAAGGTACCTGTCTACCACATTGCAAATGCAACTAACATACAAGAAGGCAGGGAGACCAATTGAGTGTTATACAGATGCTGACTGCGGCAGTGACACCACCGACCGAAGATCCTATACTGGATATGTATTTTTATGGGCTGGATCATCTTTTTCGTACGAGTCTAAGAAACAGGCAACAATGGCACTCAGCAGCACAGAGGTGGAGTACATGGCGCTTGCGTGTTGCTCCAAAAAAGTTAATTTTTTTTTAAAATTTCTAGATGAGATGAATCTTCAGTGTCCGAAGTCAATCGTTATTAGCACCGATAGCATTAGCGCAATGAACTTAGTGAAGAACCCAGTTTATTATCAGAGAAGTAAACACATTGATATTAGATTTCATTACATCCGAGATGTTTACCGCAGAGGATATATCGATTTGAAATATGGCAGATGTCCTTACCAAGAATTTGGCTAAGGCTAGCCATAAAAGATTTATTAGGATTATCTGACTTTTGCAAAGATAACACATGATTATAAATATTATGAAGTTTGAAATGTTCATTGAGTGGCAGTGTTGAAGTGGCAACTTAATTTTGCTTGCAATGCAACCTTTCAAGCTTCACACACATATATTCACATATGTATGTTAGACGTTTTTTATTTTTTCTTTTGACTGAGCTTTCTTCTTTTTTTTAAGTAAGCCACGCGCTTCACTTGTAATTTAAATTCCAAATAATAAAGACCATTTT
Organism: Linnaemya tessellans; assembly: GCA_951800035.1. NCBI lineage: Eukaryota > Metazoa > Arthropoda > Insecta > Diptera > Tachinidae > Linnaemya > Linnaemya tessellans. The sequence continues at coordinate 94,440,032 of OX637535.1, read as the reverse complement.
AAGTGAAGAAAACCGTGTGTTATATTTATTTACTACGCTAACCAAGGGGAGGGTTTCCAACAAATACCCTCCAAATATTTAGTAAGTATATTTAAAATGTTTAACTTGGTGGGACAGAGCTCTTTTAAGACATCAGAGAACATCTCAGCTTCTTATAGGCTAAAGAAAAAAAATAATTTTTCAATATTTACACTATTTTTGCAAAAATATCGTAGGTCAACGCCCACTAAGGGGGGCGGGATTCAAAAATTTACTATATCATGTATGGACATTGCTAGATCGTCTCAGACTTCATCACTGATCAAGAATATATATATTTTATGGGGACCACTTCTTTTTGGAGGGCACTAAAACTGTATTTTGTCGGGGTCAGTCTGGCAAGGGCTGTGAAGGAGACATTTCACCTTTGCCATAAATTTTCAAAAATAAATGTTCAGAAGAATTAAATGTAAAATTTATTTAATTTTTTTTGTAGGTTCATTTAGGTGGCAAAGGGGAGCAGGGGTAGGGCAGAGTAGTACCAGGTACGTCTCAGCTTCGTCATTAGAGCTTAAAAATGTTATTTTTAAGAAATGTAGGCTTAAGTAAAACAATTTGTTAAATTTTTACACTATTTTTGCATATAATAACGACCACTGAAAGGGGCATTTTAAATTTTTTTAACGGGCTTAAGTTCGAATCTGCAAGACTGCAAATCATTTTTTATTATATTATTAATAATGAATTTGTTCAAATTCTATTTGTTATTTATATTAAGATTGGAATATTAAGAATATTTTTTTAATAATCATCAAACCAGCAGAACGGATCAGTACCGATTTCGAGGCCGCTACGCCATTTCATCAGCGTTCTTTGTTCAATTTTTCCACTTTCGCAAGTGGTGCTAGTTAGTAGGAATATCAACTATTTAACCAATGTTTTTAACGAAAATTGAATATGAGAAGTTCCCACATTCATATTTTTTAAGTTATTATCTTTTTGGTTAGTGCGAAATTCCCCAACCCTGACGATTAATATTCCCAATATTCCATGTATCTTTTTCGCTTTTTCCAGAGCCATCGGCTGCTGATAGCTAAAGCTTCATTGTTATTTATGTTCAAGTAATTGAATTTAGTTGTCAATTTACAATGAACAAGTGCGCGTGCCCCCGCTATGTTTTAAATTATGTATGGATTTTTATAAGTCGAATTTTTCTTATGCAAATTGTTAATTTTTTTTTAACGGGCTTAAGTTCGAATCAGCAAGACTGCAAATCATTTTTCATTATTTTATTAATAAATGAATTTGTTCAAATTCTATTTATTATTTATATTAAGATTGGAATATTAAGAATATTTCATCAATAATCATCAAACCAGCATAACGGATCAGTACCGATTTCGAAGCCGCTACTCCATCTCATCATATATTATTGTTTATTTTATGGTTCCAAGTGTAGCGCGTTTGTTAATTATGGCTTTGGTACATACATGAATTTTGCGACGGGTAGAAGCGGACGACTATTCAACGGTATCCGTTTATGCTAACAGATCACTTGCGACGATAAATTATTTGTAAATAAAATACTTAGTTCATAGACCAAAAACATTTATATTATCTTATATATATATATATATATATTTTCTTTTCGTTTTAGTTTAGTTTTTTTTTTATAGAACTATTACAATGTACATTGTGCATATATAGTATGTGTATGTTTTATCTACTTTTTTATACCCTCCAAAAAGAATATATGTCATTCCGTTTGTAACGCAGCGAAATATCCATCTGAGACCCCATAAAGTATATATATTCTTGATCAGTGATGAAATCTAAGATGATCTGAGCATGACCGTCCGTCCGTCTGTGAAAATCACGATTCAGTCCAAACGAGAAGACCCAGACTCTTGAAATTTTGTACACATATATCCTGAAGGATAACACAGGTTAAGTTCGGAGATGGGCTAAGTCGGCCAAGAAGAAAACAAGTTCCCTTAAGAAGAACTAAACCAACCTCTAAAAAACAATATAATTTTCAAAGTTTTTTTGTAATTTTGTTATGCAAATTATATATTTTATATTAAAGAAGGTCCAACGCGTTAAACTTTGAGCCATAAAATAAAATAAAAAAATACATTTTGGACCCCGCCCTCTTTAGAGGGCGTTATTGCATGAAAAAATAGTGCAAAAATTTAACAAAATGTTTTACTTAAGTCTACATTCCTTAAAAATAACATTTTTAAGCTTTAATGACGAAGCTGAGACGTAATCTGGTACTTTGTCTATTTTTGAACCCCGCCCCTTTAGTGGGCGTTAACGCGGGATATTTTATACAGCAAGTCCACTGTCCCACCAAGTTAAACATTTTAAATTTACTTACTAAATATTTGGAGGGTATTTAAGATTCGACCCGTGAAAATCACTCGTTTATTTTTACATTTATGTTTATCATTATTTTTATTATTACAAAAGCGTATAGGCGGCGAAATTCGAATTTTGCATTTTTTATTTCAGAGCCTTTTTATTAACTTCTTTTTTACTTTTTGAATACTCTGATCTTTCTCGATAGTATCGCTATAGGATAAAATACATCGATAGTTCACTTAAAACTAAACTATCAATACCATCTATAGTACAATCGGTAGTTTTGCTGCTCCATCCATACGAGAAGATCGCTTTCTTCGTTGCCATCTTAAAGCCTTTGACGTTCGGTTTAGTACTTTAGTTAATATTTTTTGTGCTCTCCACTAAGAAATCATTGTTATACGCCGTTTTGAAAAAATTCAGTTTTCACAAGATCTCGACTTTTTGAGTTCATGGAAATCATTCCTGACTATTCCCGAGAGGATGCCACTATGTTAATATGTATGTATGTGATCCGCTTATGACAGCTGAACCGAATCGAACTTAGGTTTCATCAAAGATTCTTTCAAACTTAGATTTCCTGTGAGTTGGGACCGGTAGATTTCGAAAAATATCAAAAAAGAAATAAGAAAATTTTTTTTCAAATGCGTTTTTTTTTTTTTGTTTTTTCTTTAACTCGGACCAGCACTCAGAGGATGACCCCTACATATGCAGTACAATGCGCCGGAACTACAAAGGCGAGGATAGGGGATATTTGAACCTTTTACTTCGCCGGCTAAAATTTTGCTACAGTGCCGACGAAGGAGGATGCTGTTCCTCTGCTCTTTAGTACATTATTGAGTCAGTCGCTGCCAATTATGTTCAGTGTCCTGTGTTATGCCTCATCACTGAAACAGGCTGGCAATAACTGACATAAATATGCTGATCAGAAGAATTCGACTCAATATTCATGACTGAGCGCGGAGTCGAACTAAAGATCCTCCGCTTCATAGGCTCGTGTTAACTACTTCAGCCAACTTCTTCAGAATAACTCTTGACATTTAAAACCACGTAGATTGCCACAAATTAAAACCGGTTCGTGAGATATCGTGAACTAAAAAATTCGAAAGCAATGAATTTAAAAAAATCTGAATTTATAAATAATCAATTAGTGTTCTAGATTGTTTTATAGCACTTGAAGAACTACATCAATCGCGGCTTATCAAGTGGGAATCGGCGGACCCATTCCAACATGTTCGCTTTAAAAAATAAAAATGTTTGTTCCAGCGATGGAAAATTTAATTTGTTTTTCTGTTAATTATAACTAATTTAGAAACTGGGATAAATCAAATTGGCATTAAAATTAAAATAAATCGAAATTTCCTTTCTAGGGTTGTTAAATTAAAATATGGAAAGTCTTAAAATACATAAATAAGTGTTAAATTTTATTTTTTTTTGTTAAGTAAAACTATTTTATACTTCAAAAAAATGTATATGCTATTCAAAAAATATAAAAGTATTTGAATCCGGGGTTGGAATTTTTTTTTGTCACATAAAATAACAAAAAAAGTCACTACTTTTGGTGCTTTTGCTGAATCGAACCTTTTTATGCTTCAGCAGGAATTAAATTGGTATTAAAAACTTGATTCCAGGGTTGGAACATAAAAGCAGCCATAAAAGTTCCTAATTTTGTTTTTTTAGTAAACTAGACCTATTTTGTACTTTATGAACAATTAAATTGGTATTAAAAAGCAAAAAAAAATTATATATACGATACCAGGGTTTGGGAACGGAAATTTTTTGACACATAAAATATTCAATCAGTCACTACTTTTGCTTTTTTTACGCAAGGAGTAAATTTGTTTTGAAAGCAAAAATATTTTAAATTTGATTCCAGGGTTGGAAAATCGAAATATTTTTGGTACATAAAAGTAGTCATATATATATCTAATCTTTTTTTTGTGAATTAAACGTTTTTTTACACTTCAGGAAGAATTACGTTTCTATAAAAATTAAAAACAAATATTCTATTCCAGGGTTGAAAAGTCGATTTTTTTGAGCATAAATGTAGCCATGTAAGTTCCTAATTTTGTTTTTTGCGAATTAAACCTATTTTATACTTCAGACAAAATTAAATTGTTATTAAAAACCAAAAAAAAAAAATTTAAATTAGATCCTAGGGTTGAATAATAGACACTTTTTGGTACAAAAAGTAACCAAATAAGTTTTCAATTTTGTTTATTTTTTTTGATGCATTAAACCTATTTGCTGTTTTAGAAAGAAGGAAGAAATATATCTGTAAATGGTATTTAAGTTTCGCCGCATTTGAATATTGCATTTTTAATTGTTTTTTTATGCTTATTAAACTTATTTTATACACCAGGAAGAAGAATTAAATGTGCATTAAAAATCCAAAAATATCACACATTTCAATTGCAGTGTTTCAGTTGGACAAATGCAGATTTCTTGGTACATAAAAGCTACAAAATTGGCTACTAAATTTTGATTTTTATTATTAAAAATTGTTTTATGCTTCAGAAAGAATAAAATTGGTATTTAAAATTACAAAACAAAGAGACGATTCCAGGGCTGGTCAATTGAAACTTTTTGTAGTATATAAAAGTAACCAAATAAATTATTGATTTTGTGACTCAAACGTAATTTTTACTTCAGAATGAGTAAAATTGGTATTGAAAATCCAAATAATAAAACAATATACAAGGGTTGGACAATTGATATTTTTTTGTGCATAAAAGTTACCAAATAGGTTAGGTTAGGTTAGAGGGCCGTTGTCCCTGGCGGGACAATCCACTTGGGTCCGTCAATTCGGTCCCTTTGTGATGCCCTTAAGCAGAGGATCTCTTAAGGGATGTCCTCCGCCGTTTCAAACCATCCTGTACCCCTGAGGAAGGATGATATCCCTGAAAGCTCCATGTTTGCCAGGCTGTCTAAGTCTGACAGGAATCGGGAGCCCAGCGCCGCTACCCTTGCATTAGCGAGGGCAGGACACTGACACAGAAGATGGAGGACAGTTTCTTCCTCCTCCTCATCATTGCAGCTTCTGCAATAGTCGTTGTATATTAGACCCATCCTCCTAGCATGAGTCCCAAAGCTACAGTGTCCTGTCAAAACAGTCACCAGTTGACGCATGCGCGCCTTGTCAAATTTGAGAAGGTCGCGCGTTTTGCGCAAATCGTAATGGGGCCACGTGGCTCTCGCCACGAGGCAGTTTGCCACACTATCCCACCTAAGTTGAGCTAGTTTGTATGATTCGCTTTGAATCAGAGACTTACATCGCGCTAATGGAATGCCAGTGAAGTGACTGATCATTGAACTGTTCAATTCAGTCCCTTGTCTGGCAATCTCATCCGCAGTATGGTTGCCTGGACATCCAGAATGCCCTGGCACCCAAACCAGTGTCACCCTCGAATGTCTCGCTATCTCGTTGATAGACAGTCGGCATTCGACCACAGTTCTTGATGTACTGTACACACCACTAATAGCAGAGATGGCTGCCTTGCTATCGGTAACAATGAAGATATCATTCGATATCCTATAGTACCTTAGCCACCTCGCTGCCCGAGTAATAGCAGAGATTTCGGCCTGTAAGACAGTACAACCGTCCTGGAGCCGGAATGGAGATCTAACATTGAAGTTCTCCACATAGAAGCCTCCGCCCGTTCTTATTCCCCTTTTGGATCCGTCAGTGAAAACTCTAACTGAATCCTCGGGAAAGGTAAGCCTGTCCACCTGTTCCCTGTCAACGACAATGGAACGGAAAAGTCCACCAAAGAAGGGTCTTGGTACACAGTAGTCAATGTTGGCATGGATTTCCGAGTGCTCTCTTAAAATCCTAGCATGCCCATAGTCAGTCCTAGTCCATGGACATACTGTATTCAACCTGACCGCTGAGAAAAGAGCCAGTTGTCTGGCCAGAATGTCAACCGGGAGCCAGTTTAGCATTGCAAAAATTGCTCCCGTTGGTGTAGATCGTAGTGCGCCTGTCATCAGTCTCGCTACGACCCGAAAGACTTTTTCACAAGGTCCTGCGATGAGCCTGCTTGTCCATCGCATTCCACCAAACCAATACCCCGTAAAAGAGTACTGGTTTAATAACAGCCTCAAGGATCCAATTGATCCCCTTAGTGTTGATACCCCATTTGAGGCCTACTGCCCTTTTGCATGTATAAATAGCCACTATGGCCCTTTCCGCCCTCGCCTGTATGTTCTGATTCCATGATAGCTTAGTATCCAGAATCACACCCAGGTACTTGGCGGTTTTAGATAGTTCCAAGGAGGTGCCGTTAAGCTTTGGGTGTATAAAGCTATCGGTCTTGTACCTCCTAGTGAAGAGCACCAACTCAGTCTTGGCTGGGTTGATGCCGAGCCCACAGCTGACGCTCCACCTACTCAGCAGAGCCAGCGCAGACTCCATACACTGAGATATGGTATCCAAGTGCTTACCCGATATCGCCACCGCTACGTCATCCGCGTACGCGACAGTCATAATCTGTCTGCGTTCTAGACTTAGCAAAAGCGAATTAATGGTCAGGTTCCACAACAGAGGTGACAGAACACCTCCCTGTGGAGTGCCCCGATAGACTGCCCTATACTCAGTGACATCCCCAATCGAGGCCCTGACTACCCTGAAAGTTAGTAAGTTTCTAACAAACCGGCATAAATTGTCATCAATCCCTACCGCTGCCATCCCATTTATAATGGAATCGGGTTTGACATAGTTGAAAGCACCCTCTATGTCCAGAAAAGCCCCCATAGTAAATTCCTTATACTCAAGAGATTTTTCTATGTGGCCCACTAGAGAATGTAGTGCCGTTTCCACAGATTTGCCTTTAGTGTAGGCGTGCTGTGATTTGGAGAGAAGCTCATTCGGAATGGTCATTCTCAGATGAATATCAATTACTCTTTCTAAAGTTTTGAGTAAAAAAGAAGTAAGACTTATCGGTCTGAAGTCTTTAGGCTTAGTGTGTGACGTCTTACCCCCTTTCGGGATAAAGACAACCTTGCACGTACGCCAAAATATAGGTATATAAGCCCTCCTAAGGCATTCACTGTAAATTACCGTGAGCCAAGGTAGGACAATGTCCGCATTTCTCTGTAGATCCGCTGGAATTATTCCATCTGGTCCCGGAGACTTGAACGGATCGAAGCTGTGTACAGCCCAGCGGAGCCTATCCATATCCAATGGAGTTGTGACTGCGCCTGTCGCCAAGCTGCCATCGGCAGTGCCTGTTAAAGGTGCCGCCTGGCTGCCAGGAAAATGAGTGTCGAGTAGTACGCTTAGCGTTTCTTGACTACTCATGGTCCAGTTACCACAGGGTTTCTGTATGTAGCTGGGTACAACCGGTGCGGTTGATAGCATCTTACGCAGCCTGTTGGTTTCAGATGAACCCTCCACATTACTGCAGAAAGCCCTCCAAGACCTCCTTTTTGCGTTCCTGACAAGATTCTTGAAGCGATTCACGGAGGTTTTGTATGCCGACCAATCGCCTGATCGTTTAGCCTCGTTGAATAGCCTACGACATTCCTTTCGTGAATGTGCAATTTCCGGGCTCCACCATGGTGGTCTGGCCCTTCCCCTGCAAACCGTTGGTTTGCAAGCCACATTAGTAGCACAGCGGAACGATTCACTTAGAATCTCCACAGCAGAGTCGATGTCCCCAATATTTCTAATAGTTGGAGACGTCGATAAGGAGTTGCAGAGTACACTGTTCTGTAGCTCCCAGTCAGTCTTCTTTCTGTTAACTATAGGATTTAATCTACTTACACCTAACCCTATGCTGAAGTCAATATAGCGATGATCGGATAGGGAGCAGTCATCCGCAACCCTCCAGCCGCTAACCAGATTGGTGTGCTCTGCACTAACCAATGTTACATCTAAAACCTCTCTACGGTTAGACACAATAAAAGTGGGTTCTGAACCCCTGTTGACAATTTCAAGATTATTATTTAAAATGAAATCGAAGAGACACTCACCCCGCTCGTTGGTATCGCTACTACCCCAGGAGATGTGGTGTTAGTTGGCGTCAGCACTTATTATTATAGGTGTCCTCGTGCTTATCGCCCTTGACACAATGCCACGCACCTTGCCATTTGGTGGACTGCCCTCATGGTCATGCGCCATATAGCTCGAGACCACCCAAACCGTACCGGACGGGGTCTCCAGAGCAGCTGCTACAGTATCCCCATCACTGAAATCAGATAGGATAAAGATACGCAAAGAGTTTTTAGCCAAGATACAAGATCTAATATTACCTGTGCCTTTGGCAAACAATAGCTTGTAGCCCTTAAGTGTCAGTCCATGAACCCGTCCTTGGTGGACCCAGGGTTCCTGGACCATAACCAGCTCCTCCTTCCAAATAGGTTACTAAATATTTTCCTTAACTTCCTCTAAAGAAAACAAAAAAAAAAAAAAATAAATACAAGTAAAAACGTTATATTCGACTGGGTCGAATCTTAAATACCCTCCAAATATTTAGTAAGTATATTTAAAATGTTTAACTTGGTGGGACTTGTACGTTAACGCCCACTAAAGGAGACGGGGTTCAAAAATAGACTATATCATGTTATAAACTTCATCACCGGGTCCAAAAACTAACTTAACCTGTGCTATCCTTCAAAATATATTTGTACCAAATTTCAAGAGTCTAACTCTTTTCGTTTGGACTGAATCGTGATTTCCACAGATGGACGGACGGACGGAAATACTCAAATCGTCTTAGATTTCATTACTGATCAAGAATATATACACTTTATGGGGTCTGATATGGATGTTTCGATGCGTTACAAACGGAATGACAAAGTGAATATACCCTCCATATCCTTTTTTGGAGGGCATAAAAATGCATATTAATTTTAAGTGATTCCAAATACAAACCAGCAGTAATTGTTTGGCACTGGTAAGCAGGTGTAGTACTTATCTAATATTGAGAAATTACATGTATATTATGTAGAACTACCTGTATTGCTTTAAAATTTCAGTCACCTGCAGTCAGCTTTACAATATGTACATACATATTTGGAAAGTCTTTAAAATTTCGATTTTCACTTGAAAAACTGCTTCTGCGCATATGTAAAAATCGTGAGTTTAGATCGATTCGATGCAATTTAATAGATGTGCAGAATAAAACATAATAAGCAAATAGGAATAACACTATTGCTTCAGGTATAAGAATTAAAACAAGAAAAGTCAGAGTATCTATATTTTAACAAAAATTTTTAAGCACTCCTAAAAATCACAGCTTTGAAGAAAACTAGAAAAATAAAATAACTCAATCTTGCTTGAACATTAGAGCTGCAAAACTATCGATAGTCACGCCATTCGATAGTTTTTTGCGATGCTATCGATAGTCTCGAATTCTCGGAAAATTGTCCATAGCAAAATATGTATGTAATTAAAAATTAAAAATATTTTCTCTTCCATAAAGCAAAAGAAAGTTGAGTTTTTTAGAAACTTAAAAAGTTTTATTTCAAATAACAATAAACAAAAGCAAGTAAAAACGTTATATTCGACCGGGTCGAATCTTAAATATCCTCCAAATACTTAGTAAGTAAATTTAAAATGTTTAACATGGAGGAACAGAGTTCCTTTAAGACATCTGTGTACCCAATTTTAAATCTCTCATTTCGGGAAGGGCCTTGTGGTAGATGTTTCACCTCCGCAAGGTCAGAGAACATTTCAGCTTCTTATTGGCTTAAGGAATAAAAATTGTTCAATATTTACACTATTTTTGCATATAATATTGTACGTCAACGCCCACTAAAGGGGGCGGGGTTCAAAAACAGACAATATCATGTTTTCCACAGGCGAACGTATGGGCATTGCTAGATCGTCTCAGACTTCATCAAGAATATATACTTTATGGAGATCAATTCTTTTGGGAGGGTATTAAAACTGTATTTTGTCTGAGTCTCTAGCAAGGGCGGTGGGGGAGAAATTTCAAGTTGCTACAAAACTTCAAAAATAAATGTTCGGAATAATTAAATGTCAATTAGAGCGCAAAGGGGGAGGAGGGGTTAGAGCGGAGGAGGACCAGGCTACGTCTCAGCTTCGTCATAAAATCTTAAAAATGTTATTTTTAGGATATGTAGACTTAAGTGATACAATTTGTTAAATTTTTATAATATTTTGCATATAATAGCGGCCACTAAAGCGGGCGGTGTTCCGAAGTTATTGTTTTTTTTTAATTTTATAGCTCCAAGTTTCCAAGCGATGGGCCTTCTTTGACATAAAAATATATCATTTGCTTAACAAAATTAAAAAAAATTAAAAAATCATGTTGTTCTTTAGAGGTTGATTTAGTTCCTCTTAGGGGAATTTTTTGCCCTCTTCCCCGATTTAGCCCATTTCAGAACTTGACCTGTGATATCCTTCAAGATATATTTATACCAAATTTCAAGAGTCTGGATCTCTTCGGTTGGACTGAATCGTAATTTCCACAGACGGACGGTCGGACGGACATGCTTAGATCGTCTTAGATTTCATCACTGATCAAGAATGTATATACTTTAAGGGGTCTCATATGGATATTTCGCTGCGTTACAAACGGATAAAGTGAATATACCCTCCAATTCTCTTTTGGAAGGTATAAAAGTAAGGATACTATACATATGTACATTAGTATGTACATATAGTATCTGCAACTTGTTGAAGTTCTAAACTTCAGCCTAAAACCAACATCAAAACATGTTTATATTGGGTGTTTTTTATTGAGGTATAGAACTTTAAGTTGGCATCACTTTTTTAACTGGCGGCCATTTTGTCAGCTGTCAAGTGATTAATATTTAGTTTGGTTTGTCATTTCATCATGAACAGGGTGACAAAAGAACAACGCTTGCAAATCGTGGAAATTTATTTCGAAAGTAATGGTTCAGCTCGCGAAGTTTACCGCAAGCTCCGTCCATTTTATGGTCGACATAATCGTCCATCAGAGCAATTAATTCGGTTAACCATGGATCGTTTTCGCACTACGTTTACTCTATGTGATAATACGCATCCGCAGAGACGTCGAACAGTGCGCACCAGTGTGCTCTATGGGCTGGTGAAGTCATTGGGCCATACTTCTTCCGAAATAATGCTGGAGAGTTAGTTACCGTTAATGGAGACCGGTATAGAGCCATGATAACCGACTATTTTGTTCCCGAATTGGATGGCATGAATGTGGATGAGTTGTGGTTCCAACAAGACGGCGCTACATGCCACACAGCGCACGTCACAATCGATTTATTGAAGGAAACATTCGATGAGCGCATAATTTCGCGGAATCGACCTGTCAATTGGCCACCAAGATCGTGTGATTTGACACCATTGGATTATTTTCTTTGGGGATATGTGAAGTCGCTTGTCTACGCCAACAAACCAGAAACGTTAGGGGACTTGGAAGCCAACATTCGTGGCGCTATTGCCAACATACGGCCACCTATGCTCGAAAAAGTGGTTGAAAATTGGACCTGTAGAATTGGCTTTATTCGAGCCAGCCGCGGCGGCCACATGCCCGAAATCATATTTAAACATTAATGGCATAAAATTATCCTTCCAATAAAGCCAAATTGATGGACATTAAAACGATTTTCTTGTGTTTTATTTCAATTCGAAGTTCTATACCTCAATAAAAAACACCCTGTATATTCAAACACACACAAACGCATATTCCATATCAGCCGATGAGCATTTTAGCGAATGCATATTCCTTATACAGTGTGTCTTATACATACGAATCACGCTTTCATGAATAACAATAAAAATGTAAGCAATACGGATATTGCACCGGCAGAAAAATGGCAAAATATGTATTGTTTCGCATTGATTATGTCAAGTGAAGGTGTTCTAGAAAATAGTAACTCACAGATGCTCTTGTGCATTTTCAATAAAACGATTGGGGTATTCACACTGTGTGCTGTTTAGTCATATTGTCACAAAGTCATAATATTTTAGACCAGTTTAAAAAAGTTGTTGTTGTGCTGCATACGGCAAAATGTTTAATGTACAGACATATAGGTATGAATAATTTTTTAGCAGTTTTTTAGTTGTGAATCATATATAAGTAACCGCGGCAAACATATACTATCGCCGTCTCGCCTAAAGATTTTCAGCCGTTCGACTCAGATCTCTAGAGCTATTTTATGACAAAACAAGAACATACCAAATGAAAATTTTTCAAAATGTTTAATTTCATGGCTCTTCTTGAAGAGACTCATCGAGAATTCTATTTAGTTTTGTTAGTATTCCATTTATAGTCTTAAATATAATGACCTGAAACATGTACAAATATTATACGATAGAATATTATTTTTACTTTTAATTATTATATTCTAGTCTCAAAGAAAATTAAAATTGAATCTCGGTTCCTTATGTTTATTTTTATAAAAAATATACGTTTTTTTTAACTGAACTACTTCAAAATAAAATTCAGAAATTTTATTCAATTGTATTACAGGATGTTAATTTTCCCAACAGGCTATAGGTTCAAATCTGCGAAACTGCAAAGTATTTATTTTTATTATTTTTTTATTTTAAATTGTTAATTTTTCAACGGGCTTAAGTTCGAATCTGCATGACTGCAAATTATTTTTTTGTTATTTTATTAATAAATGAATTTGTTTAAATTCTATTTATTATTTTTATATTAAGATTTGGAATATTAAGAATATTTTCAATAATCATCAAACCAGCAGAACGGATCAGTACTGATTTCGAGGCCGCTACGCCATCTCATCAGCGTTCTTTGTTCAATTTTTCCACTTTTGCAAGTGGTGCTAGTTAGTAGGAATATCAACTATTTAACCAATATTTTAACGAAAATTGAATATGAGAAGTTATCACATTCATATTATTAAGTTATTACATTTTTGGTTAGTACGAAATTCCCCAACCCTGACGATTAATATTCCCAACATTCCAATATCTCTTTTGCTTTTTCCAGAGCCATCGGCTGCTGATAGGTAAAGCTTCTTTGTTATTTATGTTCAAGTAATTGAATTTAGTTGTCAATTTACTTTGAACAAGTGCGCGAGTTAAATGTGTTATTTATTATTCTTCCATATAGTAAGAATAAAACACAATATTTTTATTGTTTTATGTTGTCAGCTCTTCAGAGTGACAACTTAATTTATTTAAACCGATCTTAAGACTAATTTTACAAAATATTTAAAATCTAATATAAACTAAGTAACGTCAGTATTTTTATGCTTACGTTACTGTTTAGCAAAATGTGGGAAAATATAAAAGGTGTAACTTGAGGTAAGCAACGTAAGTATTTTATGCTTACGTTGCTGTCTAGCAAAATGTGGGAATAAAACTTTAGGGTTTCCCTACACTTTGCCAGCCATTATAATTATTTTGGGTATCAGGATGTGACTCCTCCACCCTTAGTCTAAAACACTCCTGGGTTTTAGTATGTACATATGTAAGTATAAATTTTTGTAATCTTATGATAAGCCATACTTTTCCTTTATTCTTTTTAGTTCAAAATCTTCCGTTTCTGGCTTGTTTCTAATTTTAATTTTGTTTACTATAACATTCTTTCTACTTTTTATTATTACAATTAATATAATTACGATTACAAGCACAAATACTATGTTTATTCCATAGGAAATATTTTTGTGGATTTTCAATTCCTCTATTTCTTTTACATTCTCAAAGTTTCTTAGTTCTATTTGCTTAAAATTAATTGGTGTTATATTAGAAATTGAAAAGTTGTTATTCGGGTAAAAATATCTGTCCTGAAAAGCTATTCTATTATTTTTGAAGATTTGGCTGTTAATTTTCAGTTCGCAATCATAAAAGAAAAGCAAATAATTTTTATTAATTCTCAGCTTTCGATCATCACAGTCCTGTATAATTTCTAAGTCGTTGGCATTTTTTATCAAAATCATATCGTCTTCAAACGTTTCAATTTCGGTTGCATTATTATACTTAAAATTACAGTTGTTCAACAAAGTGCAGTGTTTACTATGCTTTAAATTTTTGAGATAAACATTCTCCTCATAAGTAAAAACATGGTGTTCAATTTCAATAACATAGCTATTTGGCTCATTAATTTCCATACAATGTTTATTTGGTAAAGGTGTAATCAGTTTTAGGTCAGTTTGAATGTAGTCAATTGGAATTTTTATTGCAATAATCAGAATTCCGTCTTTGTAGTTTAAAACGTCAGCTTTCATGGATTTTAATTTAAATAAGTCAATTTCGAATTTATCAATTTCTTCTGATGTTAAGATACTTGGGTGAAAAATGTGATTCTTAGCAGAAGCAATGTTGTCCTGAATATGTTCGATTTTTCCTTTGAGCTAATTGAGTTTGAACATTTGGTCTGTATATAGAAGTCTTTGAATTATTTCGCTCTGTCTATTCTTAAAACTTGTGAAAGCATTTCTAATATTTGTTCTGTCCTCTTCTACAGCTGATTTTAAAATTTGGACCGATTCGTTAAACTGTGTGTTTATATAAATTTGCTTATTAACTGCACCTATTGTATTATGATTGTTCTCATCTATTACACTAAGATGCTCAAGGATCTCTTGACGATCATCATCATCCATAACTCCAGCCAGCCACTTATAAGCATGACCAACGAAGTTAAACAGTCCCCTTTTTCTCCTTAGTTCCATCGGAGTGATTGATTTCAATTTAGATTTTATAATTTTTATTTCCGTTTCGATCATTTTCATGTTATCAAGGTATACATTTTTTATATTATTCTCGACCTGATTTAAAATCTGATATAATTCCTTGGTATCAACTAAGTGCAAGACTGTAATCGTTTGGTTCATCACCTCAACTTTCCCTACCTTAATTTGTGCATAACCTGCCTCCTCAGTGATTGGATTAATCTGTAGTGTTCCCTGTGTCTCAGTTGCTAGAATCATCATTACCATTACTATCAGGATCTGCAAATTTAAAAGATTTTTAATATTGACGATAAGAGCGTTTTCTAAAGTTTTTTTTTTTTATTGTTTTGGGACCTGTTCGTTTCTAAAACGCCTTTTGAGGTTATTAAAACGTTCAAACAAATGCTCAAAGTCAATATCGTCTTCACCATTATTAGGATTCGTTTTGTCTATACCGTCAACTTCATATTTTAAAGGCCTTTTAACGTTGGATTCATGCACATTTTGCAACCCTTTCTTAATAAACTTTGGTTGTTCTTTGTGCCTTAGGCTTTTATAATTCTTTATAAAGCCTTCTTCTCTGTTTTCTATGTAGTTTTCGCGAGATTTATTTCTTTTTTGGATTATTTTAGTTTTAGCATCTTTTAATCTTTCTTTTATAATGGTATGACCAATCAATTTATTTTGTACATCTAAGGGACTGTATTTTATTGCGCTATGGTAAGTACTATTGTAGAATTTTATTGCCTTAAGGATTTGAGTATTTATTGGAAGTTTTTCTTCCAAATTAAGGGCTCTGACTTTTTCTGTGACTGTATTGTTGAATCTTTCAATATCCGAATTGCCGGTATGGCTATTCGGTTTCGTAAAATGATATTGAATTCCCTCTTGATCAAGGTAGCTCCTTACATTGACGTTATTGAATTCATTATCTAGCACAAATTTAGTAACATTGCCTTTAATGGCTAAAAATGCTCTAATTTTCCTAACCAAAGTTTGACTATTTCTGTCGAGCAAATGGAATGAAATTACGTGTTTTGAGAATTTGTCGATAAAAATTATGAATGAGTGTTTACTGTTTACGTAAGTATCGACGTGAATTATTTCATTTGTGGTGGAAGGGGTTTCAGTTATTTTGAACTTATTTTTTATTGGGTTTCTGTCATATTTAGCTGACGAACAAATGTGACAGTTATTTATTATTTTATGTATCGACAATTTCAAATGTGGATTATATATCCTATGCTTGATACTCTCGTAGGTAGCTATAATACCTGAGTGTCCACTTTCGTATTTATGGAACAACGATATCTGTTTATTGAGTTCATTATCATCCTCAATATCTCTAGCTAAATAAGAACACTTGACTAATTTAAAGTTGTTTCTGTCTGGAAATTCCGCTACCAACTTCAGTTGAACCTTGTAATATTCGTGATCATTTAATTTGGAAAATATCCCTATTTTTCCTTTAGCAACCTCCCTCCTTAAAATATTGGATATGTTATTATTTGCGATGTCGTGTCTGTCTATATAAACTCTTTTATTGCCAAAAGCCGTTTCAATGTCTTTCTCTTTAATATCCACTACAATAATTTGAGTTTTAAAACGATTTACTACCGTATCCAATATTGGAATACCATCGTGGAGATCCTCCTCTTGAGAGTGTGCAGTCTCAACATCTAAAGAATCTCCAATATTGCTTGTTTCACCGCAGTCCATCAACTCCTCTGATGTATTTATCTCGTTTCTTTCGACATTGATTCTACTTAGGAAATCTGCTATATAGTTGCACTTCCCTTTTATATATTCTATCTTAAAATTATATTCGCCTAAGTCAATCAGGTATCTTTGTAGCCTAGGGCTTATATCTTTGCCTGCATATTTATTTATGAGCCACTTCAGTGGTTGATGGTCGCTTTCTAGGTCGAATTCTTTCCCATAAATGTATGGCCTAAAATATTTAACACCCCAAACTATTGCCAACAATTCTTTATCAATTGTTGCATAGTTTGTTTCGTGTTTGTTCAACGTTCGCGAAGCATATGCTACTGGGTGACCATCTTGAGTTAAGACAGCTCCAATTGCGTTATTGCTTGCATCAGTGACGATTTTGAAACGTTTTGAAAAATTTGGATATCTCAGTATGGGTGAACTCGTTATAAGCTCCTTAAGTTTTTCAAAAGCCACTATATAGCTAGGGTCATTCATATTAATTTTTGAGTTTTTCTGCAAAAACTTGGTCATTGGGTATGCAATTTTGGCATAGTTGTTAATAAATTTTCTATAGAAACCGGTCATTCCTAAAAAGGCCTTAATCTGTTTTTCAGTACTCGGTAGTTTCAAATTTTGTATTATTGAAATTTTGTTAGGATCTGGTTTTATACCATTAGTTGTTAATATGTGACCCAAAAACTGTGTTTCTTTCTTGAGAAAGTCACACTTGTTAATTTGTATATTTAGCTTAGCCTTCCTTAAGGTTCTAAATATATCCTTTATATTATCGATATCTTCCACCCAGCGTTGCCAAAACTTTTTCAAAAAAAACTGCAACTTTAGAAGAAAAAAAACTGGTTTTCACGTAAAAAAACTGCACATATAAAATTCACAAAAATATATAGTTTTTTTCATATATTTTATTAAAACATAAACATAACACAACAAATTAAATATGATATACATCTACATATAATTAAGCAATTCATTTTAATAAAAAATATATAGGTGCATAGGGTTTAAATAAACAAAAAGAGTTCATTATTATTCAGATATAATACTGCCTGTTCCAGAATCTCGAGAAGTCGATGTTGTTCTCATATATATATTGAAACCAATAATTAAAAATTTAAATTTGGTTTTGTTTTCAATATAAATATGAGAACGACATCGACTTGTCGACATTGTGGAACAGGTATACATACATATATTAAAAATACAATATTACCGTAAATCGTCATTTTAGACATTTTCTACAAAAATAGAACACTTATTGTAGAAACTACCTTAACAGTTGCAAAAATCGTTAAACGACACTACTAAGTTCGACGTTTTATCAGGTTAGGCAAGTGAGCTCGTGCTCCCACGTGCAACATACCTTGGTAAAATTCAACTTGCTTTGTGGTCAGGGGTGCAAAAAGATGTATGTGATAATTACATACTCGTATAAAAAAGTATAGTTAAACCTTGCCACTGTTATATTAAGCAAATGGGGTAAAATTATGGTTTCAGAAATTGGAATTAAAATAACAAACTTAAGAGTAAAAAAGTAAAATGTAAAAACTGCAAAATCTGCACAATTTACAGAAAAACTGGTTTTTAAAGAAAAAAACTGCAAAACTGCTCAATGCTTAGAAAAACTGTCAAATGCAGATAAATCTGCACATTTGGCAACGCTGCTTCCACCAGAGATGAACTGAATATTAAAATGTCATCCATATACACCACACATGTCTTGTTTATGAAATTTCTTAGCACAGAGTTCATCAATCTCTGAAAGGTTGATGGTGCGTTACGAAGACCAAAAGGCATTCGAATAAATTCGTAATGCCCAAAGGGTGTAGAGAATGCCGTTTTCTTTCGATCTTCCTCCTTAAGGAGTATTTGATGGAAACCTTTTGCCAGATCCACAGTCGAAAAATATTGGGCTCTGCCTAATTTATCTAAAATACTGTTAAGGTTAGGTATAGGGTACCTGTCTTCTACTGTAAATTCATTTAGTTTGCGATAGTCTATTACTAATCGCCATTTTTTCTCTCCAGAATTATCGGCTTTTTTGGGCACAATCCATAAAGGACTATTGTATGCAGAATTGCTCTCACGAATAATGTTTTGCTTTAACATATCTTTTATTTGTTTGTTTATTTCGTCTTCACGAATTTGGGGGTATCTGTATATTTTTGAATAAAGTGGTTTGTCAATTGTAGTAACGATTTGATGTTCTATTTGGGTTGTGGCTGAAAGATTATCGCCTTCTACATAAAATAAATCTTTAAACTCAGTAAGAAGATTTTTGATTGCTCTACTTTCCTCTTCATTTAAGTGACAAAAATCAAGTTTGTCTACGATATTTGTCTTTGCAACTGGTTCCAATACACTTATATTCTCATCAAAGAAAGAACAGTACATTTCCTCAAAAAACAATTTTTTGCCTAAAATTTCTATATAACCATGTTCGTTATTTATTCTTGTCTTAAGGGGTACCAAAAAATTTTGTCCGATTATACCATCATATTTATTATTGCTGAAATTAATAATTTTCCAACTTAAGGTTCCTTGAGCAGAAAATTCCTTTGGGAAGGGAGTTACAACTTTAAATTTAATTATGTTTCTACCGTTAATTGTTCTGTATTGCACGGGTTTCATTAATTCTTCTATTTGAAAATTTTCTTTCAAAACATGAGGTTTAATAATGCTGGTTGAAGAGCCAGTATCAATTAAAAATCGTATTTTTTGTTTCCCAATAGTGAGTATCACTATCGGTAATTGGATTGGGGAGGCTGTATTAAAAAATTTACTTCTTTTTCCTCTCCATTTCCTATGTCCATATGTGTAGTTTGCTGATCTACACTCATGTGAGAATTCCTTGTCCTGTTCGAACACCTTTCGTTTATTTGATTGTTTTGAAAGTTATCTCTCTCATTATACCTATTAGTCTTATTTTGCCAATTCCCTACATTATTATTCTGACGATATCGCTCCTGTTGATTTCTTCCAAAGTTTCCACTGCTTTGTTCTTGAAAATAATTTCTTTTAGAACTACTCCTTGGCTCATATTGAGAGCTGTTTGTCACAGAATTTCTCCAACTGTTATTAGGGTTTGACTCGGACTTTTGCCGGTTGTAGTTTCGATTAAAATTTTGATGTCCGTTCGTCTTGTTCCTATAGTAATTATTGCTGAAATTTTTATTTGCCTTATGCCTACTGTCAATAGCTCTACTATCGTCTAGCAATCTAAGTTTAGTATATTTGTTTACTATGTCGTTTAATGTCAAAGTTTCATCTAGATGAACTCTGAGTGGTCCATCTATTTTTTCAATTAAGATATTCACTAAGTCCCTGTCTACATTTTCTGAGCTATACAACATAGATTTATTATCATCTAGTTCATAAATTTCGCTTATTTCATTTTTTGCTAATTCGAAACAATCAAAAAGTTCTCTTAAATTACTCACTTTAATGTATCGACACCTGTTAAAAATCTCGGCATACGATGCCTTCGGTCTGGCTTGGGCCTTCAACTTTGCTTTTAATTGATCCCATGAGATGTCTCCAAGTTGCCTTATATATGTTGCGAAGTCTGCAGTGATTTTTTCGTTTATTATTATCTGAATTCCAAACTTAATTAATGCGGTGTTAGCTCCGCAAAGACCTATTAACATCTCTATGGATTTTATAAATCCATTGATGCTATGGTTGTTATTCAGTGGTCTAATTTGTCGAAACTGCTGAATTATGTCTTTCGGTTCCATTAGGAGATAATTCTGCTTATGAAGCTGCTGTTGGTGTATTTGCTGCTGCTGTTGCATTTGATGTTCTTGATGTAATTGCTGTTGTTGTTGTTGTTGTTGTTGTTGTAGCTGTTCACGTTGTTGCTGCTCTTGCTGTAATTGCTGTTCTTGCTGTTGCAGCTGTTCACGTTGTTGCTGCTCTTGCTGTAATTGCTGTTGTTGTTGTAAAATTTTTTGTTCTTGCAACCGCAGGACCGCCTCTAATTCAGCGATCTTTTCCTGCATTGCCCCGTCGGCTTGATGCAGATCCCTGTTTGCATCAAATCTACTCATCTTTTTTACAGTAACTTTGCCAATATTTGTTTTGTTTAATTTCTTAAAATTTTTAAGTTTCTTCTTTTTTTTTTTTGTATAGAATTTTTCCACTTCTTATTTGCCAACAAACAATTTTTAGTTTTGTTGATCTTTGTTGCTTTTAGTTTTAATAAATTAACAAATTGTTGTGTAAAAAAAAATTATTCTTTCTTAAAAAAAAGTTTCTTATCTCACATTAGTATATTTTCTTTTAAAGTTCTCTTTATAATTTTTGTTTATTCACTTTTATCCAATTTTCTTTTTTATTCTTGAAATTAATTATTTTTATTTCAATTAATTTAATATTTATCCGAAGTTTTTCACCGACTGCGCCAGTTAAATGTGTTATTTATTATTCTTCCATATAGTAAGAATAAAACACAATATTTTTATTGTTTTATGTTGTCAGCTCTTCAGAGTGACAACTTAATTTATTTAAACCGATCTTAAGACTAATTTTACAAAATATTTAAAATCTAATATAAACTAAGTAACGTCAGTATTTTTATGCTTACGTTACTGTTTAGCAAAATGTGGGAAAATATAAAAGGTGTAACTTGAGGTAAGCAACGTAAGTATTTTATGCTTACGTTGCTGTCTAGCAAAATGTGGGAATAAAACTTTAGGGTTTCCCTACACTTTGCCAGCCATTATAATTATTTTGGGTATCAGGATGTGACTCGCGTGCCCCCGCGCTTTTTCCAGAGCCATCGGCTGCTGATAGGTAAAGCTTCTTTGTTATTTATGTTCAAGTAATTGAATTTAGTTGTCAATTTACTTTGAACAAGTGCGCGTGCCCCCGCAATGTTTTAAATTAGGTATGAATTTTTTTTTTTATTAGTCGAACTTTTTCTTATGTAAATTGTTAATTTTTCAACGGGCTTAAGTTCGAATCTGCATGACTGCAAATTATTTTTTTGTTATTTTATTAATAAATGAATTTGTTTAAATTCTATTTATTATTTTTATATTAAGATTTGGAATATTAAGAATATTTTCAATAATCATCAAACCAGCAGAACGGATCAGTACTGATTTCGAGGCCGCTACGCCATCTCATCAGCGTTCTTTGTTCAATTTTTCCACTTTTGCAAGTGGTGCTAGTTAGTAGGAATATCAACTATTTAACCAATATTTTAACGAAAATTGAATATGAGAATATGGTTAGTACGAAATTCCCCAACCCTGACGATTAATATTCCCAATATTCCATGTATCTCTTTTGCTTTTTCCAGAGCCATCGGCTGCTGATATCTAAAGCTTTTTGTTATTTATGTTCAAGGAATTGCATTTTTAGTTAACAATTTTATTCATTTATTGACGTTCTACCAAACGAAATGGTGTTAAAAGTTATGGTTCCAGTGGAAATCCTACGTCACCTAAAAGTAAATCTTTATAAAATCGAAAGGTTTTTAGAAAATTGTGTAATGTGACCTAGTAACCAAGTATTTTGTACAAAATCTGTAGCTATTTGTTCCTTTAAAGGACTGTTGTTCCAAATAAAGGCATCATGTGTAGAGCCGGGATGTCTAGCGTCAACATACCAGATTCGCATTTGGAAATCGCACATCTAAGAAATTATAGGAATGATAATTTTTAGAAAATCAATTGCCATTATTTCAAAAAACATACCAGCAATACATTCAAACTAAACTAACCTTTTGTATTTATATACAAATGACGGATATCTTCTTTGGGTCCCATGATGCGCACCTGTGTGTCATCTATGCATCCAACAATGCCGGGAAACTTCGTTTTCGAACAAAATAAATTTCAGTTTAGGGCTTTTTCATCCTCTGTTATATTTGAGACAATCCACATTTTACAAAAGTTTTCCTCGATTCTGTGAATGACTTCATTCAAAATCACTGATCAAGAATATATATATGTACTTTATGGAGTCTCAGATGGATATTTCGCTGCGTTACAAATGGAATGACAAAGTGAATATACCCTCCATATTCTTTTTTGGAGGGTATAAAAACGTTATATTCGACGGGGTCGAATCTTAAATACCCTCCAAATATCTAGTAAGAAAATTTAAAATGTTTAACTTGGTTTGACAGAATTCCCTTAACCCTTTGAGGACCGGACTTTTTCTGCCGAAGCGATTTTTTGTTATTTTTTATTTTCATAATATATGCCCCAATAATAGTTACGTCAAAAAAAATTGGCCCCCCAGGTCCTCTCCTTCCCCCTCATTTTGCTTGGCAAATATAGTTGCCTCTGGGTTGAAAGGAAATTTTTTACCCAAAAAAGTTAATTGAAAAGTAAGATGTTTTATATATTTTTTTATTTATTTAAACTATTTAAAAAGTAATTTATAAAGAATCTGAACAAATTTGAGATAATACGTGTTATACGTGGTATTTACCAAAGTTTGAAGCCCCATGACACGGGCTTGTTCTTCATATACTGCTTCATGGCATTATGTCCCTTGAACTTCACCATATGTTCGTCAATTGACAGTTTTTTTGAATACGTGTATGCTTCTGGCATAGCTTTATTTATATGGTTTATAATTTCTCGAATTTTGTATCCACGGTCGTTGACATCAGCCTGATCATTGTCGCAAAAGTGCAGATTAGAAGTAATTTCCTCAAATCGAGGCCGCGTCATGATATCTGCGATTTGAGCTTGATGGAATGTCGGATCTGTAGACCAATACATCCGAATGCTGGGTAGTTTTACTAGGCTCATACGTACGACTAGACCCATATAAGCCTTGAACTCTTCCACTGTCAGAGTGAAAACGCGACCTTTTTGTATGGCATATAAGTTGGACTGCTCCACTATCATTATGCACATTTCTGAAACCAAAAAAAGAATACAAAATAAGAAACTACTATTTTGCAATTATAAAAACTTACCTTCAAAATTACAAACAGCATTGAACACATCATACGCTGGCGGCATTTCCTCGTGTGCATTTACAATGGGTTTTAGAACTTGCGAATGTTCATATATGCAATTCTCCTGAAATCCGGTGTACACGGGCTTTTTATAGGCAAGCGTCTCTCTGAACCGGAAAGTCTTCTCTGGTGGTATAAAAAGTGCTGGCTTTTCTGGCCTTACTGCGGCATTTGAAGTCGATGCAACTGGCTCATCATCTTTAGCAACTGGTACCACTTTACGACCAACGCGAGCCTTTTTAATTACAGGAAATTCTATGGGATTAGTTCCTTCGATAACAACTTCTATGGGCTCATCCTCTTGGATTTCCAAAGCGTCATTTTCCAGAAAAACGATGTCCTCTTCATCCATATATGTAGCCGCTTCTTCCTCATTGTCACTGGTGTCGCAAAGAAAAATTTGCTCAACTTCGTCCGGATTAAGGAAAAAGAAATGATTTCGGACGGATCTACTCATTTTAAATTTCTTGTTTATAATAACTTCAAATAACACGATACTAAAATACACTTTCAAATAGCAATGCACGAAACACGTCTGCTCTGATTGATTTCGAATAATTAATGAATGAAAGCGAACAAACAAGCAGCGCAAAAAAAGCTTGGAACTTAAAACAATAACAGACAAAATGTGTTTTGTTTAATTAACTTCATCATTACCAGTCAAAAACAAACATGCACCAAAAAAAAGTAAAACTATATACACACACGTACATACAATGATGAAAATAAAAAAATTATTTAGATAATTTTTACGTGCGTTTTTTTTCATTTCAACCCACAGGCAAACATACTTGCCAAACATATTTGGGGTAATTGTGGGCAGGGTGAAACTTACACAAATTTCCCCCATGTATTTTTTGAAAGGTAAGAGGTGCCCCCAAAATATACCTGAATTTTAACCAGATGCGCCCCCCGCTCTCCCCACAGCTCTACCCTGAAGTAAGACGACTCTTTGGCCAAATTTGAGGCCGCATAGCGGGCAAATGGGGCCAGACAAGCCCCTACTACCTACCACATTTTTGTTGCCTGAACCCTCCGCTACAAATCAGCTTTGAACATATTTACTCTATCTCTTACGTGAACAATTATATTATACAAAAACCCCTGGGCAAGTATATTTGCCTCAGGTCGTCAAAGGGTTAAGGCATATCTATTTTAGGAGAGTCATTCCGGGAAGGGCCGTGGGAGAGACGTTCCACCTCTGCAAAATCAGAGAACATCTCAGTTTCTTATAGGCTTAAGGAATAAAAATTGTTCAATATGTACACTATTTTTGCATATATTATCGAACGTCAACTAAAGAGGGCGGGGTACAAATATAGACTATATTATGTTTTCCACAGACGAATGTATGGGCATTGCTAGATCGTCTCAGAATTCATCACTGATCAAGAATATGTATGTACTTTATGCCATCCAATTCTCTTTGGAGGGGCGCTCTGGCAAGGGCTGTTGAGGAGGCATTTCACCTTTGTCATAAAACTCTAAAAATAAATGTTTGGGTAATTAAATGTAAAATTTAAATTTTTCTTTTAGTGGCCAAAGAAGGAGGAGTGGGTAGGGCAGAGTAGTACCAGTTTACGTCTGAGTTTCGTCATTAAAGCTTCAAAATGTTATTTTAATGGAATGTATTCTCAATTGTTTAATTTTTACATTATTTTTGCATATAATAACGCCCACTAAAGGGTGCGGGGTTCAAAAATAATTTTTAATTATTTTATGGCTCCAAGTTTAACGCGTTAACCCTTCTTTGGTATAAAAATATATCATTTGTTTAACAAAATTACAAAAAACTTTAAAAATTATATGGTTTTTTAGAGGTTGGTTTAGTTCTCCTTAAGGGAACTTTTTCCCCTCTTGCCCGATGTAGCCTATTTACGAGGTTGACCTGTGCCATCCTTCAATATATATATATATATATATATATATATATATATATATATATATATATATATGTATATATCTGGCTCTTTTCGTTTGGACTGAATCATGATTTACACAGACGGACGGACATGCTCAGATCGTCTTAGATTTCATCACTGATCAAGAGTATACACATATATTTTATGGGGTCTCAGATGGATATTTCACTGCGTAACAAACGGAATGAGGGTATACAAAAAATCGAAATTTCGATTCCAGGGTTGGACAACTGCAATATTTTGTAGTACATACATGAAAGTGATAAAAAAGGCTACAAATTTTAGGCTTTTCTTAAATAAAACTAGTTGATGCCTCATTAAAAATTGCATTGGTAAAAAAACACACAAAAAACATTAAATTGCGCTTCCAGGGTTGGAACGTTGTTGTTTTTGCTAACTAAAACTATTTTATAATTGAGGAAGAACAAATTTTGTATTGAAATCTTAAAAAATTAATATTTCGATTTAAGGGATGGACAAATGAAATATTTTATGGAATTTCGAAGTGACCAAAAAGTTTAAAAATTTTAATTTCTTTGTCAAGTAAAACTATGCTATACCTCACTAAGAATTGCATTGGTAAAAAAATTAACATTAGCTTCCAGAGTTGGGAAATCGAAATATATTTGGTACATGAAAGTACTCACATAACGTCCAAGTTTTGTGTTTTTAGTGAATTAAACCTATTTTATACTTCAGGAAGAATTAAATCAGTATTAAAAATTAAAAATTCGGTTCCAGGCGTGGAAAATCGAAATTTTTTAGTACGTAAATATAAGTTTCCAAATTTTGTTTTTTTGCAGTGAATTAATCCTTTTTTATACTTCGCTAAGAATTAAATTGGTATTAAAAATTTTAATAATTAAAAATTTGGTCCAGGGTTGGAAAATCGAAATATTTTTAGTACATATAAGTTCCTAATTTTGGTTTTTAGTGAATGAATGAATCTTTTTATACTTCGGGAAGAGTTAAATTGGTATTAAAAACTAAAAAAAATTAAAAACCAATTTCAGAGTTGGAATATTAACATTTTTTGATTCAGGAAGGTAACCATATAATTTGCTATTTTTTATTTTTATGATGAATTATACATACTTTACATATCAGGAAGAAATAAATTGGTATTAAAAACCAAAAATTTCTAAAAGACGATTCTACGGTTCGGAAATTAGAACCTTTTATGGTACATGAAACGGATTTTGTGTAAATGGAACATATTTAATATATTTTAAAGACGTTCAGAGGTATTAGATATAAGAAGAGAAAAACATTTAGCTTCCTTGCCGAAAAATTTAAGCTTTTTCTTGGATAGTATAAAAGTAACTGATAACATCATTTTGTTTGTTTTTTGTTAATGAAACCTACTTTCTGGTTTAGAAAGAAAGAAAGAAAAAACAAATACACACAAGCACAGCCGAATGTTGCGCTTTTTCTTGTTTTCGTTAATTTTTCAAACTTTAATGCTAGAGTTAATGCCGTCGCCGTTGACGGCGTTTCAACGCCGAGAAAGTTGAAATAGATTGAACTTTTACGGCGTTGCAACGTGTTGAGATTAACTGCTCTCATACAATTTCATACGATTCAACTTTTTTTTTGACATTTGACACCGTCGACGACGTCGACATTAACTCTAGCATAAAATTGTTAGAATTATAACAACAATTTGTTTTATTTGTATTGAAAATATTAATGAACAAAATATAAGATTCCTTGAAAACGTAATCCAAAGGTTAATGAAATACTGACAATGATAATTAATGAGACGTACATATATACAAAATAAAGGCACATTTTATTAATACTGCATTGCACCAAAAACCTCACAGTAAAGAAGTTACCCTTTTATTGATTTTCTACTAAAGAAAAATGCAAAAGAACGTTTTATTTTAACAATATTTTATGTACGAGAATTTATTGACATTATTTTTTTTATCTGTTATGTATTTAACTGATAAATAAAAGTCTGCCAATAACATCAAAATGTTTTCGATCATTATCATTTATATTCAGTTTTTTACCATCCTTTAAAGTGCGCGTTACTGCGTGTGAAAGATAAATCACATTTTTATGTACTGAAATTACTAAATTCAAGTGATTGTTAAATAGAAATCTTAACCATGAACTCTGGAGGTGATGTAGATGATGACAACTGCAATAGAAACCGGTAATATGCGTCATAAATTTTTATTCTAGAAAATAATTCTATTATTTTCAATAGAAAGTTTAAAGAGAAGCCACCATTATGGGATTCTTTTCAAGATCCTCCTACAAAAAGAGCAACAGGTTCATCTGCTAACTGGACAAAGTTGAGTATTGTGCTGAAGCTATTCAAGATTTTTATTTACCTATTTGTGTTCGTAATAATTCTGGTGACATCAGCTGTATCAAAACTTTCATATATTTTTATGGTAGCACACATTAAAGTAAATAGAACTGTTACATATTGCAATATTTTAGGTATGTATTTTACATGTTTCCATATTTTTCATGCAGTTTTTTTAAAAACTTAATTTTTATCAATAGACTTAAAAGGTGAATATTATGTAGAGCTTCCACCTAAAGAGCAACTTGTTTGGATTTGGTCTTTGATATTTGCATTTTCGGCTCCAGAGATTTTCACCTTCCTGCGATCTTTACGTATTTGTATATTCAAGGACGTAAAATCACCTACATGGCCGGAAGTATTATTGGTATGGGTTTTTTTTTTATGTTATTCAAATGATGTGATTTCATGCCATATTGTCATAATACGAGTATGTTAGATTAGTTCACAATTACTGTTATTTGTTTTCATGCAAAAGATTTACTGAAATAATGAGATTCAACAAGCTACGTGTATGTTGCCCGTCATACAACGACAGAATGGAAAAAAATTTTATTTGTAAATATGTCGTATGAAACACAATAACTATGATAACGCTATTTGTCTGATAGCAGCTTTATATATTAAAATATATAAAAATTGTAATGCGAAACACAGTCACTTGGTATTTATGTATTCTTCGTTCCTTTATTGTATCGTTCGCGAAGTATCCTTTAATTTTTATGACGAATGCTGATCGTTCGTTGCAGTTGTGTTCCCAGCATAAAAGCATGGTCGAATTATCAGGTCATCTCAGTAGTGTAACAATAGAAACAAGTAAAAACGTTATATTCGACCCGGTCGAATCTTAAATACCCTCCAAATATTTGGTAAGAAAATTTAAAATGTTTAACTTGGTTTGAAAGAGTTCCCTTAGGACATATATATTTTGAGAGAGTCATTCCGGGAAGGGCCGTGGGAGAGACGTTTCATCACTACATGATCAGAGAACATCTCAGCTTCTTATAGGCTTAAGAAACAAAAATTGTTCAATATTTACACGATTTTTGCATAAAATATCGTACGTGATTTCCACAGACGGTCGGACCAGTAAAAGTAACCAAATAAGTTTCTAACTTAAATTTTTATACCCTCCAAAAATGAATATGGAGTGAATATTCACTTTGTCATTCCGTTTGTAACGCAGCGGAATATCCATCTGAGACCCCATAAAGTATATATATTCTTGATCAGTGATGAAATCTAAGACGATCTGAGCATGACCGTCAGTCCGTCCGTCTGTGGAAATCACGATTCAGTCCAAACGAAAAGAGCCAGACTCTTGAAATTTGGTCTAAATATATCTTGAGGGATAGCACAGGTAAAGTTTTTAAGTGGGCTAATCGGGCAAGAGGGAAAATAGTTCCCCTAAGAAGAACTGAACCACCCTCTAAAAAACAACATGATTTTTAAAGTTCTTTGTAATTTTCCTAAGTAAATGATATATTTTTATGTCAAAGAAGGTCCAACGCGTTAAACTTGGAGCCATAAAATATAAAAAAATTATTTTTGGACCCCGCCCCCTTTAGTGAGCGTTATTATATGCAAAAATAGTGTAAAAATTTAAAAAATTGTTTTAGTTAAGCCTACATTCCCTAACAATAAATTTTTTAAGCCGTAATGACGAAGCTGAGACGTAACCTGGTGCTACTCTGCCCTACCCCTCCTCCCTCTGCCCGCTAAAAGTTCCAATAAAAAATAAATTACAAATTAATATTATATTTTTAAAATCGTTTATTCGACATATTGTTTTAGTTAAATTAGTGATTTTTGTTTGTTATGTGCTTGCATTTCATTGGTTCTTACATTAACTGAGACAATATTTCGAATAAACGATTTTAAAAAATTTTGTGTAGATTTTGTTTTTCATTGTGCCTTTTTTATATACTTTTATTGTTTGCCAACGGCAGACTAATTGTATGACGGTGGAAAAACAAAATAGATTTATATCGAATAAAATTTGTTTGTTGTGTTTTCTTGAATTTGAAATCCTATGGTTTTGCTTGTGCTGTAACGTAGTTTATTTTTCCAGCTGAGGTATGACTCAGTCGCTCCAGGTTCGTATCAAAGGTCTACTTCCTTTGAAAATAAAAACACGAATATTTTAGGTGATGTATATATTCGGGAACAAAATGTTTATTGAAACGAAACTTAACTACTTAGATTATCTTAAAGCTATTGGGTTAGATTGAAATTATCGGTGCTGCGGTGGTGTCTTCGCGACACTGCTCTGGTGCTTATTAGGATAATATTCGGGCTCAGTATCGGTAATTGTTTGGTTTAGTAATTGGCGAAGGCACGAACTCAAGAGTATTCGGAGGCTTGAGCTCGGCTACGGATTAGTACGACTACAAGAGTATTCGGAGGCTTGTAATCGGCAAAACTACGAATTAATTTGGTTACATATTAGTACTTGAACAAGAATCGGTAAAGCTCTCGGACGACAATTCAAGAATATTCTTCTTGTAATTATCGTTCGTACGATGTAATTGCTCCTCGGTTGTGTGCAAACCTTGTCTACTTATCGTTGTTATCATATGAAGCCACTGAGAATTATTAGCAATGTTATGTTTTGTTTACCTACATTTGCATGTTTGTTGTCGTATGTGCATGCATTTGTTTTCCTGTGTTACTTCCCAGTTGACCATGTCTGCAAGACATCTTACACGAAGGGTACAAGACAATAGAAAATCGTCGAAGACATGTTAAAGACAGCTGAAGCAAATCGTCGACGAAGTTTTCGAACAAATGGCCACAAATTCGTCGACGGCTGCATGAGGGACAAATTCCTGCAATTCATCGTCGACGACCGTATCGTACCGTCGACGAACAAATAAGCGACAAATTTCTCTACATTGTCATCGACGAATGCAGGAGCGACAAATTCCTCCACCATTTCGTCGACGAACACATAGTCAAAAGTCACTAACAAAAATAAGATAAGAAATATAAATTCATAGTTTTTCATATATACTTTTTATTTGCTTAATGTAATTGCCGTTAAAAAACTTGTTAAAATTTACCTTCACTCACTGTTTATAAAATACAACTGAACAAAAATGCGCAATCAAAATTATTAACATTTTTGTTTTCTTTTCAATGTTCCGTTATTTCAAATTCCTTGATTCTTAAACAGTTTGAGGACTAGACAGAAGACATTGTCGCCCACCTTGTCGACAACGTTTATAGAAAACTTAAACAAAAGAGAAAAAATCAACAGTTTAAAGGCAAGATAAAAGACATTGTCGCCCATCCTGTCGCCTACGTCTTAAGAAAAATAGAACAAAGAGGACAAATCGTACATAAATCGCCGAAGACTTTGTCGTCTAAGACGGTTTTGCCAAAACAATTGTTTTGTGCTGATTATACTATTAGGTAGCAATTAGAGTTGTGTCACTGAGCTATGAGCTAGTTCAATTGAACGTTTCAGTGAGCTGAGCGAAATCAGCGCTCACTACAATAGATGATTTTAGCTCAGTACTGAGCGCTTTTGTGTCAGAGCGCTTTAGTTTCAGAGCTCTTTTGTTTCAGAGCGCTTTTACTTCAGAGCTGAGCGGTTTTGATAATATCTGTCATAATTGTAATGATACCACAGTTTCTTAATATGCTGCCAGACAAATATAAAAATACCTCATTGAATATGTTATTGTGGCATGTCTACAGAACCAATCTTCATGTATAGAAATTTTTTACAAATAAAACTGGTGCGATGAAACCATGTTTTGAAAAACATCAGTACATGAGAATGGTTTTATCATATATATATATATATATATATATATATATATATATATATGTATATATATATATATATATATATATATATATAGATATAGATATACATATATATATATATATATATATATATATATATATATATATGTATATATATATATATATATATATATATTTAGGTATACATATATATATATATATATATATATATAAACATATATATATATATATATATATATATATATATACATATATATATATATATATATATATACATATATATATATATATATATATATATATATATATATATATGTATATATATATATATATATATGTATATATATATATATATATATATATATATATATATATATATATATATATATATGTATATATATGCATATATATTATATATATATATATATATATATATATATACATATACATATATATATGTATATATTTAGTTCATAGTCCACCTCTTAAAAAAGTCGCATTATTGAATGATTTTAAATATATTTGGAATATTGGATTATATTTGTCTCTGAAGCTCCACGAAATAATTCTTATCGTTTTTGCCATCTTCCATACATATGGTTTAATCCCCTTGGTGTATCATTATTACTGAGCTAATGAGCTATTAAATGAACTAGCTCAGTAAACTGAGCTGAGCTAAAATGAGCGCTCAGCTCACTGAACTAAAAAACACAACTCTAGTAGCAATGTGTTTCATTGCTAGTGCATTCTACAAACACACTAAACAGTATACTTTACTAGTGGTATTGGGTGAGAATGAATTTAAAAACATAATCGAAATACCAATACAGGGTTGAATATATAAATATTTTTTAGTAAAATAAAGTTACCAATTGAAACAAATATTTGCCAATCCTTTCAGGATTATACTTAAGACTCTATATATATGTTGTGCTCTCTATTATGAGGAGTTCCCATTATATTATAGGGAGCCTCCATTACTATGGAAACATTTGAATTTGATTACGTTAAGAATCCAGTTTCTTAAATATATATTCTTAAGTCTCTCCAATTAGAATCCATAAGAAATTCAATATCCTGTATACTCTCCTGATTAAATGGTTTTCTCCTGACTTGACTAAAAGCTGGACAGTAACAGAACTAATGCTCAAGTGTTTCGTCATCTTCCTGCCAGTCCCTGCACGTTATATCGTCAACGATACCCATGAGTGCCAGGTGATTCCTTAACTCTGTATGTCCTTTTATTAAATTAACCAATCTCCGTAGTGCTGGCCTATTCAATCTTCGGATCTCCTTTGTCCTGTTACCATCTGATAGAGTTTTAGTCACCCTACCTACGGTAGAGTGCTGCCAATCCCTTCTATGCAATTATAAAGCCCATCGCTTCAGTTCGTTCTTAAAAACTTTAAATGACTTAGGATTTTCTAGTGTGATGTTTGTCATTAATGCTCCCATCTTTGATAGCCTATCTGCCTCAATATTTCCTGGTATTCCTTCAATCCATATTATCTCAATGCTTCCATAAAGCGTATATGAATTTATCTCATCGTTGCATTGTAATACACACCGAGATTGAGCCGCATAATTTCTTAGGGCTTCGTTGACTTTCCTACTTTCCTTTAACCATTTTATCCCTTCCGTAATAGCCGCGATCTCAGTCTGAAATACTGTGCTATGATCTGGCAGGCGGAAGTATTTACGAAAGTTACGACCCATCTCATAGATTCTTCCACCCGATCGGTTACCAATCTTCGACCCGTCCGTGTATAGGATAGTTATGAGGTTCGTTGTAATATAATTCTCCCATTCCATACCTTCTTATGTTATGGTGGTGCAGTGTGACTGTACATATCTAATTGGGATTATATCGCACGTAACCGTGCGAGCGTTGTCCCCGGTTAAGACATGTACTATACTTTGGTGTTCGGAAATCTAATACGATCTTGTCACGTTCGTACGTGCATCCATCTGTGGGAATTACGATTCAGGCTAAACGAAAAAAGCCATACCCTTAAAATTTGGTATAAATATATTTTGAAGGATAGAACAGGTCAAGTTCGTAAATGGGCTGAATAGGGCAAGATGCAAAAAGTTCTCCTAAGAAGAACAAAACCAACCTCTAAGAAACAACACAATTTTTAAAGTTCTTTTTTGGAATTTTGTTAAGCATATGATATATTTTAATGTCAAAGAAGGACCAAAGCCTTAATCTTGGAGCCATAATATCACAAAAATTAATTTTTAGACCCCGACCCTTTAGTGGGCGTTGATATAAGATATTACATACAAATAGTCTACAAATTCAACAAATTGTATTACTTAAGCCTATATTGCTTAAAATAAAATTTTAAGCTTTTTTGACGAAGCTCAGACGTTACCTATCATCCCCCAGTTCTTTCCTTCAATGACCATAAAAAAAAACTTTTTTTATGCTCAATTACTCCAAAAATTTACTTTTTAGTATTTTATGGCAAAGGTGAGATGTCTCTCCCACGGCCCTTGCCATAGCGAGGTAGACAATAAGAAGTTTTTATACCCTACAGGAAATAATCGGACCCCATAAGGTATATATAGTATATTCTTGATCAGTGCTTAAATCTAAGACGATCTTACTATGCCCATCCATCCGTCTGTGGAAAACACGATACAGTCCATTTTTGGACCCCGCCCCTTCAGTGGGCGTTGATGTTTCATATTATGTGGAAAATATAGTGTAATTATTTAGAAAATTATATTACTTAAGCCTAAATTGAATAAAAATTTTATTTATAAGCTTTTACGACGAAGCTTTTCCTGCCCTACCCCTGAACCCACCTTTGCCCTTTAAATGACCCTTCCACAAAATTTGTCTATACTTAATAACCGCGAAAATTTACGACAAAGGTGAGATGTGTCCCCACGAACTTTCCCGGAGTGGCCCTGTAAAGAGTTTTAAAATTGTGCACAAAAATGTCTTAAAGGAACTCTGACCCAGCAGGTTAAACATTTTTAACTTATATCAGTCCATTTTTTTCCACCTTGATACAAAATATTAATACGCAAATTGCTATGCTGATGCAAACAGCCATGCTCCTCCCAACAATATTTTTTTTTTGTTTACTTAAGCCAAATACCATAAAAATTTAAATTTCAATAAGAATAAAAATAGAGTTTTTATTTATTAAATATTTGGAGAGTATTTAACATGTAACCCTGTCGCATATATCATTCTTACTTGTTTCCAACCGTAATTGCAATTGTAAGAGACAAAGAAAACAACAACAACTAACAATTGGTTTATCGTGAAAACAATAACTGGAAGTATAGACAACTAATTGTTATTTTTGCGCTGGAACTCGAAACGTTTTATACTTAAATTTTATTTATTTGGGAATCTATTGTTTAAAACAAAATTTTTAATCATATATGTAGATTCTTTTTCTCGAATTAGCAAAAAACTTGAAATTGGTTGTTGAGAGTTTTTTATCTAGTTGCTACGATAGTTACTTAGATATAAAAAGAAAAGTTTTAGAAAGGATATGTATACACTCCAAGACTTTTACTGGAGTTTACGTTCATATTTTGCTTAAATTCCTGTTGAAAAAATCTTGTTGTTTAAAATTACGTGAATTTTGATCCTACAAAAAAAAATTAATGAGAAATAAACATAATTTATCCTATTTTAAGCAAAGTACTAATTATTATATAAAAGTTGTCCCCTTTTAAGCAAGTGTGTTTAAAAATGTGTTCAATGTGACTTAACAATACGAAAAATGTTTAAAATTAAACATATCTATAAAAAATTCAACAATTAATGTTACAATAGCAACTTTTTCATAAAGAAGAAGCACGTGGCGTGATATTTTCTGTGAAGGAAAAATAGATAAAAGTCATAATTAAAATATTTATAAAAAAAGATATAAGCAAAATGTTCAAATGCCAAGTTTTGTCTGTACGTGAAATCGCTTTTCCGAAGCGCCAGAAGAGCTTCCAATTCATTCTTGAATTGGAAATGAACTTAAATAGAGTGGTATTAAAGGTTAGAAAAATCCAAACTGGGAAGCGTGCACCTATTTGTGAACGCAAAAATAACTAGCAAAAACCAATTTATTTTCTGTTTTGTTAATTAAACCTACTTGATACTTTGGGAGGAATCAAATTTATATTATGTTAGAAATACTTTGATATTTTACACTTCAGCTTCAATGATAATTTATAATCAACTAAACTTTGATATATTAGTTTCTTATAATTCATATATTGAACATGTCTATACCCTGCAAAAAAGAATTGGAGGGTACACTCACTTTGTCATTCAGTTTGTAACGCAGCGAAATATCTATCTCAGACCCCATAAAGTATATATATTCTTGATCAGTGGTGAAATCTAAGACGATCTGAGCATGTCCGTCCGTCCGTCCGTTTGTGGAAATCACGACTCAGTCCAAACTAAAAAGGCCAGACTCTTCAAATTTGGTATAAATATATCTTGAAGGATAGCACAGGTCAAGTTCGGAAATAGGCTGAATCCGGCCAGAGGGAAAAGTTCCCCTAAGAAACCAACCTCTAAAACATTGCATTATTTTTAGAGTTTTATTGTAATTTTGTTAAAATGATATATTTTTATGTCAAAGAAGGTGCAACGCGTTAAACTTGGACCCATAAAATCAAAAAAATTAACTTTTGGACCCCGCGCCCCTTAGTGAGCGCTATTATATGCAAAAATAGTGTAAAAATTAAACGCATTGTTTTACCTAAACCTACATTCCTTAAAAATAACTACTCTGTCTTACCCTGCTCCTCCCCTTACCCCCTAAAGAACTCCATAAAAAAATTAGAAATAAATATTACATTTAATTATCCCAAACATTTATTTTTAGAGTTTTATGACAAAGGTGAAATGTCTCCCCACAGCCCTTGCCAGAGCGACTCCGCTAAAATACAGTTTTAATACCCTCCAAGAAGAATTTAACCCCATAAAGTATATATATTCTTGATCAGCAATGAAGTCTAAGACGGTCTAGCAATGCCCATACGTTCGTCTGTGGAACACATTATTGTCTATTTTTGAACACCGACCCTTTAAGGGACAAAAGTGAAACATTTTAAATTTACTTGCTAAGTATTTGGAGGGTATTTAAGATTCGACCCGGTCGAATATAACGTTTTTACTTGTTTCTTTTTTTCCATTTTCAAACTATTGTTACGTTTAATATCAAAAATACAATTGTGTAAAAAATATTATCAGTTGGTTACGAAATTAGCCCAAGTGTCATTTGTACCAGGCTGAACACTTTATATTTCATGCATAATTTCAACATGAAATTACTTGATTTTGTGGCACGCTGGACGGGCTATTAATTTGTCATATATATTAAAAAATAAACCAATTACTTTTCTATAAAATATAAAAAGAATATATGTATATACTCGTTTTAAAATTATTCTACAATGGTTACGGACTCAGGATGTCAAGAGCTCTGATGATTTGCATTGAGATGAAGAAATCCTTAGAGAAGAGAAGAAAGATGGTGAGCTCAAATTTTTAAATTAAAAATTTAAATCCCGAAGATTATGCGACGTGGTGTATTGATGTGCGGATTCTCCTGATAACTTATTCCAAAGTTATGAGGACTTATGGGATGTCCTTGAAATACCGTTGAATGTGACAGCAAAAGGAGAAAAAGCTTCATGGCAAATAAGAGGCAGTAAAGCTCTTGCATCAATAACATTGGCGGTGAGAACTACTGAGTTGATTCATATTAAGGATTGTAAGAATGCAAAAGACGCTTGGAGTAAGTTGAAAAATATTTATCAAGAAAACAAATCCTTCAAGGAAGATAAATTTATTTAAACAATTAGTAAGATTTTAAATTTGGAAAGTTTGGACCACAAATCAATAAATTCTATTGTTTAAGATTTGAAAAACGTTGATGTGATTTTTCCTGATGAGCTATTATCAATATTTTTATTATATGCCTTAAAACAACAATTAGAATATTTTGTATAGCGATTGAAATATAATAGAACAACAAAAATTAGTTTTAGTTTTTGAAGAAGAAATGAAAACGTCGAAGCTGGTAAGGAACAAATATTTGCAGTTAGTGACAAGAATAGAAATTTTAAAAGCAAGAATCCAACACACAAAAATTAGCAAAATAAGAGAAAAACATAAAGTCTTTTGAATGCGGAAGAATAGGTCGCGTAAAATCCCAATTGGGGGATTCATACTGTAGTCATAAAGCCATCAGTCATAAAATAATAGCACGAAAAATATGACTAGTGAGAACAACGCGTCGTAACTTACGAGTAGTATGCTATTTCAAACATTGATCAGCTGATAAGATAACAACACATTTGTAATTAGCTGTTATCAAAGCAGAAGAAAATTAATACAATTAAAGATGAGTCGCCTAAAAACTCAATTTTTATTCAAAATTGTTGGTGCTGTTGGCTGAAGTAGTAGAACACGAGACTATGATGCGGAGGGTCCTGAGTTCGAGCCCGCGCGGAGTCATGAAATAATGTGTTGAATTTCTTCTGATCAGCATTAGTGCGTGGTTGTGTTAGTTGTTGCCAGCCTGTTTCAATGATGAAAGCATAGTCGTTGGTCACTGAACATAATTGGCAGCGACTGACACTATCATGTACCAAAAGCAGAGTAACAGCACCCACCTTCGTCGGCCCTGTAGCAAAAATTAGCCGACGAAGTAAAAAAGGTTGAAATAACTACAAAAAAACTGTCTATCTTCTTATCTCTCCTAGTCTGTCCCTTCAATACTATCCCCTCGTTTTCAGTTCCAGCGCAATGCATTGCATATATAGGGGTCATCCCCTGAGTGCTGGTCCAAGATACAAAAAAAAAATTATTAAATGTGTCTTTTGGTGCACCAAAATATCTAAATGCGTTTGTATGTATAAACTAAAACAGCTGCTGCCTTGATATGAGCTGAATAAATTTTTTTGCGGCGGCATACGGAAATCGTTCAGTGGCTGCCAGCTACGTAAGTTAAACGAGAAAAATATTTCACTCGTATATATTTATTTTTTGCGATTTAGTTCTCTTTTAATCTGTGTTATGTTATAACAAGTAAAAGTGCTATGTTCGGCTATGCCGAATCTTAAATACCCTTCACAGATGTAATTCTTCTTTCTTTCTTTCTTGCTAAAACAGAAAGTAGCTTTAATTAAAAAATAATTTAAAAAAAAACAAAATTATGTTATCAGTTACTTTTATATGTATATAAGACAACGTTTAAATATTTTGGTTAGGAAGCTGAATGTTTGGCTCTTCTTACTTCTAATTCCTCTGAACGTCTTTCAAAAATATTAAATGTGTTTAATTTAAAAACAAAAAGAAAAAATCCGTTTCATGTACCCCAAAAGGTTCTAATTGTCCAACCGTAGAATAGTCTTTTCGATTTTTTGTTTGTTTTTAATACCAATTTATTTCTTCCTGATATATAAAGTAGGTATAATTCATACTAAAAATCAAAAATAACAAATTATATAGTTACTTTTATGAATCAGAAAATGTCGATATTCCAACCCTGCAATTGGATTTAAAATTTTTTTGGTTTTTAATACCAATTTAACTCTTCCCGAAGTATAAAAAAGATTTCATTCACACACAACCTACGAGTAAATAAGGAACTTATATGGCTACTTTTATGTAATAAACAATTTCGATTTTCCCACCCAGGAACCGAATTTTTAAAACCAAATTAATTCTTCCTGAAGTATAAAATACGTTGAATTCACTAAAAAAAAATGGAATTTATGTGGGTAGTTTTTTGTAGCAGGAAATATTTCGATTTTCCAACTCTGAAGCGAATTTATATATCTTTACCAATGCAATTCTTAGTGAATTTTTAAACTTTTTGGTCACTTTCATGTACCATAAAATATTTTAATAATGAGGTTCATGCAACTCTTAATAATGAGGTTTATTTAAGAAAAACTTAAAATTTGTAACCATTTTGGTCACATTGCAGTTATCCAACACTGGAATCGAAATTTTTATTTTTTTTAATATTCGATACCAATTTTGTTTTTCTTGAATTAAAAAATAGTTTTAATTAGTAAAAAACCGACGTTAGTAGGCTTTTTGGTTACTTTTATGTATAAAAAAAATCTCAATTTGCCATCCCTGGAAATTTTAATTTTTGTCTTCTTTCTTTACCAATGCTAGATTTCATTACTTATAAAGTAGATTTAGTTACAAAAATCTTAACATTAGCAACAATTTTTGTCACTTTCATGTTCTACAACATATTGCATGTATCAAAAAAACTTTCAATTTTTCAGCCCTGGAATTGAAATTAACTTTTTTTTGCTTTTTTACAAATGCGACTCTTCATGAGGTATAAAGTAGTTTTATTGAAGAAACATTTTAAATTGTTAACCATTTTGGTTACTTTTATGTCTAAAAAAATTTAAATTTCCCACCCCTGGAAGCGAAATTTTAATTATTAAAATTTTTTTTATCAATGCAAATATTCATGAAGTGTAAAGTAATTTTTAGAAAATTTTAAAAAACTCAAAATTTATAACAATTTTGGTTATTACATGTACTACAAAATATTGCATGTACCAAAAAAAACTTTCATTTTCCCAACCCTGGAAGCGAAATTTAATTTTTTTAATTTTTTATCAGTGCAAGTCTTCTTGAGGTAAAAAGTAGTTTTATTTAAGAAAAATTTTAATTTTTTAACCATTTTGGCCACTTTCATGTGCTACAAAATATTGCACTTGTCCAACCCTGGATTCGAAATTTTGATTTTTTTTTAATTTTTGATACCAATTTAGATCTTTCTAAATTATAAGACAGTTTTAGGTAGCAAAAAAAACATCAGTTGCCTGTTTGATTACTTTCACATATAAAAAATGAAATTTCCCATCCCTGGAAGCAAAATTTGGATTAAAAAAATTTTTTTTGGTCAATGCAAATCTTCATAACGTATAAAGAGGTTTTGTTAAAGAAAAACTTGAAATTTATAACAATTTTAGTTACTATAAGTACTACAAAATGCGGAACGGACCGAAAAAAATTTTTTTATTTCCCGTCCCTGGAAAAAATTTAAATTTTTTTAGTTTTTAATAGACCATTGGGGCATCCCAAAGCACGAAATAGGTTTAATTTACAAACATTAAAAAAATAATTGGTTTTTGGTATAAATTTTGCGTCAAGAAATAGGTGTCAGCTTCCCAGATCGGATCTTTCTGAATTTCAATACTACTCTATTTAAGCTTATTCCCAATCCAACGGTCGAAGAACGAAGTCTCTAGCTCTGGAGGCTTGGGAAAAACGATTTCACGTACAGGCGTATTTTATGACTTTCTTGTATGGAGCACAACAACTTTTTTAAACTGGTCTTATATATTATGATCATATGACAATATGACTAAAATAGCACACAGTGTGAATATCCCAAAGAAATTCAAGATGAAAAGATTGTGGACAGTGGTGCATCATTACATGTTTGTGGTGGAAGTAACGCATTTTCTTTTGTAAAAGAATATGATAGCAATGTAATTCTGGTTTCTGGTGACAAATTTAAAGTAAATGCAATTGGCGAAGTAAAGGTAAATTTTTTTTAAACAAATTTTATACCTTAAAATATGTTTTATACGTAAAATATATGAAGTCAAATTTTCTATCATTGAAAAAAAAATGTCAGAGAAAGGATATTCGGTAAATATTCAATAAATAAATTAGGTGTTTTCTGTAAATAGTATATACAAAATAAAATCAGACAAAATGAATCATTTAATGTTGAATGAGGAACATTTTAAAAATAATTTATGGCATAAGCGTTTTGGACACCTACATAAATATAACCGATCGAAAAAATTGCAAAGAAATAATTTGATTCGTGTTTTAAAAGGTAATTTACCTAATGAACATAAATGTATAACATGTGCGTTATGTAAAATGTCTGTAAAACCTTTCAAACCGATTGGTACAACACACTCGAATAATTTATTGGAATTGGTACATACTGATATATATGTATGTGGATCAATGAGAGTCACAAGGTGGGACGTTTTATTTTATAACGTTTATACATAGATGATTCTCGCTATGTTAAAGTTTACATGTTGAAAAGTAAATCGGAACTGTTTGACATTTTTATACCCTTCACAAAAAAGTGAAAGGGTATATATAGGTTTGTCATTCCGTGTGTAGTTTCTTCGATATTCACATGGGACCCCATAAGGTATATATATTCTGGATCCTTATGAATGGCGATGACGATTGAGCGATGTCCGTCTGACCGTCTGTCTGTACGTGAAATTGGGTTTCCCAAGCCACCAGAAGAGCCAGAGACTTTGTTCTTGGACTGTTGAATTGGAAATAAACTTATATAGAGTGGTATTGAAATTCAGAAAAATCCGTAATACGATTCCAGAGCTGGGAAGCTTACACCTATTTCTCAACGCAAAATTAATACCAACAAGTAAAAGTGCTATATTCAGCTGCGCCGAATCTTAAATACCCTTCACAGATGTCATTCTTTTCGCTTAAATTTTTCGACTAGGAAGCTAAATGTTTGGCTTTTCTTATTTCTAATACCTCTGAACGTCTTTCAAAAATATTATATATGTATGATTTACAAACAAAAAGAAAAAATACGTTTCATGTACCCAAAAAAGTTCTAATTGTCCAATCGTAGAATCGTCTTTTAGATTTTTTTGGTTTTTAATACCAGCTTATTTCTTCCTGATATATAAAGTAGGTATAATTCATCATAAAAATCAAATATAGAAAATAATATGGTTACTTTAATGAATCAGAAAATATCAGTTTCACATCCCTGGAACCGAATTTTTAGTTTTTAAAATGTTTAATACCAATTTAGTTCTTAGCGAAGTATAAAATAGGTTTAGGTCGCTGAAAAAACCAAAATTGGGAACTTATCCGGTTACTTTTATGTACCAAAAAACTTTTGATTTTCCAACCCTGGAGCCGGATTTTTAATTTAAAAATTTGTAATACCAATTTAATTCTTAGCGAAATATAAAACATGTTTATTTCACTGAAAAAAACAATATTGGGAATTTATGTGGGTACCAAATGTATGTACCAAAAAATTTCGATTTTCCAACCCTGGAACCAAATTTTTAATTTTTTAATACTAATTTAATTTTTTTTCTGAAATATCAAATAGGTTTAATTCACTAAAAACACAGAATTTGGAATTTATGTGGCTACTTTTATGTACCAAAAATATTTCGATTTTCCAACTCTGGAAGCGAAATTTTATTTTTTTACCAATGGAATTCGTAGTGAGGTGTAACATAGTTTTAGTTGACAAAACAAATTAAAATTTTTGAACGTTTTGGTCACTTTCATGTACCATAAAATATTTTAATAATGAGGTT
Organism: Linnaemya tessellans; assembly: GCA_951800035.1. NCBI lineage: Eukaryota > Metazoa > Arthropoda > Insecta > Diptera > Tachinidae > Linnaemya > Linnaemya tessellans. The sequence goes on along the minus strand of OX637535.1, from coordinate 94,396,990 downwards.
CATGCAACTCTTAATAATGAGGTTTATTCAAGAAAAACTTAAAATTTGCAACCATTTTTATCACTTTCATGTAGTACAAAATATTGCAGTTATTCAACTCTGAAATCTAACTTTTGATTTTTGTTTTTATTTTTTATACCAATTTTCTTTTTCCTGATCGAAAAAAAAGTTTTAATTAGTAAAAAACCGACGTTAGTTGTGTTTTTGGTTACTTTTACATATGTATAAAAAAATTAAATTTCCCAGCCCTGGAAGCGAAATTTTTATTTTGGTTTTGTTTATTTTACCAATGCAACTCTTCATGGGGTATAAAGTAGTATTATTTAAGAAAAATGTACAATTTTGAACCATTTTGGTCACCTTCATTAACTGTAAAATATTGCACTTGTCCAACCCTGGATTCGAAATTTTGATTTATTTTTAATTTTTGATACCAATTTTGTTCTTCGTAAAATATAAAATAGTTTTAGTTAGCAAAAAAAAAACTTTTATGTATAAAAAAATTCCAATTTCCCTCCCCTGGAAGCGAAATTTTAATTCAAAAAATTTTTCTTTGGCCAATGCAAATCTTCGTGATGTATAAAAAGGATTTATTTAAGAAAAACTTAAAATTGTTACCATTTTAGTTATTACATGTACTACAAAATACGGAATGTGGCAGAAAAAAAATTTTTACATTCCCATCCCTGGAAAAAAACATTTTAATTTTTTATACCCTTCACAAAAAAGTGAAAATGTATATATAGGTTTGTCATTTCTTCGATATGCACATGGGACCCCATAAAGTATATATATTCTGGATGACGATTGAGCGATGTCCGTCTGTACGTGAAATCGGTTTTCCCAAGCCCCCAGAGGTGCTAGAGACTTCGTTCTTGGACCGTTGAATTGGAAATGAACTTAAAAAGCCTGCTCCGAACTACGGTTCCAGAGCTGGGAAGCTTACAACTATATCTCGACGCAAAATTTATACCAAAAATCAATTATTTTTTTTTTATGTTTGTAAATTAAACCTGTTTCGTGCCTTGGGGAGCCTCAATGGTCTATTAAAAACTAAACAAATTTTCCAGGGATGGGAAATTAAATTTTTTTTTTTCGGCCTATTCCGTATTTTGTAGTACATGTACTGACTAAAATTGTTAAAAATTTCAAGTTTTTCTTTAACAAAACCACTTTCTACGTCATGAAGATTTGCATTGGCCAATAAAAAAAAAATTTTTTACTCAAATTTTGCTTCCATGGGTGGGAAATTGAATTTTTTTTATACATGAAAGTAATCAAACAGGCAACTGATGTTGTTTTTTTTTGTTTTTTGATAACTAAAACTGTCTTATAATTTAGGAAGAACAAAATTGGTATCAAAAATTCAAAAATAAAAAATAAAATTTCGAATCCAGGGATGGACAAGTGCAAGATTTATGGTACATGAAAGTTACCAAAATGGTAAAAAATTTGCAATTTTTCTAAAATAAAACTACTTTATACCTCAAGAAGCGTTGCACTGATAAAAAAAAAGAATAAAATTAAAATTTCGTTTCCAGTGTTGTAGTACATGTAATAACCAAAATGGTTGCAAAATTCGAGTTTTTCTTAAACAAAACTACTTTATACCTCATGAAGATTTGCATTGATAAAGAAAATTTTAAAAAATTTAAATTTTGCTTCCAGGGTTGGAAGATTGAAATATTTTTTTTTACATAAAATTAACCAAAAAGGCAATTGACGTTGTGTTACTTTACTGATTAAAACTATTTTTTAGTTCAGGAAAAACAAAATTGGTATTAAAATCTTAAAAAATCAACATTTCGACTCCGGGGTGGACAAATGAAATATTTTATGGTACATGAAAGTGACCAAAAAGATTGAAAATTCTAATTTTTTGTCAAGTAAAACTGTGTTACACCTCACTAAGAATTGCATTGGTAAAAAAATAAAAATTCGCTTCCAGAGTTGGAAAATCGAAATATTTTTCGAACATAACATAAATTTCAAATTTTGTGCTTTTGGTGAATTAAACCTATTAGATATTTCAAAAAAATTAAAAATTCGGTTCCAGGGTTGGAAAATCGAAATTTTTTGGTACATAAAAGTACATACATAAATTCCAAATTTTGTGTTTTTAGTGAATTAAACCTATTTCATATCTCAGAAAAAATTATATTAGTATTAAAAAATTAAAAATTCGGTTCCAGGGTTGGAAAATCGACATTTTCTGATTCATAAAAGCGGCCATTTTATTTGTTATTTTTGATTTTTATGATGAATTATACCTACTTTATATATCAGAAAGAAGTAAACTGGTATTAAAAACCAACAAAATCTAAAAGACGATTCTACGGTTGGACAATTAGAACTTTTTGGGGTACATGAATCGGATTTTTTCTTTTTGTTTGTACATTAAACATATATAATATTTCTGAAAGACGTTCATAGGTATTAGATATAAGAAAAGCCAAACATTTAGCTTCCTAGCCGAAAAATTTAAATGGTTTCTTAAATATAAAAGTAACCGATAACATCGTTTTGATTTTTTAATTAAACCTACTTTCTGTTTTGGCAAGAAAGAAAGAAAGAAAGAAGAATTACATCTGTGAAGTGTCTTTAAGATTCGGCACAGCCGAATATAGCACTTTTACTTGTTTAGTTTTTAATAGCCCATTGAGGCTTCCCAAAACATGAAATAGGTTTAATTTACAATCAATCAAAATAATATTTGGTTTTTGGTATTAATTTTGAGTCGAGAAATAGTTGTAAGCTTATCAGCTCTGGGACAGTATTACGGATTTTTCTGAATTTCAATACCACTCTAATTAAGTTTATTTCCAATCTAACAGTCCAAGAACGAAGTCTCCAGCTTTTCTGGGGGCTTGGGAAACCCGATTTCACGTACAGACAGACGGACATCGCTCAATCGTCATCGCTATTCTTAAGGATCCAGAATATATATAGTTTATGGGGTCCTATATTGATATCGAAGAAATTACACACGGAATGACAAACCTATATATACCCTTTCACTTTTTTGTGAAAGGTATAAAAACCAAATATTTTTTTGATTGTTTGTAAATTAAACCTATTTCATGCTTTGGGAAGCCTCCATGGTCTATTAAAAAGTAAAAAAGTAAAAAAAAATTTCCTGAAATGGGAATGTAATAATTTTTTTCTGGCACATTCCGTATTTTGTAGTACATGTAATAACTAAAATGGTTAAATATGTTAAGTTTTTCTTAAATAAATCCTTTTTATACATCATGAATATTTGCATTGGACAAACAAATTTTTTTTAAATTCAAATTTCGCTTCCAGGGATAGGAAATGGGAGTTTTTTTATATATAAAAGTGACCAAAAAGGCAGTTGACGTTTTTGCTAACTAAAACAATTTTAAATTTTAGGAAGAACAAAATTGGTATCAAAAATAAAAAATAAAATATCGATTTCACGGTTGGACAAGTGCAATATTTTATAGTACATGAAAAATGACCAAAATGGTTCAAAATTGTAAATATTTCTTAAATTACACTACTTTATACCTCATGAAGTGTTGCATTGCTAAAAAAAAAACAAAACAAAAATTAAAATTTCACTTCCACGGTTGGGAAGTTGAAATTTTTTTTGGTACATGGTATATATTGTAGTACATGAAAGTGACTAAAATGGTTGCAAATTTTAAGATTTTCTTAAATAAAACTATTTCATGCCTCATTAATAGTTGCATTGGTAAAAAAATTTAAATTTCACTGTCAGGGTTGGGAAAATTAAAGTTCTTTTTGGTACATTCAATATTTTGTAGTACATGTAATAACCAAAATGGTTAAAAATTTTTAGTTTTTCTTAAACAAAACTACTTTATAACTCATGAAGATTTGCATTGATAAAGAAAATTTTTAAAAATTTTAATTTCGCTTCCAGGGTTGGGAAATTGAATTTTTTTTATACATCAAATTAACCTAAAAGGTAATTAACGTTGTTTTTTTCCTAACTAAAACTGGTATTAAACGCTTAAAAAATCAAAATTTCGACTCCAGGGTTGGACAAATGAAATATTTCATGGTACATGATATTGACCAAAAAGTATAAAAATTTTAATTTTTTTTGTCAAGTAAAACTATGTTACACCTCACTAAGAATTGCATTGGTAAAATAATAAAAATTCGCTTCCAGAGTTGGAAAAGTCGAAATATTATTGGTACATAAAAGTATCCACATAAATTCCAAATTTTGTGTTTTTAGTGAATTAAACTTATTTGATATTTCAGAAAAAAAATTAAATTAGTATAAAAAATTTAAAAATTTAAAAATATAAAAAATTTAAAAATTAAAAACATTTGGTACCCACATAAATTCCCAATTTTGTTTTTTTTTCAGTGAAGTAAACATGTTTTATACTTCGATAAGAATTAAATTGGTATTAAAAATTTTTAAATTAAAAATCCGGCTCCAGGGTTGGAAAATCAAAATTTTTTGGTACATAAAAGTCAGCATATAAGTTCCCAATTTTGGTTTTTTCAGTGATCTAAACCTATTTTATACTTCACTAAGAATTAAATTGGTATTCAAAATTTTAAAAACTAAAAATTCGGTTCCAGGGTTGGGAAATCGACATTTTCTGATTCAAAAAAATAACCATATTATTTGTTAATTTTGATTTTTATCATGAATTATAACTACTTTATATATCAGGAAGAAGTAAACTGGTATTAAAAGCCAAAAATATCTAAAAGAAGATTCTACGATTAAATCGACAATTAGAACTTTTTTGGGTACATGAAACGGATTTTTTCTTTTTGTTTGTCAATTAAACATATTTAATATTTTTGAAAGACGTTCAGAAAAATTTAAACGAAAAGAATGACATCTGTGAAGGGTATTTAAGATTCGGCACAGCTGAATAAAGCCCTTTTACTTGTTAAGGAATACCTCGAATTGGCTGAAAAACAAACTGGTTGCAAATTGAAACGTATAAGAAGTAATAATGGTAAAGAGTATATTAATCGAAATTTTAATGATTATTTGAAGAAAAATGGTATAATACATGAAACTACAGTATGCTCTACACCTCAACAGAACTGTATATCAGAAAAGCAAATAGGACATTGGTTGAAATGATTCGATTTATGCTTAAAGATTCTAAATTGCCGAAATCACTATGGGCTGAAGCAGTTAATAATACTAGTGCTCAGATTAACCGATCACCAACCAAAGTATTAGAAAATAATACCTCTGATGAAAGATGGACTGGAAGAAAACCAAGTGTATCTTATGTTGATTTCTTTTCTAAAACATAATGCTACATTTTTTGCACTTTTCAATGGAAAATGGTAATATTATGGCATTTGAAAATGGTGAGTTTATTGGAAATTGATCTACCATCTGACATGAAGATGTGTTTTATTTTAAAATTGCTCCTAATTGTGGGTTTTTAGAATAAAAAGTGACAAAATGAAAAGAAAAAGAAAAGAAATCGCCATTATTTTAAAATGTTTGTTAGTAAAGCTGTTGTATTGAACAAGAAACCTGGGGCCAAATTACCGCATTCGATATCGATCGAAATTTCAATACAATTTAAATACAAATTCCGATCGATATCGATGCCGTAATTTGTCCCCTGGTCGTTCTAAATGAAAAACAAAAACAAGTTGTGAGCTCAAACTAAAAAACTTCAATCCCAAACTTGCAGTTCAGATTCTAGAGACATCCTCCGATAAAATATCAGTGTCCAATATCCGAAAATCCTTCTCGAATTCGGTAGTGAATAGAGTGAAGAGGATAACATGCCATTAAATATTTTACAAAAGAGAATTCAGGAAGAAAGCGAAGATCTTTCAACTATTGGTACACTTGTAGCTCAAATTGGAACGGAACATCTTCTCACAAATGGTGACATAAACAACTGGATTCAAGAAGAATTTCTTATGGAAGCTAATGAAGAGCAAATGGAATTATCAGATACGGAATCTGAGGATTTATATAACAGTGGCCATGAAGAAAACAAAATCAAAGTAGACGATGCTAAAGGGTCCGCCATCTAACGTTTTTTTTCAACTGGTGCTTATTTCGTGAATGGTAACACTTAGCTCATGTCTGATTTGACAGATAATTAGTTTTATCCTTCCGCTGAACGAATATGGTTGTGTATACGTTACGTTTTCGCTTCGCTAAGTGAGGTTGCAATCGACTTACAGAAGATACCGATTTTGCCAAAAAAATCATCTTTTCAGATTAAGCTCATTTTGATCTTGGCGAGTATGTAAACAAGCAAAATTGTCGCAATTTGGGGCACAGAAAACCCGCACGCATACATTGAAAAGCCGACGCACCCAAAACGAGTCACTGTTTGGTGCGGATTTTGGTCCAGAGGCATAATTGGGTAATTTTTCTTCGAAAATGAGCAAGGAGTGGCCGTTACAGTCAATGACAATCGTTATCGGGCCATGTTGAACGAATTTTTGTTCACAAAAATTGAAGAGGAGGATATTGGCAACATTTGGTTTCAACAGGACGGCGCTACGTGCCACACAGCCGAAGCTACACTCGATGTTTTGCGCCCTGTTCTTGAAGATCGCATTATCAGCCGCAGAGCTGATGTCGTTTGGCCACCTCGGAGCTGCGATTTGACACCATTGGACTATTATTTGTGGGGTGCCGTCAAAGATAAGTGCTACGCCGACACGCTAGAGACAATTGACGCTTTAAAGGACAGTATTCAAGAAGCCATTGGTGAAATACAGCTGCACACAATCGATAATGTGCTTAAAAATTGGACCGATCGTGTAGGCTACTGCATGGCCAGCCCATGCAGCCATTTGAATGAAATTATTTTCCATTATTAACCGGAAGGATTGTACTTTCAAATAAAAAAGGATATTTGAGAAAATATTCAGTAGTTTTTTTTATAGCATTTAAAAAAAAAGTTGTTTTGCGGACCCTTTATAACATCGATAAACATATGCATACAATGGGCTTTAGAAAATGATAAACCGACAACAGCACTATATGAGTTACGCGATTCAGCTGTTATGTTAAAAAATAATTTGCCAAAAAAGCAACCCAAAATATCAAATTTCGTTAAAAATATTTAAAATGTAAATACTTATGAACGTATGTCAATAAAAATAGATCTAAATTAAAAAATTGCAAAAAAAAATTATTGATTAAAATTTTGGATTCTGTTATCGCGAAAATCGAATTTTCGCGACAGGTCTGGTTTTTAATTAGCCGTGAAAATCGAGCTTGCACTGATAACATTTCACATCAAGCATTGAATCAAGAAAATTGTGATATTTCGAGGAATAGTAGATTTTATAACGAATGAAATGTTATGAGGAATTGGATTTTTTTTGGTTTTGAAAATGCATTTGACAATGAATCAGAAAATAATACTTATGAAACAATTCAAAATAGTGAAGGTAAACGTAAGAGAAGTAGACCATCACTACTGAGAATCGGAAATTGGGGTAGACCACGAAAAATATTTAAAAGAGATATCACAAATGATTTTGGCTGTGATCCTAAAAACGTGAAAAAAGCAACGAACAGTTCTGAATCTGCAAAATGGTAAGAGGTTATCATTTATACCGATCTTTTGGAATAAGTTATTTTGAATATTTTTTTAGTAAACTAATGTACCTTTTATAAATGAACTGTTGTTAATGTAAAAAATGTTCTTAATTTTTCTTAAACAACAAATGCTTTTAAATTAAATATGAATCTCTATCTTATTTATCGAACTTTGTTATGTAAATTATATTACCGGATGTTAATTTTTTCAACGGGCTAAAGTTCAAATCTATGAAACTGCAAATTATTTTGTATTTTTATTTAATAAATGAATTTGTTCAAATTCTGTTATATATTATATATATATTATATATATAGGACTATCAACTATTTAACCAATGTTTTTAACGAAAATTTAATGTGAGAAGTTCCCACATTCATTTTTTAAGTGCCAAAAAGGATCTACCTATTAAACATATAACCACAGTTGCAGTTAAACGAGAAATTTCAAAAGTAAATAACAGAAATTCTCCCGGTTATTATAAAATTTTTTCAAATGATATTGGAATTTTACTAAAAAAACCTTTATTTTACTAACAACAATTTATAACTCTATACTAAGAAGACTCAATCACTTTCCAACGCAATGGAAATGTGCAGAAATAATGATGTTTCATGAACCTTCTAAGCCAGAAAATGATATTAAATCGTATAGACCAATAAGACTTTTAACCGCATTTTCAAAAGTTTTTGAAAAATAGTTTTTAAATAGATTGCAGCCAGTTTTACAAACCAAAGATATTATCCCTGAGCATCAATTTGGATTTCGTCATAAGCACGGTACACCAGAACAATGTCATCGAGTAGTAAATATTATCAAGAGTGCCCTAGAAACAATAGTACTGTTCTGCTGTATTTTTGAATGTTAAAGGGCAATTAGACACGCATACTTGTCTGCAGACATGTGTGATGGCATACTTTGTGTTTTGCTATTACACTATCGAACACTGACGGCATACTTCAGAACAAAGACATATTTGAAGCGAAAGCATGGCAATGAATCGGAAAGTTTAACGACTATGGTTACCAATGAAATACTATTACAACCTATTTTTATTAATTTTTCTTTTAATTTATTGTATCCCATAATTTTTAATTGCTTATTGTGTGATAATATGATTTTATTTGCCACAATTACGGCAGGCTTTTATATTGTTTAATGAATTTTTTTTTACAACTTTCCGATTAGCACACATGTCTGCAGACAAGTATGCGTGTCTAAATGCCCTTTTAAGCAAGCATTTGACAAAGTATGGAATTAGTACGAAATTCCCCAACCCTGAAGAAACAAATGCTTTTATTTTACGATACTACTGAGCTACTGAATTTCAAAATTAAATGCAACTACGAAACAACAGTAATTTCTACATCTCAAATTAAATGCTTTATTATATTGGCGATATTTGGGCTCATTTGGCGATATTCGACAAGTCATTTTGCGGAGAGGATAACAAGAAATTTGACAAAAATGTTAACGATAAAGAATATTTTTCTATGCCAACTATTTATTTAAATTAATATAATTAGAATTGCAAGTAGTTTCCTAAAAAGAGTATTAAATTCTATGAAGAGGTAGAAGATTTTGCATTAAAAAATTAGCGTAAGATAGAGAAAAGAAAATATAATAATAAAAGGTCAAATTATATACATATGTATATATTTTTTTAATTACAGATTGGTCCCATAGGCTTGTTTTACTGAAAATTTTACAGTCAAAAACTATTTTCGCACTTGAATATAAGTCCTTGATATGCGATGTGGTACAATTATATAAGATAATTAGGTGCACGAGTCCCTTTGCTGCAATATAAAAATTGCTCTTGCCATCCCTGAAGTTTATAAATTAAAGACATAATTCATAAAAATCATTTGATTTTTATGAATTAAGTGCGAACCACTTTTATGAAGTGGGCCTTAAAACAACAAAGGAAAAAATTTGCATGTTGAAATTCCCTCTAGAAAAGATTTACATGAAAGAAAGACATCGCTAAAAATTTTGGGCATACCTTTGCGATCAAAAAATGTATCTGTTCCCTTCTTCGTTTGTTCTTGTGAATGTGTTTCTTTAAATTGATTAATGATAAAATGCTGATAAAAATAGAAACCTCACCGAGCGTTACATGATGTGTGAACAGCCGCAGAGTTATAATCACAATATGTAAAAAAGTGGCAGCAGCAAATTTATAATATATTATTTTTGGTTTCTTTATAGGTCATATCCTTTGAAGTATTTCATGTAATCGGATTGGGAATATTAACATTCGTTGTTTTTGCACAATTGGACTCAATAAAGGCTTTGCTATTGTGTAACAGTGTGTGCTTTGTACCATCTCTGCTCAGTAAGTGTTTCATAAATAAATATTTTCTCCACAAAGTTTTCAGTAATCAGGTATTATCGAGTACTGTTCTTCGATATGAGTGTTATCGTTTGATATTGAGTCCTATTCCAGATCAAAGAGTTTAAAAAATAACCCTACAAGAACATTTGATTGATAGTGCTGATGGCTTAATACCTCATTGCCTTTACAAATCTTCCTATCATTTTCTTAAAGGCAATATGAAAAAACTGATGTAAACAATTGTATACATGTGAGCTTACATCTCTGTCGCACTTATTAATTCTGTCGACATTAGAAAATATAGCTCAACTGCTCCTGTGATGGTATTTTGTATCAGTATGTAGACCAGTGGTGGGCACCGTCAATGGAATGGTAAATTGTGTATGTGTTGAGCTTGCGAGCTACCCACCAAACAAAAAGCCAAGCGCTTGAAAGATAATGGTGCATTATATATTTACACATAAGTACCAATTATTTCTAAGTTAAAAAAACGGTGATTACGTAAAATTATTAATTAAAAATAAAAAATTTTCTAAGCAAACAGTCAAATAAAAAAAATTAAAAAAGATGGGACAATAATTTGTTATGTTTTCCATTCAAGAAAAAAACAATGTAAAAGACTGGTTGTTTGCTGGAGCATAGCACAGAATATTCGCAAAAAAAAACGCGGTTGGATGTATCAAAATTAATAAGCTTTGATATTTGTTGGCATGGAAGATCATTTTCATATGGGAAACATATTCAAAATATTTTTGATAAGATTTTACACAGACTAATTAATAAGACTAAGCATATTACTAAATTAGGAGAATTAGTGTAGTCCGTTAATGGAGCAAAATTGTATAAAAGGTACTGTATGTTATCGACAAAATATTTTTCGCATATCATTATGACTGAAATTGTTTGCTGGACAAATATTCAGAAAAAATATATAAAAAAATTCGTAAGCATCCGCCTGATATTCATTCGTCGCTGTCTCATCGACGACTAAATTAAAGAGGGTAAGAATACGTGTGAATGGTCTCAGCACAATTGTGCTATGAAACGCCCGTATCTGATGTAGACACATATGACTTATCAGTTGATTGATTAGTACTGAGAAATCAAATGACTACTCAAACCTGTCAAATCAATTATTTTGTTTACATTCTTCAGTGAAAATAAAAATAAAAAAACAAGTAAAAACGTTATATTCGACCGGGTCGAATCTTATATACCCACCAAATGTTTAACCTGGTGGGACAGAGTTCCCTAATATAATACTGTACGTCAACGCCCACTAAAGGGACATTGCTAGACCGTCTCAAACTTCAATACTGATGAAGAATATATATACTTTCTGGGGTCCAATTCTCTTTGAAAGGTATTAAAACTGTATTTTGGCGGGGTCGCTATGGCAAGGGCTGTGGGGGAGACATTTCACCTTTGTCATAAAACTCTAAAAATATATGCCTGGGATAATTATACACAAAATACAATTTTTTATTAATATTTTTTTTTGTTTGTTATAGGGTCATTTACGGGGCAGAGGGGGTAGGGCAGAAATAGGCAGTCATAAAACTCTAAAAATAAATGCTTGGGATGATTATGTACAAAATTAAAAGTATTTTTTTATAGGGTCATTTAGGGGGCAAAGTGGGAGGAGGGGGTAGGGCAGAGTAGTACCAGGTTTCATCTCAGCTTCGTCATTAAAGCTTAAATATGTTAATTTAAAGAATGTAGGCTTAAGTAAAACAATTTGTTAAATTTTTACACTATTTTTGCATATAATAACGCCTGCTAAAGGGGCGGGGCCCAAAATTTTTTACTTTATTTTATGGCTCCAAGTTTAATGCGTTGGACCTTCTTTCACATAAAAATTTATCATTTGCATAACAAAATTACAAAAAAACTTTAGAAATTATGTTGTTTTTTAGAGGTTGGTTTAATTCTTCTTACGGGAACTTTTTCCCTCTTGCCCGATTAAGCCCATCACCGAACTTAACCTGTGTTATCATTCAAGATATATTTACACTAAATTTCAAGAGTCTACCTCTTCTCATTTGAACTGAATCGTGATTTCCACAGACGGGCGGACGGACGTGCTCAGATCGTCTTAGATTCCATCATTGATCAAGAATATACATATATACTTTATGGGGTCTCAGATGGATATTTCGCTGCGTAACAAACGGAATGACAAAGTGAATATACCCGCCATATTCTTTTTTTGGAGGGTATAACAAGAATGATATTTAATTTAGAATTTTATAATGAAGAGATTACTATATTCTGATATTTTTAAGCTTAAGGTCTCTTTATTTTAATTTCAATATTTCGTCACTCCTTTGTGTGACTTCTTCAGGAAATGAATTATTTTATTTCATATGAGAAAATTATTTTTTGTTTATGAAACAAAATTATTTGTCAACAAAATACAAAAAGATTCAAACAAAATTTAAATAAATTTAAAATATATGAACAATAATAAAATATTTAAACCTATACATGCATATATGTATATTTAAAAAGAAACATTTATAACAACAATTTCAATCCTACATATAAGTTAACAACAGTGCGGACACTGCACATGAATGAAATTCAGCAGTGTCAGCGTAACCAATAATTTTAGCAATTCCCATGCACTTTGCACGCGCATCCGGCCTGATTGCGAAACAACATAAGTAGGCTCGAATTACATCTGAAACATTATTGCAGGCTAAGCGTCTGGAGGTTTGCAGGTGTCGATGCAACGTGATCTACCAAGTCTTCGAGGTGAAGACCAACATGGGAATGGCAGTCTTGGGTACGCGTTCGTTAAATAAAATCGTTTTAACTAAATTCATGGTTAATGTATGAATTCCTATTTTAATAGTGAACCTTTTGTTTATGGAAATTGTATTACAGGATGTTAATTTCCCAACACGCTATAGGTTCAAATCTGCGAAACTGCAAATTATTTTTTATTTAGTTTTTATTTTTAATAAATGAACGTGATTGCATTCTATTTATTAATTTTTTTGAGAGAGATCCGTTCTGCTGGTTTAATGACTATGAAAAATATTCTTAATATTCCACTCTCAAAAAAATTAATAAATAGAATGCAATCACGTTCATTTATTAAAAAATAAAAAAATAAATAAAAAATAATTTGCAGTTTCGCAGATTTGAACCTATAGCCTGTTGGGAAATTAACATCCTGTAATACAATTTACATAAACAAAAGGTTCACTATTAAAATAGAAATTCATACCTTAATTTAAAACGTTGCGAGGGCACGCACACTTGTTTGCATGTTCATTGTAAATTGAAAACTAAAGAGCCGATGGCTCTGGAAAAAGCGAAAGAAATACATGGAATATTGGGAATATTAATTTGTCAGGGTTGGGGAATTTCGTACTAACCAAAAATGTAATAACTTAATAATATGAATGTGATAACTTCTCATATTCAATTTTCGTTAAAATATTGGTTAAATAGTTGATATTCCTACTAACTAGCACCACTTGCAAAAGTGGAAAAATTGAACAAAGAACGCTGATGAGATGGCGTAGCGGCCTCGAAATCAGTACTGATCCGTTCTGCTGGTTTAATGACTATGAAAAATATTCTTAATATTCCACTCTCAAAAAAATTAATAAATAGAATGCAATCACGTTCATTTATTAAAAATAAAAAATAATTTGCAGTTTCGCAGATTTGAACCTATAGCCTGTTGGGAAATTAACATCCTGTAATACAATTTAAATTCATGGTTGTTTTGTAAATTGTCAAATTCCTTGAAGTATTTAATAAATAATTAATCTATTGCACAAAATTTAATTACTGTGAACTTATTTCTGGAGCTGTGGTTGTGCATTAATTGATTTTTTTAGATCAATCCTTTTGTCGGAATTTAACTTATATCTATACATATCGTCACCTTAAAGACCAAACAACCTATCAGCAGTTTTCAAAAGTTTACAGGAGAGAGAAACAACGTTATAAAATTGGAACTATTTGCAATATTGAACCGAAAATTATATATTATGATTAAAATGAAACCAGACGTATATATCGGCTGAGAAAGCTTTGTTTTTCTAAACACAGTTTATGATATGGCGCTTAGGTAATTTGGAATTGTGAAAACCTGAAACCAAACAACCTATCAGCAATACTAATTAGTATGAATAATTAGGCATTCCTTTGAACACATGATTATTATTTACATTAAATAATAATACTTATAGTTTCTCTTACTTGTTTAAACAAAAAGTGCTTAATGTTTGCTTCAATTACACTATGCAACAAAATTAAACTTTTATCATGATTTTTGATGATTTATTTTCCTCTTTATTTAGTACGTCACGGCCTTTTAAAATAGAATTTTTTTAATTTTCCTAAAGTTTTTGATTTTTAAATAAAATTATAGGTGGTTTTACAAAAAAATCTACTATTTTCTTTTTTATTTATTGCAATGTTAATAACTAAATAAAAAGTTAAATTAATTAAATTAAATAAAAAGAAAACATTTCATTAAATAAAGCTACCGCAAAAAAATTATTCAAAAGGTATGTTATCATAAAAGTAATGGCAGTCTGCCGGAAGCAAAGTTTTTAAATCTTGTAAATGTTGCCATTTCTTTTTGGAGATTTTTAACCTTTCAGAATGTAATAACTTAGGACGACGAATTTCAAAACGTGTAGCAGATCTTTGTGGTAAAAGACATCCATGAAATTAGGAAACGATACAGGTGAAATACCATTTTCTTTTTGCGAATCACAATCTTGGGAGTATACTTCATACACAGATGCATAAGATTTAAAATCTGTTTGGAAATATATTTTTTTCGTGTACTGACGTCGGTAATGCGATTCTAATTTTGGGATGCCTTCCAACCATTTATTTAAATAATTTAAACGAACCTCATACTCCTGGCCCTTTTTTGTATTTCTTTGTTTTTCAGCTTGCAAGATTTTCTTATTATCAGGTCCCAGTTGAGCATTATGAAGTTCACAGGAATTAATACAACCTCTTACCATAGTTTCCGAAATTCCGAGGGTTGACAAAAACATTTTACGGCACACTTGATAGCGCTTTGTTTTGTTGTATAAAAAGAACGCTTTTGAATTTGAGCGTCGAGAATGTTCCACATAAGTCCTCTTTTTGGCGAAAACGTCAACAGTACTGGTTACGTAAAGTTTTTTCTGGTCCCATGACATCTGCCAAAAACGTTGAAATATGTCTTCACGTAATTTTTCAGAAAAAATAGAACAATGTCGATTTAAAGCCTTTTCACAACATTTTGATGTGCACCCAGGTTTCATTTCTCTTGGCTTCCTGCAAACGATTTTGCCTTTTGAAAAACCTTCATATTCTTTACCGTTCATACGATTTTTCTTTCTTTCTTCTTTTTTGTTGACTTTTTTAGGAACTGCCTCAAGATTATTTTCATTTATGGAATACATTTTATTGCGTTTTAACACTTTTTTATGTTCTTTTCACTTCTAATAATAAATAAAATGTAATAAAACACAAACAACAACAAATCAAAAGTAACTGTGTTTCAAAAAAAAATAAAAATTCAAATAAATGATTACTCTGATTTCTTTAGCGTGAGTGCTGATAGGTTATTTGGTTTCAGAAAATTGTACACTTGCTGATAGGGTATTTGGTAATTTGGTAATAGCTTGGTTATTTCTAATATTAGAAGTTGAAAATTTTGCATACATATGCTTTATGATATAGGGAATAATATTAAATAAAAAACTAAATTTTGAAAAATTTGCTGATAGGTTGTTTGGTATTTAATGTGACGATATATACAAGTGACTTTTTTCCTTGTCGTCGACTCATTATATTAACATATGAATGTCATAGGCGATAGTCAATTGGCCATCTCTGCTTGACCTTTTAATTGATTACTAATTACTTATTTTTCAATCAATTTGTAGTCAGTTTAATTTAAATTATTTAAAAAACACTTTTTTATTAATTTATTTATAAATAGTTTAGTTTCAATCAATTTTTTATTCAAAAATAATAAAAAGGGCATCTTATTACAACGTTTATACTGATATTAAATAAAAATTGAAGTTGATTTAAAATAAAAATTAAATTAAAAATATTTAGGGTTTTCATTTAAATAGATAAAGGCTTCGTATATTGCGTAAACTATGTAAGTTTACGAAATCATAAGCAATTTGGCAAAATTTACAGAGTTTACGACATATAGAGAGAGGTCTTTACATCGTTTAATGACGAAATTATTTAGTTTTTTTCTGCAACACAAACGTTATAAAAGTGACGTTTTTTAATGACAGATAAAGCTTTGCATAAGTCTTTATCTGGATCATCACACAGAGGCCGAACCGCATCCATTAGCCGAACCGCATCCATTTTTATAGTCCTTCAAGCGATTTTTGCCATGAGTACCATCAATATATATATTAAGAATAAGTTGCATAGATAGAACTGTGGTTAACGTTTTTTGCAAATTCCCTTTCAGGCAATTTCATGGCATTGGTCTGTAAAAAGTAATAAATTTGGAAAATTATAAGAGGGCAGAAAAATAACTCACATAAATGAAATTTGTCCTCAAAATGTTTCAACAGTTCAAGTGCACAGTGGCAAGGCGCATTATCTTCACATTCTTTTCCGGTATCTGCCAAAATTCGATATAAATTATTTAGCATATATTTTTATTGTATGTAGCTACAACAAAGATATTGTATTTACTATTAGTGCTGAAATAAATGCGTTTCATGCTTCCTTAGGTTTCCGTTATTGATTTAGGTTTTTCTGTTTTGATTTTATATATTTTAATCGGTGATATTGTTAACATATAAAAAGTTTTAATATACATTTTTTTGTAGTAAGTATTTTCACGAACATTTATATTGCTATATTAAATTTAATTAAGATTCATAGTCTAATTGTTCGAAATTTGTTTTTAAATCTCAGAAAGACATGATAAATATTCCAAGGCACAAAGGAAAGTCAACATCAGTTTTATTCTAGTTTTCGAATGGATATCCTGAGAAGTTTGTAAGTGGCCCAAATTTTTTAACGCATTCAGTCAGATGCAACATACCATGTATATTGTAACTCACACTATTCTGTACAAAAACATGAGGGACATTTTCAACAAGCATCTCAAGCAGAATTTGGGCGTTCTGTGTATTTCTTTGGTATGTTTTAGGGCATGATAATAATCCGCAACCACATTGAAGTAGCAAAAATTCGTAGAACAAATCTGCATGCACTCGATCTTTAAGAACAACAATTCCCGTATGAAGTAAGAACTGCTGAACTCAGATGTTTTCCAATGACGTATTTCATCTAACCCTCTAGGAGTGCGGGAAAATTCCTTAGGTATACTTTTTTAAGATCACTCAAATGATCAGAAATATAATTTTTAATGCTTTCAGTTATTTTGAAAATACATTTATTTGTCATAATTAGAATAAGAAATTTCACTCCCTGACTTGCCATTCCTAAATTAAGTTTCTCAAGTGGACTTTTTTCTCCATAAAATTTTTGTTGGTGGTGTCCTAAATATTTTCTGCAATCAAGATCGCTGTCAGGTATAAGCACCCCTGATTTCGCAGAATAAGTTAAAACGCCATGAACCTTTTCTGAAATTTGATTGCATTTTGAGCATCCATGGCGGCTGGTGTAGCATATGATGCCTCACGCAAAAGCTCTTGCGGGCGTATCACAAATTATTGCCCTAATTTTCAAAGCAATCTTTCTTTCACAAAATTCTAGCCCATTTCGCATCAAAATGTCTACTTCCTGAACAAACTCATGAAATAATTCTTCAATATTATTAGGCTTGCTTCGGTCTAAAAAACTCCTACCGGAAAAACAGATAAGTTTGTAATATTGACGACCTTCATCAAAATTGGTCACAATTGGACTTTTGAACAATGGAAGGCCGTCAATATATATGTCAACCAAAATTTCGTCACAATCTTCAAATAAATGGGAAACCCTTTCTAATTGTTTGAAGATTCCAAAATGGGTATATAACCCAGGAGAGACTTGTGATACGATTAAAAGATCGCTTTTCTTGCAAAATGCATTAGCACTTAATGGCACATCCATGCCTTCTCCCTTTATAATAGTTAAGAGTTCATCACAACTTTTACGCGATGGCTTATTTCTATGATACCACTCTCCTAATTGTTCACGTAAGGATTTCTTTTTTGGAGAAGAGCTATTATTATTAGTTTTCACATTATCTTCACAAAAATCTTCTTCACTTGCAACTTCTATCACTTCCATTATTTGTGGATCACTTTTTTCACTGTTTTGTTTTCTTAATCTTTGTAAAATTTTTTCTCTCTCCGCCTTTATTTTTCGCATTAAATGCCTTTTACTGTACATTTTTTTGATTTAAAATCTTTAGGAACTATTTCATATGATATCACTTTTATTATATACTTTCAATATATATTGGATTTTACAACTTATAGTTTTATTAAAATTGATCACTGTTGATTTCAATGACGTCGTTTGCTTTGATTGAAATGCGACTTTTAACAAGTAAAGAACTTTACAATTTTCTTTTGTTTTTATACCCTTCACAAAAAAGTGAAAGGGTTATATATTGGTTTGTCTTTCCGTGTTTAATTTCTTCGATATTCATATGACGATTGAGCGAGGTCCGTCTGTCTGTACGTGAGGGCTTGCAAGAGACATCGTTCTTGGACTGCTGGATTGGAAATAAACTTAAATAGAGTGGTATTGAAATTCAGAAAAATCCGAAATACGGTTGCAGAGCTGGGAAGCTTACACCTATTTATCGACGCAATATTTATACCAAAAATCAATTTTTTTTAATGTTTTTAAATTAAACACATTTTGTGCTTTGGGAAGCCTCAATGGTCTATTAAAAACTAAAAAAATTAATTTTTTTTTTCAGGGATGGGAAATAAATTTTTTTTCGTCCCATTCCGTATGTTGTAGTACATGCAGTAACTAAAATTGCTAAAAATTTCAAGTTTTTCTTTAACAAACCCTCTTTATACGTCATGAAGAATTGCATTGACAAAAAAAAACAAAATTTCGAATCCAGGGTTGGACAAGTGCAATATTTTGTAGCACATGAAGGTGGCCAAAATGGTTAAAAAATTAAAATTTTTTTTAAATAATACTACTTTATACCTCCAAAAGACTTTCACTGATAAAAAATAAAAAATAAAATTTCGCTTCCAGGGTTGGGAAAATGAAAGTTTTTTTTGGTACATGCAATATTTTGTAGTACATGTAATAACCAAAATTGTTATAAATTTTGAATTTCTCTTCAATAAAATCACTTTATACTTCATTAAGATCTGCAGTGATAAAAAAATTTTAAAAATAAAAATTTCGCTTCCAGGGGTGGGAAATTGAAACTTTTTATACATAAAAGTAACCAAAATGATTAAAAATTTAAAATGTTTCTTCAATAAAACTACTTTATACCACATGAAGAGTCGCATTTATAAAAAAGTAAAACAAAATTTAAATTTCAATTCCAGGGCTGGAAAATTGACAGTTTTTTTGGTACATGCAATATATTGTAGAACATGAAAACGACAAAAATTTTTGCTAATTTTTGTAAATAAAGCTACTAGCATTGGTAAAAAAAGAAGACAAAAATTTAAATTTCGCTCCCAGGGATGGGAAATTGAATTTTTTTATACACAAAAGTAACCAAAAAGCCAACTAACGTCGTTTTTTTACTAATTAAAACTATTTTTTAATTCAGGAAAAACAAAATTGGTATCAAATATTAAAACAATTCAAAATTTCGATTCCAGGGTTGGATAACTGCAATATTTTGTAGTACATGAAAGTGACCAAAATGGTTAAAAATTTTAAGTTTTTCTTAAATAAACCTCATTAAGACTTGCATGAACCTCATTATTAAAATATGTTATGGTACATGAAAGTGACCAAAAAGTTTAAAAATTCACTAAGAATTGCGTTGGTAAAAAAATAAAAATTCGCTTCTAGAGTTGGAAAATCTCTTTCTGGTACATAAAAGTACCCACATAAATTCCAAATTTTGTTTTTTTAGTGATTAAACCTATTTGATATATCAGAAAAAATTTAATTAGTATTAAAAATTAAAAATTCGGTTCCAGGGCTGGAAAATCGAAATTTTTTGGTGCATTTGGTACCCATATAAATTTCCAATTTTGTTTTTTTTTTCAGTGAATTAAACCTATTGTATACTTCGCTAAGAATTAAATTGGTATTAAAAATTTTTAAATTAAAAATTTGGTTCCAGGGTTGGAAAGTCGAAATTTTTCGGTACATAAAAGCAACCATATAAGTTCCCAATTTTGGTTTTTCAGTGACTTAAACCTATTTTATACTTCTCTAAGAATTAAATTGGTATAAAAAATTTTAAAAACTAAAAATTCCGTTCCAGGGTTGGAAAATCTACATTTTCTGATTCATAAAAGTAACAATATTATAAATTAATAAATAGAATGCAATCACGTTCATTTATTAAAAATAAAAAAATATATAAATAAAAAAATAATTTGCAGTTTCGCAGATTTGAACCTATAGCCTGTTGGGAAATTAACATCCTGTAATACAATTTACATAAACAAAAGGTTCACTATTAAAATAGAAATTCATACATTTATTTAAAACGTTGCGAGGGCATGCGCACTTGTTTACATGTTCATTGTAAATTGAAAACTAAATTCAATTACTTGAACATAAATAACAAAGAAGCTTTAGTTATCAGCAGCCGATGGCTCTGGAAAAAGCGAAAGAAATACATGGAATATTGGTTGGGGGTTGGGGAATTTCGTACTAACCAAAAATGTAATAACTTAATAATATGAATGTGATAACTTCTCATATTCAATTTTCGTTAAAATATTGGTTAAATAGTTGATATTCCTACTAACTAGCACCACTTGCAAAAGTGGAAAAAATTGAACAAAGAACGCTGATGAGATGGCGTAGCGGCCTCGAAATCAGTACTGATCCGTTCTGCTGGTTTAATGACTATGAAAAATATTCTTAATATTCCACTTTAAAAAAATTAATAAATAGAATGCAATCACGTTCATTTATTAAAAATAAAAATAAAAATAAAAAATAAATAAAAAAATAATTTGCAGTTTCGCAGATTTGAACCTATAGCCTGTTGGGAAATTAACATCCTGTAATACAATATTATTTGTTATTTTTTATTTTTATGATGAATTATACCAAGAATGATAAAATAAAGTTACGCCTTGCGCATGATTTACCGTTTGATGACGTAGTAGCCCCTCGCAAAGGTTACCAAGTCTGTATCATATGAGAAATTTATAATTTCTTACAAAAAATTTATGTATTTTGTAATAGTTGGCAGCCCTGTAATTAATTTACTCAGGGAGTTTTAAAAACAAGTATTTCATCGGTGCTTAATAAACAACGAATTTCGTGTCATATTTTATAATAAATACATATAAAAAATATTAAAATAATTAAAATTATAAAAAAGTGTTTAAATTTGGTTGCTGTAAAGCTGCAAAACTAAGAAAAATAAAAAACAAAATAAAGTGAAGAGATAAGAAAGAGAGCAAATATGAAATGTGCAGTGGGCAAATGCAAACAAAGTAACAGCAAAAAAACAAGTGAGAAATTATGTTAAAACCTAATATTTTGAGTATTTTTAATAAAACGTTTGTGTTTTCAAAAAGCTGTATCGTTTTACAATTTTCCAAAAGATGAAGCTCGAAGGAAGTTACGGGTTTTGCAAAAGAGTGAAGCCTGTAAATGTGGATAAAGAAATAATTTGTGCTTTACATTTCAAGCAAGAGGATTTTGAAAGAAACTTGAAATTTGAAATGGGTAAGTTAAAACAAAATTAATTCTTGCAGTACATTACTAAGGCGTTATGAATAGGATTTAGCAAACGGCGTGCAAAAATATTAAAATCCCATGCAGTTCCCTCTTTAGACACTAGTGCTATTGAAATTGAAACGACAACTGCTAAAGAAACTGAAGTTGTATATGAAAGTATATGAAAGACTATGTGAAACTGAAAAACAAAATGATATTTCGAATAGTTTTGAAGAAAAATTGGTCACGGAAAATCCTCCACGGCCGACTGATCTTGAAGATCTTGAAAAAGAAGATGGCCTCCAAACTTACAATAAAACTTTGGATATGAAAATGTATGTACATTTTTTAACATTAAGCAAATATTTATTTGAATCGTTTTTAGAGATGCACTTCTCAAGGAAAATTTTAGGCTGAAAATAGCAAAAAGTCAGTGTGATGTCATTATAAAATATTTATCATGTCGTATTCAGAAATTAAGCTTTGCAAACGTTAATCTTGAGAAGGCCTTGAGACGTTTGTTCTCTATAAAAAATTTTCTTTTTGAAAACTATATTTTATTTGCAGCAATAGTGAAATATTGTATTATTTTATATGAAATAAATTGGTATTAAAAACCAAAAAAATCTAAAAGACGATTGATTCTGCGGTTGAACAATTAGAACTTTTTGGGGGTACATGAAACGTATTTTTCTTTTTGTTTGTAAATGAAACATATTCCATATATTTGAAAGACGTTCAGAGGTATTTTTAATAAGAAAAGCCAAACAGTTAGCTTGCTAGCCGAAAAATTTAAACGAAAAGAATGACATCTGTGAAGGGTATTTAAGATTCGGCATAGCCGAATATAGCACTTTTACTTGTTTATATAATCGATTTTTTTTTGCTCAATCTGTTAATTTTTTACATTTAGCAAAAATATACATATATAACAATGCAAAGCTACTTTAACAAAAATCATTTGTTCAGTTATCTAAATAACTGTGTTTTTTAACATTATTGAATGTAACTTCTGTTTTGGAATATGCAGCTAATATTTTTATAGTATTTTGTTAATATATTAAGCCTTAAAATTTTTTTCATATGAGCCCCTAATTAAAAGCCTTACCGAAATTTTTACATGCAGCTAAAACAACATTACATCATTCACAAGCTAAAATTTCACATGTTTTCACTAAAACCTGATCCGCTATTTATGAAATCGGAATCTACATCAAATCACCTTTCCAATAAGGTATATAACTCCCTAATTGTAATGTGAGTTATATTAAAATAATACTCTGAAATATGTTTTATATTTATAGTAATAATTCGTTGTCGTAAAAAGATGTGAAAGATTATGGTGTAATTTGATTCTACGATCTTCCACTGTGCGACGTGCCGCAGTCAACACTCGTTGCTGCCCGTTGAAAATAACAAACTTTTCTTGTTGTAGCTATGACGTGCTTCTTCTTCTTTCTCTTTATTGCGCTGTCCGCAATTAACGGCATAGTGGCCTCTTTGTTTGCAATTGTAGCATCTAACATTCCTTATGTTGTTGATCTTGTTATTCGCGTTGCTCGTGCTTCTATTTTGCGAGTTTCTGTTCTTTGAGCCGTTATAGTCACGCACCATAAATGCTTGTACAGTACCCTCTTCGTTCTTGTTTGCTTTTCTGCGCTCACCTTCCTCTATAAGTTTTACCTTTAAATTCGACTCCAGAGCAACCACCAGAGGTTCATACGATTTTGGAAGGCTAGCTGGGAGCATAATAATAAATAACTCTTCTTGAAGGGCAACTCCCGTCTCAGCCAGCTTCTCAATAATGGACGAAAAATTACACACATAACGTTACACACATTCACCATCGCCCATACGCAAGTTAAATATTTGCTTAAACAGCGTGACCTTACGCACTAGTTCCTTAGGACGATGAATTTCTTGCAGTATTTTTCAAGGATCTTTAGAGGTCTCACAATTTCTTACGTGACCAATCTGCATTGGCGTTAGGCTCAAAATTATTGTTTCTTTCGCACAAGTGTTCTTTATTGTTTGAAGGTATACAAGCAAGTAAGTTAGTTGAATTAAAAAAGAACAAAAACAAGTAAAATTGCAATATTCGGCTGTGCCGAATCTTAAATACCCTTCACAGATGTAATTCTTCTTTCTTTGCTAAAACAGGAAGTAAGTTTAATTAAAAAATGTAACATAGTTTTACTTGACAAAAATATTAAGATTTTTAAACTTTTTGGACACTTTCATGTATATAAATATATTATTTGTGCAACCCTGGAGTCGAAATTTTGATTTTTTAAAATTTCAATACCAATTTTATTTTTCCTGAATTACAAAATAGTTTTAATTAGCAAAAACAACAACGTCAATTGCCTATTTGGTTACTTTTATATATTTCAATTTCCCAACCCTGGAAACGAAATTTAAATTTTCTTACCAATGCAACTCTTAATGAGGCATGAAATAGTTTTATTTAAGAAAAACTTAATATTTGTAACCATTTTGGACACTTTCATGTACTAAAAAATATTTCACTTATCCAACTCTGGAGTCTAAATTTTGATTTTCTTTTAATTTTTGATATCAATTATGTTTTTCCTGAACTAAAAAATAGTTTTAATTAGTAAAAAACCGACGTTAGTTGCATTTTTGGTAACTGTTATGTATAAAAAAATTTCATCGGTCAATCGTCATCGGTATTCATAAGGATCCAGAATATATATAGTTTAGGGGTGCCATGTGCATATCGAAGAAATTACGCACGGAATGAGAAACCTATATATACCCTTTCACTTTTTTGTGAAGGGTATAATAACTAAGCAAATAGTTGTGTGTGAGTTTGACAGTGTTGCATTGCACGAGAAGAGTTACCATCCTAACAACAACACATTTGTCACAAAACTATTATTAATCACTTTCAATTTCTATTTGATTTATTATTTCATTTGCGGTTTCCATTTTAAAACACCCTACCTTCAGCAATGGTCGCCAATCAACAAACACACGCAGACATCACATATTAGCACCTTACATGTTACAAACCTATCACCCAAACGAACAATGCCGACTGTAGCGTAGGCATTAGCCACATTTTGTATGGAAAAAGTGATACCGAACCCTCCTATTCATACTACTTTCTAATTTCATTATGGGTTCCTTAATTAATAAATTTACTTATTTCTCTGGAAAACTATTAAGGCCATGTCAGATACAACTTTGTCGCTTTGCTTGGCGTTTTTAACTTTGATTGAAAAGCGTAAAGCAAAAGGTGTATGACATAATGAAAACTTTGACAACAACCGTGCATTGTTTGTTTACGAAAAAAAGTGGTTGACAATTTTGTTATTGTAAATATATATTTTTTAAATATACATACATATATTAAATGAATTTCACGAACATTTTTACCTTTTATTAATACAGATTCAAATATGTAAAACTTACGTTCGAATTTGGCAGAAGAAAAAAATTATTCGTGCTGATTGTCAAAGCACGCCAAAAGATGATAGTTGCCGAACTTTTCGCTTTGCGCTGCGTTAAAAGTGCTTTATGTGGCATGTTTCATATAAGTACATATGTGCATTTTATCTCAGATGTCTAAGCGAATCTATAACGCAACGCGAAGCAAAAGTTGTATCTGACATTGCATTTACTTTTAAGAATAGTTGTAATTTTTCTAAAATTTTTTTGTGGAAGTGTTTATTTCTAATGTTTAGGAGTCTGAAGATAAGATTCTTTGCTACAATAATTATCTGACTTTTTAGTTGTGTTGCTTTAAAATTAATAATTCTGCCGATAAAGTTTCTTTGGAGTACAAATCTAATACGATTTTAGATTTTTCGCTATGCAGGGTTGTGTCGTGGTAATCATTTTTTTTTTTTCAATTGATATAATAAGCTGAAGTTTGGTATGATATTTTTTGAATACGTTCAGAATTGCGTCCTTCTCTTTATAATTGATCATTTTCACGCTATCATCTATTTATTTTATACGGATGCTTATATGTTCTAATTCTGCAATTGATCTATCAAGAAGGACATCTAACACGATATCAGCTATAGTTGGAGCGAATGAATTACCCATTAGCATGCCAAAAATTTTGTTGAACACTCTTTTATCATGTGTAAACTAATTATTTTCTGTTAGACAAAAACGTAGAATCTTTAAGAACAAAGTTTTTAGTATTTTTGTAAAATTATTCCAATTTACTCATTATGGCTGGGATGGCGACGTGGGTTGGTGTATTTGTAAAGAGTGAAATGACATTAAAATATATCAAGATTACCTTTTTATCTACTTCTAAATGTTCTAATTGATTTTTTTTATATACGACGAGTTTCTGAGGGTACAGTAGATCTTTGGGCATTCCATATTCTCGTGGAGCTATTGCGGAGCAACTCTAAAGTTTCCGTTTTAAGTAAAAATCAATGCATCGCTTTTGTGTTGTTATTTGCTCTTTGCAATTTTGTTGTTGTATCTAGCCTCATGGATCTGTAAGTGTCCCCGTTTTCCAACATTAACCTAGTTTTTGTGCACATGTATGACATGTCATACTAGTTTTTGCACATTACAACGGTCTTATATCTTTATCTGTCGGTATTTTTTATCAATTGTAGGAATGAATCTCTCCTTGGGTGTATTTTTCAACATCCCCTTCTAAACTGTTATCCATATAAGAAATAATTTTTATCCTCGCAATAAAAAGTAAACAGTAGTAACTAAATTAAGAAACTCTACACCAGACTCTACACCATTCGCAATCGAGCTTGATGGGTGACTGTCAGGTTCCTTGGATATCTGAAAACGTGAGTGGAATTGGACATTGGATGCGAGTGAACCAAACAGTTCTTGCAGTCATGGTATCGGATAACTATACAGAACCTGTCGGATACGTTAATCTTGTTCAATCGAATACATTTCCGGTGAATCGCTCTGTCGGTATAGACGAAAATCGTGATGGTTGGTTCGTTTCTTCTTCGGCTATGATGTTCACTCAAGAATTCTTCTTTCCATCTTGATGAATTGAATGGTGAAATATTTTTAATTTCTGCTAACGATTGGCATAACTCAATGTGTGGATGGTTAAGTCTGGCTTCAGGGAATATATGAGAGTAGTTGCGATAAGAAAGTGTCCTGAAGTTAGCGCACATAAGTGTTGGGGTCATGACTCATGGCTGTGTGAGGTCTGGAATTTAGTTATGCTTCAATACAGGTCAGCGTCGTGTTGAACTTTTGAATGTGGCAGAATTTCTTGAAATGAGAATTAAAACTCTTCAATGGTATTCGATAGGGGCAAGACTGTTTTGGGTCCAAAAGCCCTTGCGAACAAGGACTAAGAAATCGGACGAAGGCAGTGCCATTATCCAAATACAAAGCGTGAGAGATTCTTCTGATGGAAAAAAATCCAGCCAGTGCAAAAATAATAAAATGTTGGCAGCACTGCGAATTATTAGATAACTGTTGTTGTTTTCTTTGTCTCTTACACCTACAATTAGAGTTGGTTGGAAAGAAGTCTACCAGGTGTAGTATGTTGGCCAGTAGTTCACCTCCGCGTAGTTCCTTACCTGGTACATAGATAAATTTCACAGGCTCAACTTTAGTTTTGGCAACCAGAAGATGTGAAGAAAATATTCAATTGACCTCAGAACCGACATACAGTTTCACAGCGTGTGCCTCTTCGGATGCGCCACAGAAGTCGTGGAGCTCAATCGAGGGTGCTGGGTAAAATTTTATGAACCATTTTAATATTTTTATTTCGACATAATCATCTAGAAATTCGTACGTCTCTGTACAGTGGGACATTGTAAATCTTCGTCACAATTAGTGCCGTCTTTCCAGACTTTTTACATGATCATTTTGGCCACAGTGATTTTGGGGGATAGCCATCCGGTAGTTCCCCTATGTCTGTCATAGTTGCCCTTTTCGATGTCTTATATCTATTTGGGCCAAAATTACCACATTCGATATTGATCGAAATTTCAATGCAACTTAAATATTGGGTGTTTTTTATTGAGGTATAGAACTTTAAGTTGGCATCACTTTTTTAACTGGCGGCCATTTTGTCAGCTGTCAAGTGATTAATATTTAGTTTGGTTTGCCATTTCATCATGAACAGGTTGACAAAAGAACAACGCTTGCAAATCGTGTAAATTTATTTCGAAAGTAATGGTTCAGTTCGCGAAGTTTACCGCAAGCTCCGTCCATTTTATGGTCGACATAATCTTCCATCAGAGCAATTAATTCGGTTAACCATGGATTGTTTTCGCACTACGTTTACTCTATGTGATAATACGCATCCGCAGAGACGTCGAACAGTGCGAAGTGGGCTGGTGTAGTCATTGGGCCATACTTCTTCCGAAATAATGCTGGAGAGTCAGTTACCGTTAATGGAGACCGGTATAGAGCCATGATAACCGACTATTTTGTTCCCGAATTGGATGGCATAAATGTGGATGAGTTGTGGTTCCAACAAGACGGCGCTACATGCCACACAGCGCACGTCACAATCGATTTATTGAAGGAAACATTCGATGAGCGCATAATTTCGCGGAATGGACCTGTCAATTGGCCACCAAGATCGTGTGATTTGACACCATTGGATTATTTTCTTTGGAGATATGTGAAGTCGCTCGTCTACGCCAACAAACCAGAAACGTTAGGGGACTTGGAAGCCAACATTCGTGGCGCTATTGCCAACATACGGCCCCATATGCTCGAAAAAGTGGTTGAAAATTGGACCTGTAGAATTGGCTTTATTCGAGCCAGCCGCGGCGGCCACATGCCCGAAATCATATTTAAACATTAATGGCATAAAATTATGCTTCCAATAAAGCCAAATTGATGGACATTAAAACGATGCTCTTGTGTTTTATTTCAATTCGAAGTTCTATACCTTTAAAAAAACACCCTGTACAAGTTTCGACCGATGTCAAATGCCCCAGGAAAATTTTTAAGTTTAAAATGGAAATAACTATTCCCGGCATTCTACCAGAAAACTAGGAGTTTGTTGATGCTTGAATCTGTCAACTTTGAGAATTCTTCAGCGAGAATATGACCTAATGGCAGATCCCAAAGCTATTTGTCATTATTGGCAGTCCTTTTTCCTAACACAAGTACAGCCACTCCAGCTTCATTATGAAATCGTTTCGGTATTTTAAGGCCGCTGGTAACGCGTGGGCCTCTGCCAGTACGTGTTCGACGTACATATAGTTTTGAGAATTTCTGAAACAGTGTTCCGATCGCACAGACACTAAAGGTAACAGTGCTTAGTTCATAATCAAGACGATGAATTTGCCGATACAGTTTCATAATGTGAGCATTCAAGATAAAACGGAAGAGTCTCCACAGTAAAACGGGATCAGCTCAGGTCAGTCAGATCAGCTTGTACAATAGGGCCGGGATACAAAAAATCGTAAGACTGACTCAGTTCGATAAGGGGCTCTAGGCATTAAATAACACGCGTAGTTTTGTACTGATGATGTCTGGTTTTATCACAGCGTGATAGGGTAAATAGAACGTACCGAGGGCAGTCGAATAAGTATATAATTATCAGACGATTATATTCTGACTTTATTTCATGGGTTTTAGTTAGTTTGACTCACAGATTGTATTTCTTCTTTCTTTCTAAGAAAAAAAGAAAAAGGTTTAATTACCAAAAAAAAATGTTTTATTCAGTTACTTTCATATTTAAGAAAGCTGTGTTTTTGGCTTTTCTTATTTCTAACACTAATAAACGTCTTTCAAAAATATTAAATATGTTTAATTTACAAAGAAACCCTTCATTTGAGTTGGAAGTTTTTATGTGCCAAATAAAAGTTCCGATTGCTCAACCCTGGAATCGTGTTTTTAATTTTTTTTTTTGGATTTTCAATACCAATTCTATTCAGACTGAAGACATCTTGTGTGAAATTTAGTACAAACGAAGTATTATCAGTTATAATTAAGGCTAAATTAACAACACACCAGTATTTAGTACTAAAGGAGTTTATCAATTCACAATTACCAAATGCATTGCCATCTTATCATAAAGTGTTGGAGCCCAAGAAACAGTGTTATCCACCAGAGGAACATATCACGGAATCATCTGCCGAAATAGAGTTAGAATCTTTGCTAGATCATACAACTTCCCGTATACTAGAAAATCAAAATGATGTCCTCAGTAATGCTGACATTAGTAAAGAGTTTGTTTTGATTTGTAAATGGTTAATAAAAACAGGCATTTTCAGATTCCAGTATACAAGATAATACCTTATTTGTTACTTGATATTGTCCACTCGTTTAATATGTAAATCAAATACTTCCGATCCGGACCAAATTATATGGAAAACCCCACGCCCTTCTTCCACTAGGTTTTGTAGACCTATTCGATTTAAGTTTGCTAAAGAAACAAAAGATCTTTCTGTGCAAGAAGAAGCCTATTTGAAAAACAAGTAAAAGTCTATGCTATCACCTGAGGCTTTACGTATGTTAAGTTTTTGCAAATAATGCACAAATGTTGTTTTAAATTGCCGTTATAAAATTTTTGTTTTTTTTTTAAATTAATAACTAAAATTTGTAAATAAATTTTTATAATATTATATTTAAAGACTTTTTTCTTATTTTACCATAATTGGCCTATAAATACCGAAAACATAAATATTCATATTAATTTTGATGACTATTGCTAAGTAAACTACGCCTTCCTTAGAAACTTGAAACTTGTTACAATTCTTTGCACATTTTCTTAGTTGCTTGAATTATTCGAATAATTTAAACCCCTTACTCGCTTAATCGAGTTATTTTAACTTATTTTATATATTCTGGACCAATAAATTTGGTAGAGAATTTATCAACAAGCGGTCAGAGAACATTTGCGAATATAAGAAAATAAATTAAAATGTAGATGAAATAATGATATTTTTGGACAAATCACGAAACTATACAATAGTAATCGTATATCAGTTGTATCCATATTTAAAGTATAGCGAACCAAGCGGAAAAGAATCGACAAAGTGTATAGACTTTATTGTCAGTTATCGTTAAAAGTGCTTACAAAAAACATTTTGGCGAACTGTTTGCTTTGAAACTTCTCCAATGCCGCAGCTACCAAAATGAAAAGTAATCGCGCATATTGTTCCTTCTCAAACTGTGTGTAGGGACAACATTACGAAACCAGTTCATGGAGTCCCATGGTCAACCAGCTGGCAGCCATCTGGGCATTAGAAAAACCATCCAACGTATCACAAGCATATACTACTGTCCTGAAATGGTAAGAGGTATCAATCGCTACGTACACAGCTGTGAGGAATGCCAACGCTATAAAATCACTCAACAACAACCAGCAAGACACATGCTACCCATAGTACCAGAAGAGCCGTGATCAACCGTGTGTACCGACTATGTGGGACCACTACCCCGTACACGTCATGGGAACACCGTGCTTTTAGCGTTCTTCGATCATTTTGTAAATGATGTGAACTGATCCGGGCACGTAAAACCCCTGGGGATGGGGTGGAGAAGGCATTCCAAGAGCGTATAGTAGCCCGGCATGGAGCACCAAAAGTACTCCTCACCGATAACGGTAGCCAGTTTTCCTCATCCGATCTGCGAAAATACTTGACTGACCACGTGGTGAGACAATAATTCACCGCTCCATACAAACCGCGGGAAGCCCAACGGCACGCGCCAACCTCACCATCAAACAGATGATAGCCCAGTTCTCCGGAACCGCTGGGATGAGTTCCTGACGGAAATTATATCGGCACTAAACACCGCCGTCTCAGATTCCACTGGGTACTCTTCTGGGTATGACCAGGTAACAATCGAAACGCGAGCACCAATTGAACCTGTCAAAGAGTTACGGAAACAATTCCCCCTAGTCCGTTCAAATCTGAATAAGGCATCCACGAAACATCAGTACCATTATAATTGGCGATGCCGACCCTGGCGTCGCATTTTCCCCCTGAAGTTGGGGACAAAGTTGTCGTTCGACAACATCCACTGTCAAATGCGGTGGAACATTTTGCGACTAACCTAGCTCCAAAATTTGAATGATCTTATGTCGTCAAGGGACTCGCGCCTCCTGTAATAGCAGAAGTCGTAGAACTGGCAACTAACAAAACAGCGCACCTAAGCGGACTAAAACCGTCCCTGCCCATAGGAAGATGAACCTCAAAAACAATAAAATCGAGGAGTAATGCAGGCGGTTTCGAAAGAGTCTGGAACAAGAACATGCGAAAAGAAAACGAACTATATTCATGGTATATGACGATGTCTCACGCTTAGAAACAACAGCTCAGCAACTACTAGTGGACAATTTCGTCAACGATTTGGATGACTGTGAAGCCAAATTTCTCGAATGTTGTGACGATAAACTTGTAGAGGAACTGCACCGTTCGTTCTTTGGCCATAACGACATTACTGTCAGTCATCGCCCACTGTCGCCCCAGTCGCAGTCAACCATGGACGAAGACGATGATAACGACAAGCGACCTACTCCACCGCGACACCACGGCCTGGAGATGATGGATGTTACCGATGCCCAGTACCAATACCTTAATGCTACGAACGCCAACCGAGAGTTCGGCTACTAGTCCCTAGAAAGCGGCTTCAGCCACAATACCCGGTCCCGGCCGCTGGCCAGCCAAACAGACCGACAGCAGGAACCGGAGCACTGTGGCACCTCTTCCCAAAAACCGTGGCAAAAATACAAAATTTGATGACAAAATTTTGTAAAATGAATGATTACATCGTACAAAGAACTTCTTACTGATGCCAGTTCAAAAGCGTTTTTCTTAATTGGTTGAATATTATAGCTGGTGGAGCTGCTTAAGGTCGGCAGTTTTTTAGGAAGTCCCAAAAAAGGTGACTTAAAAAAAATAGGTAGGGCAGAAAAAGAGGCAGTTATAAAATTCTAAAAATAAATGTCTACGATGATTATATACAAAATTTAAAAAAAAAATTTATTTGTAGGGTCATTTAGTGGGCGGAGGGGGAGGAGGGGGTAGGGCAGAAACAGGCAGTCATGAAATTCTAAAAATAAATGCTTGGGATGATTATATACAAAATTGAAATTTCCTTTTTTTGATAGGGTCATATAGGGGGCAAAGGGGGAGGAGGGGGTAGGGCAGAAATCGGCAGTCATAATGCTCTAAAAATAAATGCTTAAGATGATTATATACAAAATTTAAAAAATTATTTTTTTTTGATAGGGTCATTTAGGGGGCAAAGAGGGAGGAGGGAGTACGGCAGAAACAGGCAGTCATAAAATTTAAAAAAATAATACTTGGGGTGATAATATACAAAATTAAAATTTCTTTTTTTTTGATAGGGTCATTTATGGGGTAAAGAGGGGAGAGGGGGTAGGGCAGATACAGGTAGTCATAAAACTCTAAAAATAAATGCTTGGGATGATTATATACAAAATTTAAAAAAAAAATTTATAGGGTCATTTAGGGGGCAAAGGGGGAGGATGGGGTAGGGCAAAAATCGGCAGTCATAAAGCTCTAAAAATAAATGCTTGAAATGATTATATACAAAATTTAAAAAAAAAAAATTTTTTGGTAGGGTCATATAGAGGGTGAAGGGGGAGGAGGGGGTAGGGCAGAGTAGTTCCAGGTTACGTCTCAGCTTCGTCATTAAGGCTTAAAAATTTTATTTTTAAAGAAGTAGGCTTAAGTAAAACAATTTGTTAAATTTTTATGCTATTTTTGCATATAATAACGCCCACTGAAGTGGGCGGGGTCAAAAAATATTTTTATTTTATTTAATGGCTCCAAGTTTAAGGCGTTGGACCGTATTTGGCATAGAAATATATCATTTGCTTAACAAAATAACCAAAAAACTTTAAAAATTATGTTGTTTTTTCTGGGTTGGTTTAGTTCTTGTTAGGGGAACTTTCTTCCCTCCTGCCCGATTTAGCCCATCTTCGAACTTAACCTGCTCTAAGCTTTAAAATATATCTATACCAAATTTTAAGGGTCTAAGTCTTTTCGTTTGGACTGAATCGTGATTTCCACAGACGGACGGACGAACGGACATGCTCAGATCGTCTTAGATTTCATCACTGATCAAGAATATATATACTTTATGGGGTCTGAGATGGATATTTCGATGCATTACAAAAGGAATGACAAAGTGAATATACCCTCCAAATTATTTTGCGGAGTCGCCACTAGAAGACGACTACAACGAAGACGTCCAGCAACTACCGGACACACCAGGACGGAAGTGGTTCAATCCACTTCGAAACATAGGATCACCACCACTTACGCTGAGCGACACACTGTCTATACCCGACTACTCTACATGTACTCCTCGGGAATATCACCCTCAAGTCCACTATCAGCTCAGCGGGGCACACAGAAACCCTTACCAGCCAGTCAACCACCAGATGCGATAAAGCACAGAGGGCCCATCGAGATTCCGCTCGCCAACGTTCCGCCCGAGTTCCAGCAGCTCATCGCCCAAAAGTCGGAAACCCGACAGGCACCCCTACGACTCCGATTCATCACCAGCAGCGCCTTAAAACACTTCCGGATCAATGTCCCCTGCTCAGGAAATATCCGGGTGTGTCGAATCGGTTGAAAAGAAAGCATCTCGGAACGAAGGGGGCAATGTGATGACCAAAAGCCCCTCTGGTTATTTTTGGGCACATCAACCGGATGTCATTAATTTTTATTAACCTACCATTTCTTGCCACATACCGAATTGTCAGTTTTTTTCCTATAAATTATATTTGAATGTAATTATTATTTCCAATGAATTATATTATTATTCTGTTAAGTAAAATTGTATTAATTTTCATTTAAGTATGATCATACAAACTGATCAGCCGGTGCCCCATTGTGCGCATGTATGATTTGAACCTGTTAAATGGTTTCCTATATAAAAAACCGACAGACATACATATGTACGTATGTACTCCGCAGTTAATTTTGTTTCAATGTTCTGACACAAGAAAAATTTTGATGCAATTATTGAAAAAGAGATGCAACATATTTTATTAAAAAGCTATCGAAACTTTTTTTGTTTCATAAATTTTACAGATTTTATTAAGTTTTTTCCTTTTCCTGTAAAGTAACAACAAATCGAGTTAAGCCTTTTTCAATATAAGCCATCGATATAAGTCTGTATACGTCTGCATGTAACTGTACATCAAAATCGTAGAGTAAGAATTTATCATAATAACGAAGTTATTCGCCAATGAATTGTATTTAATACGAGGGCAGATTTATATTGAAGCTACCTAAGTAGGAAAAAAATTTTTTTTTTAAAACCATTTATTACTCAACATAGTCTCCTTTTAGCTGAATACAGTAAGTAAGACGATTTTATACTAACTTTTTTATACCATCTGAATAATACGATTTTGGGAAAACAATCAAAATACGCGTTAGTTTCGGTAATCACTTCTTCGTTTGAGATGAATCTTTTTCTCGCGAGCCATTTTTTCAAATTTGGAGACAGAAAAAAGTCACTAGGAGCTAAATCTGGACTATATGGTGGATGATCAACCAATTCGAAGTGTGTTTCACGTAATTTTGGCATCGTATCTAGTGCTGTGTGAATCGGTGGGTTGTCTTGAAGAAAAGCATTTTTTCTTCTTTAAATGTAGTCGTTTTTTCTTGACTGCATCAATCAATTGATCCAATAATGCACGATAATACTCTCCCCTGATTGTGGATCCTTTTCAAGATTACCGATGAGCAATATTCCGTGTCCATCCCAAAATACAGTGGCCATAACCTTCCCAGCCGATTTCTCTGTCTTCGCCTTCTTCGGAGCACTTCCGCCAGCTTCCACCCATTGTATCGATTGATTTTTGGTTTCAGATGTGCAGTGGTGCACCTACGTTTCATCAACAGTTATTAATCGACGCCAATAATCAACAGGATTACGCTTTATCATGTCCAAACACCGATGTGAAGTGGTCTGTCGAACTCGTTTTTGTTCGACACTGAGTAAACGCGACACCTATCTCGCCGATAGCTTTTTCGTATGCAAATTTTCATGCAAAATGTTGAACGCACGTTCATATGATGTGTTTACCATTTCAACAATCTCACGTAACTTGACTCGGCGATCATTCACAACGATAGGATTTTCTTGATATTTTCTTCAGTAACCACCTCTTTTGGCCTTCCTGCTGATGGTATTGTTGCAGTGCTTGTTCGGCCGCGTTTAAATTCAGCAGTCAAATATTTTACCATTTAATCTGACGGAGCAGACTCACCGTAATGTTCATCGACCTTTTCTTTTCTCTCTTTCGCAGTTTTCCCTTTCAGATAATAGTGTTTAATCACTGCACGAAATTCACTTTTTTCCATTTTTCAAGAAACACAAAAGTTGCTTACTTCAAACGACTACAACAAATAAACTAATCGATGAATTTGGGTGAAATTTTAACAGCTGACGTTTGACAGACCGCAATTTCAAACAAAAAAGTTTCGTGTGTTTGCTGCCATCTAGCGCTAGGTAGCTTCAATATCAATCCGCCCTCGTATCAGTTGCCATATTAAGTTTTTGTAAAAACTAAATTAAGAAACAATATGCTGTGCGCAAGTATAAATGGGCGCAGCAGAATTAAATACGGTTCAGTTCTTGGGTATCCATCGTGGAGTATTAATAGGATTGTATCCGTAATGCTGAATGAATTTGGCTATCGTGGTTTTCATCAAGTCATTTTGTGATTGAGCCTAGGAGTGGGTAATTAGCGAACCACTTTCTAATAGGAGTGCGTCCGTACGGGAAGCGTGCTCGTTGCTCACCCATAGCAAGTGTCTCTAGTAGATTCAGCCCGGTTTAATCAAATTACGAAAACACCCAGACTAAGTTTGTTGTACCTAATAGGAAGACTTCCGTACTGGTGAACGAACAGTGGGGATCGCCTCCAAGCGCGCACAAAATTAACTTATCTGAAAGTGATAACATGCTTAAAAGAAATCTTAGTTTATTTTTAAATTGCTGAAAAAACTATTTCTATACAATACTGTTTTAAGTAAGGATGTCACAATTTATTGGCCTATCAAATAAATATATAAAACAATATACATATTGTCTCAATTAAATTAGTGCTTTTTGTTTATTATGTGGTCAATTTTCTCTATATGCCTGCATTTCATTGGTTCTTACACCAAATCATCAGTAGACTTTAACCTAATTAATTAATTAATTCTCAATTAATTAATTGAGTAATCAATTGAGAATTACTCAAGCAAAACCATAGGATTTGAAATTCAAGAAAACTCAACAAACAAATTTTATTCGATATAAATCTAATTAATCTGCCGTTGGGAAACAATAAAAGTATATAAAAAAGGCACAATGAAAAACAAAATCTACATAATCTATGAAGTAGTTGAATTCAAATGGCCTCCACCTTCGGTGACACGTGTGCGACATTTAATCAAAATGTTATTCATTACTGCCTGTAGGACCGACAATGAACCTTAATG
Organism: Linnaemya tessellans; assembly: GCA_951800035.1. Classification (NCBI taxonomy): domain Eukaryota; kingdom Metazoa; phylum Arthropoda; class Insecta; order Diptera; family Tachinidae; genus Linnaemya; species Linnaemya tessellans. The sequence continues at coordinate 94,359,860 of OX637535.1, read as the reverse complement.
AAAATGTGGATGCAATTACATCTCTAAAGCGCCGCAGTATCCAACATCTTGTTTCATTACCCAATTCTCCATTTTCGTTAAATCTATAACTTAAAATAAAACAAGTTAAAGTGCTATATTCGGCTGTGCCGAATCTTAAATACCCTTCACAGATGTAATTCTTCTTTCTTCCTTGCTAAAACAGAAAGTAGGTTTAATTAAGTTTTACTTGACAAAAAAATTTTAATTTTTAAACTTTTTGGTCACTTTCATGTACCATAAAACATATTATTTGTTCAACCCTGGAGTCGAAATTCTGATTTTTTAAGATTTTAATACTAATTTTGTTCTTCCTTGAATTATAAAATAGTTTTAATTAGCAAAAGACACAACGTCAATTACCTATTTGGTTACTTTTATATATTTCAATTTCCCAACCCTGGACACGAAATTTAATTTTTTTTACCAATGCAACTCTTAATGAGGCATGAAACAGTTTCATTTAAAGAAAGCCTAATATGTGTAACCATTTTGGTCACTTTCATGTACTAGAAAATATTGCAGCTATCCAAATCTACAATCTAAATTTTGATTTTTTTTTTTTTAATTTTTGATACCAATTTTGTTTTTCCTGAACTAAAAAATAGTTTTAATTAGTAAAAAACCGACATTAGTTGTCTTTTTGGTTACTTTTATGTATACAAAAATTTCAATTTCTTATCCCTGGAAGCGAAATTAAACTTTTTTACCAATCCTAGTCTTCATTAGCTATAAAGTCGTTTTATTTAAGAAAAACTTAAAATTTGCAACCATTTTGGTCACTTTCATGTAGTACAATATATTCTATGTACCAAAGAAACGTTAAACTTGCCAACCCTGGAGGTGAAATTTTAATTTTTTACCAATGCAACTCTTCATGAGGTATAAAGTAGTACTATTTAAGAAAAATTCACAATTTTCAACCATTTTGTTCACCTTCATGAACTATAAAATATTGCACTTGTCCAACCCTGGATTCAAAACTTTGATTTTTTTTTTTGGAAATTTTTGATACCAATTTAGTATCTCCTAAAATATAAAATAGGTTTAGTTAGCAAAAAAAAAACAACGTCAATTGCCATTTTGGGTACTTTTATGTATTAAAAAATTTCAATTTCCCAACCCTGGAAGCGAAATTTAAATTTTTTTATCAGTGCAACGCTTCATGAGGTATAAAGTAATTTTTTTAAGAAAAATTTCAAATTTTTAACCATTTTGGTCACTTTCATGTTCTATTAAATATTGCACTTGTCCATCGCTGGACTCGAAATTTTATTTTTAATTTTTGATACCAATTTGTTACAGAAAAACTTAAAATTTTCAACAATTTTAGTTACTACATGTACTACAAAATACGGAATGGGCTGAAAAAAAATTTAAATTTTCCATCCCTAGAAAAAAAAATGTATTTTTTTAGTTTTTATAGACCATTGAGGCTTTCCAAAGCACGAAATAGGTTTTATTTACAAACATTAATTGAAATAATATCAATAGTTATTGAAATCATTTCGAATCCAACGGTCCAAGAACGATGTCTCTAGCTCTTCTGGGGGCTTGGGAAAACCGATTTCACGTACAGACGGACGGACAGACGGACATCGCTCAATCGTCATCGCTATTAATAAGGATCCAGAATATATATACTTTATGGGGCCCTATATTGATATCAAAAATATTACACACGGAATGACAAACCTATAAATACCCTTTCACTTTTTTGTGAAGGGTATAAAAATTAAGAACTTGTTAACGGAATTTCAGAAAACAGAAAAGGACGCCGGACACGCAAAAGTGCCAAAATTGGGAAACTGAATCAAAAACTTACACCAGAAGTGGACAATTAATTCAACTGACAACACTTACGATATAATGAAAAATATTAATTTTGCAAATTGATAAATTTTTACAAAGTTTCCCAATACTGAGCGAAAAAAATATTATAATTTGAGGTAAAACTGAAGAAAAATTACTGAAAATTTCAAATAAAAAATATAAAAGCAGACTTTTTCGTATAAAAAATGGACCAGAGATAAAGATTGTTTTTTAGCTGCATGAGACTCATCGACATCGATTTAATTTGACAGCTGAAACCCCATTCCCATCAGTGTTGACTTTTCTGTACCGTAACTTTTTTAACGTGAAGATGAGATATAAATTAGTCGTGAAAAATTAGCACTTGTCCATTGTAGTGACCATTTACATCAGGGGGGCTACTCTGTAATGCGATGCGAATGAAAAACTGAACGCATTTGTATGCTATTTACATTGAAATGCGAAAGCAATTCCGTTCGCATCGCAATACAGAGTAATCCCCCAGGACTTAATTATATGTGATTACATTTTGATTAAAAAAGAATCAGATGAAACGAACTATAAGAGAGTTTTAAACAAAATAAATCAGTTTCTATCCTAGCGAAACTGCGGTCAGCCGTCATGTCGCAATGTTTTTAACACCAACACGACTGAGAATTTGTGTACCGACTCTGGGAATAATAAGTTATATCAGCTATTGCCGAATAGGAATTACAGATTATTTTCCAGTGTTGCAATTTATTTCTACATGCAACGATGTGGATGTTGATCGATCTATATTATAGGTGTTCATGTTTTGATTTGTACAGCATGAACAGGCACGTTTTAAATGATAATCATAAACAATTAATTTAAATATTTTTAGCGTATCAATGCGGAACATCAGTAAAAGCGGGGAACTACTATTTAAAACAATTCGTTAAAATTAAACAATGAGGGAGAAAACAAGGAAGTTTTAAAAACAAGCTGAGTGAACTGTAATTAAGTTGTTTTTGCTAGGAAACTCTGGGACGGTTATATTTTACTAGGGGTAAGAACATTGCAACCACAACAAATATTTATTTTATTTTATTTAGTTAAATTGTTAGAAAGATAATTTAATTTACGTATTTGAATTTTAGTACAAAAATCATGCACTTTACAAATGCATAAATAAGTAATTGCTGAAAAACTTATGATTATTTTACGTTGAAAAGTTGTGGCGTAAAAACATTTCTACCGAATTAAAATAAAATGTTAAAAGTCTTACTAATTCTAATTGCTGTAGTGGCTGCCGACGCTTTTGGACTTTCCTATCAGGGTTACAGTGAGTGAATTTTTCTTAGGTGTGCTTTGTACTAAATAATATATATTGATTTGATTTTGTATGATTTTAAGATAAATATTTGTTTGATGAGATTGAGTCATTAAATAATGACGTGAGTCTCTCCCGCCATCGACGTGGTGCTGACGGTACTATATTGACGTGTTGTACTGGCGACAAAATTAATTATATCATGGATAATAAAGTTAAACAGATCACTAAACGCTGTATATCTGAGCACAAAGAAAGTAAGTACAAGCGTTACAAAATTAATCACATCAAATAATATTTTGATCTGAAGTATTTGCAATATATGACTTTTCAATACTTAAACGATAAAAAGTTTGCTTTAGGGAAGTATGAACCCGGAGTGTTTCTGTTTGAATTACACTTTCGTAGCACCTTTTAACTCTGCTTCAGGGTGCAAGCAGCTATAAAATTTATTGCAAATGTAACGGAAGGAAAAATTCAAGCGAAGCTATTTCCATACAAGTTTACTGCTAAGTAAACATTTTTATACACAATATCCTGCTATACACATTCTGAAATTATGACAACTAAATTTTGTGTATTAAAATTCTTAAGTTGCAATCTGCACAAAAGTTTTTGTATCAGACACTCAAAGGATGTAAAAGAAAAAAATTTCATTTGAGTTCATTTTAGCTCAAACCTGAAGAGTGTGTTTCGTTAAAAACAACTTGTTTTAAGAAATCATTCTTTACAACATCATTCACTTTGGAAAGAAAAGGGTTTAAAGGCATTTATTGCAAATTACACCAGATTGACTAACAATAGTTGAGGACCTAAAACACTAATTTCTTAACGAGTAAAACAATTTTCTATGTGGTTATAAATTGTTTATTAAAGTGGAAGGGGAATTTATTTGAAATACATTTTGCAGAGGACTTTGCGTCGAATTGGTTGGACAATATGTCCCAGTCAACATTAAAGAAAATTGCAATTTTGTAATTTTGCGTTGCCGAAATCTCGGGACTCAGAGATAATTTTTTTTTTTCATATAAATAAATAAAGATTCTTTCGAGTTGGGAGTCGTATATGTTAACAGGAAACTGAAACTATATATATATTTTCTATTTCAATTTCTGTTCGATAACACGATTCTACTTTAAATTCAAATATTGTGACTGTCTAATTTCAACAATTACAAAATGTTTCCTCTTTTGTTTTCTGTAGCCAATAACAGCGACTCCGATGATTTTGACATGGTGCCACATGAATGTATATATGAATGTGTTTACCGTAAAATGGATTTAATCGACCGAAATGGCGAATTCAATCGAGAGGAACTTATTAAATTTTATGACCTTTTTGAGGTCGTAGAAATTAAATGGAAAAAATATGCTTTTGCTGGATACATAGACGCGTGCTTAACTAGGGTTGCATCTATTCCAAAAGATATTGAGTGCAGCATGGCTGCTATGACTTTCGGTGTCTGTATGGTTGGCAAATTCCGTTTAGGTTGTCCGGCTGATTTGCGTATTGATTCCGAGCAATGTAACGCGTCTAGAAAAATGTTGACAGATATCTAGAGCGGCACAATTCAAAATTAATTTATGACAAAATCGTATTTTTCAACAAAAATGGTTTAACAATTTTACTGCCGATTTCACAATGTCGACAGAGTTCTTTCTTTCTTTCGTATAAATACGTTTGAAACAAAAACAATTTATAAAATTTTGTTTTTGTTTCTAACATATTTGCGCGAAAGAAAGAATTCATTCGACATTGTGAAATAGGCAGTTAATGTAATAATTTTTAAAATGAATTGTGAAATAAAGTATATTGGCGTAAAAAACATTAATTCTTTGTTTTGAATTTGAGAATTGGTGGGTACGAAATATTCACTTTGTCATTCCGTTTGTAAAGCAGCGAAATATCCATCTAAGACCCCATAAAGTATACATATTCTTGATCAGTGAAGAAATCTAAGAGGATCTGAGCATGACCGCCCGTCCGTCTGTGGAAATCACGATTCTGTCCAAACGAAAAGAGCCAGACTCTACCCTCCTCCTCCCCCTTTGCCAGCCAAATGACCCTATAAACATTTATACCAAAAATTTACTTTTAGTGTTTTATGACAAAGGTGAAATGTCTCCCCCACGGTCCTTGCAATATCGACCCTGACAAAATACAGTTTTAATAACCTCCAAAAAGAATTGGACCCCATAAGGTATATATATTCTCCATCAGTGATAAAGTCTAAGACGATCTAGCAGTTCCCATACGACGAAGGTAATATGTTCTCTGATCTTCCCCTGGCCTACCCCTAAGCCCCCCTTTTCGCCCTAAATGACCTTATCAAAGAAATTATTTTTTTTTTCTACACTTAACTACCCCGAAAAATCAGTTTTTAAGTTTTTACGATTTAGGTGAGATAGGACCTCTGACCCAGCAGGTTACACATTTTAAATTTATCTGAGTTTATTTTTTGCACGTTAATATAAAATATTTATAGGTAAGTTTTAATGCTGACGGAAAGGCGGCTCAGTCATGCTCCTCGTCACACTTTGGAAACGACCGTATTTATTTTTTATACCCTTCACAAAAAAGTGAAAGGGTATATATAGGTTTGTCATTCCGTGTGTAATTTCTTCGATATTCATTTGGGACCCCATTAAGTATATATATTCTGGGTCCTTATGAATAGCGATTACGATTGGGCGATGTCCGTATGTCTGTACGGTTTTCCCAAGCCCCCAGAAGAGCTAGAGACTTCGTTCTTGGGCCGTTGGATTGGAAATTAATAAATAGAATGGTATTGAAATTCAGAAAGATCCGAAGTAAGGTTCCAGTGCTGGGAAGCTTACACCAATTTCTCGACGCAAAATTTATACCAAAAACAAAATATTTTTTTTAATGTTTGTAAATTAAACTTACTTTGTGCTTTGGGAAGAGTCAATGGTCTATTAAAAACTAAAAAAATAAAAAAAAATTTTCCAAGGATGGGAAATAATTTTTTTCGGTTACATGTTGTAGCTAAAATTTTTAAAAATTTCAAGTTTTTCTTTAACAAAACGTCTTTATACGTCATGAAGATTTGCATTGGCCAAAAAAATTTTTTTAATTCAAATTTTGCTTCCCAGGGTGGGAAATTGCATTTTTTATACGTGAAAGTAATCAAACAGGAAGTTGTTGTTGTTGTTGTTTTTTTTATAACTAAAACTGTCTTATAATTTAGGAAGAACAAAATTGGTATCAAAAATTCAAAATATGAAATAAAATTTCGAATCCAGGGATGTACAAGTGCAATATTTAATAGTACATGAAAGTGACCAAAATGGTTAAAAATTTTAAATTTAAAAAAAAAAAAAAAATTACGTAATACCTCATGAACCGTTGCACTGATAAAAAAAACAAAAAATTAAAATTTCCCTTGCAGTGTTGGGAAAATGAAATTTTTTTTTTTTGGTACATGCAATATTTTGTAGTACATGTAAAAACCAAAATGGTTGCAAAATTCAAGTTTTTCTAAAATAAAACTACTTTATACCTCATGTAGATTTGCATTGATAAAAAAAATTTTAAAAATTAAAATTTCGCTTCCACGGCTGGGAAATTGAAATTTTTTTTATACATAAAAGAAACCAAAAAGGCAATTGACGTTGTTTTTTTTTTGCTAAAACTATTTTATATTTTAGGAAGAACAAAATTGGTATCAAAAATTCAAAAATAAAATATTGAATCCAGGGTTGGACAGGTGCAATATTTTATAGTTCATGAAGGTGACCAAAATGGTTAAAAATTTTAAATTTTTCTTATATAATACTACTTTATATCTCAGAGTTGCATTGGTAAAAAAAAACAAAAAAAATTAAGTTTCACTTCCAGGGCTGGGAAGTTTAAAGTTGTTTTGGTACATGCAATATATAGTAGTACATGAAAGTGACCAAAATTGTTGCAAATTTTAAGTTTTTCTTAAATAAAACGACTTTATACCTAATGAAGACTAGGATTGGTAAAAAAAATTAAAGTTTCACTTCCAGGGCTGGGAAATTTAAATATTTTTTATACATAAATGTAACCAAAAAGGCAACTAACGTCGGTTTTTTACTAACTAAAATTATTTTTTAGTGCAGGAAAAACAAAATTGGTATCAAAAATTAAAAAAAAAATAAAAATTTAGATTCGAGAGGTGGATAACTGCAATATATTGTAGTACATGAAAGTGACCAAAATGGTTACAAATATTAAGTTTATCTTAAATAAAACTATTTCATGCCTCATTAAGAGTTTCATTGAAAGTACCTAAAACGGCATTGAAAAATGCATTAAAACGCAGTGCATAGAAAAGGGGGTGTTTTGAAAAAAACTCACACATAAGCCCATTGGCCTCATTTGAGAACGGCCATTTTTTCCCACATGCAGAATTTGTTTGTTATTTTTTTATGTAAAGTATTTATTTAGATCTTAAACACTAATAAAAAAAAGTTTTTTATATATCAGAAAAAAATTAAATTAGTATCAAAAAATTAAAAATTCGGTTCCAGGGTTGGAAAATCGAATTTTTTTGGTACATACATTTGGTACCCACATAAATTCCCAATTCTGGTTTTTTTAGTGAATTAAACATATATTATGTTTCGCTAAGAATTAAATTGGTATTAAACATTTTAAAAACTAAAAATTCGGTTCCAGGGTTGGAAAATCGACATTTTCTGATTCAATAAAGTAACCATATAACTTGCTCTTTTTGATTTTTATGATGAATTATACCTACTTTATATATCAGCGAGAAAAAATTGGTTTTAAAAACGAAAAGAATCGAAAAGACGATTCTACGGTTGGACAATTAAAACTTTTTGGGGTACATAAAACGGATTTTTTCTTTTTTTATAAATAAACATATTTAATATATTTGAAAGACGTTCAGAGGTATTAGAAATAGCTTCCTAGCCGAAAAATGTAAACGAAAAGAATTACATCTGTGAAGGGTATTTAAAAGAGCTATTAGACACGCATACTTGTCTGCAAACATGTGTGATGGCATACTTTGTGCTTTGCTATTACACTATCGAACATTGACGGCATACTTCAGTACATAGAAATTTTTGAAGCGAAAGCATGGCAATGAATCGGAAAGTTTAACGGCTATGGTTACCAATGAAATACTATTACAACCTATTTTTATTAATTTTTCTTTTAATTTATTGTATCCAATAATTTTTAATTGCTTATGGTGTTATAATCTGATTTTATTTGCCACAATTACGGCAGGCATTTATATTGTTTAATTGTTATGAAATTTTTATTTGACCCATTGTTGTCACAATACTATTATATATAAATGAAATTTATTTGTTGGTGGTTAAGCAATGTCTATGTGCATTTCATTGGTGCTTTACTAAATCGTCAGTAGATTTTAAGAACTGTGGTTAAAGTCTACTGACGATTTGGTAAAGCACCAATGAAATGAATATAGACATTGCTTAACCACCAACAAATAAATTTCATTTATATATATTGTTTAATGAATTCTTCCCAAAAAATTATGTTACCAATACCTTTTTTTACAACTTTCCGATTAGCACACATCAGCGTCAACAACCGAACTGAATTTTTATATGAAGTACGACAGACACGCTATTAGACGAGTATGTTGGTATGCGACAGACATCAGAAAATCAAAAATTTTTGAAAACCAACATACATGTCAGACGTACTCGACATACATGCTATTAGACAGTGAGATTTGGCATGCCATCACACATTTCTGCAGACAAGTATGCGTGTCTAATAGCCCTTTAAGATTCGGCACAGCCGAATATACCACTTTTTGGTTTTTTTTGCTAAATAAAACTGTCTTATAATTTAGGAAGAACAAAATTGGTACAAAAAATTAAAAAATAAATAATAAAATTTCGAATCCAGGGATGGGCAAGTGCAATATATAATAGTACATGAAAGTGACCAAATGGTCAATCAATGGTTAAAAATTTGATATTTCTTTTAAAAAATTTACTTTATACCTCATGAAGCGTTGCCCTGATTAAAAAAAAACAAAACAAAAATTAAAATTTCGCTTCCAGAAAATTAAAGTTTTTTTGGTACATGCAATATTTTATAGTACATGTAATAACCAAACTGGTTACAGAATTTTAGTTTTTCTGGAAAAAACTACTTTATGCCTCATGAAGATTTGCATTGATAAAAAAAATTTAAATATTAGAATTTCGCTTCCAGGGTTGGCAATCGACGTTGTTTTTTTTTCTGCTAACTAAAACTATTTGATATTTTAGGAAGAACAAAATTGGTATAAAAAATTCCCAAAATAATCTAAATTTAGAATCCAGGGTTGGACAAATGCAAGTTCATGAAGGTGACCAAAATTGTTCAAAATTGTAAATTTTTCTTAAATAATACTACTTTCATAAAGAGTTGCATTAGTAAAAAACGAACTAATTAAAAACTAGGATTGCAGAACATAATACTGATCAAAGAGATATAAATTGACAAAAAAAACTGCATTATCTTCACATTGTGCTAGATTTAATCATTATCCAAACTTTGAAAATGTTTCAATATTAAACACAGAAAATAATTATAAACGTAGATTTATGTTAGAAATGTTACACATAATCAATACACCAATCACCAACAGAATTAATTTTAAGGCAGGTACAGAAAATGTAGCTCAAAATTATAGACACCTAGTTCATAAAAGATGGATAGTAGATAGATAAAGAAGTTTTGTTACTGTTCAAATATGTTGTTTATTTTAATTTGTTTTTAAACTTTTTTATTTTTGTTGAAAAAATATTTGTATATGTTTATAATTTATTTAAATTTTTTTGAGACATTTTGAATTTTGTTGTTAATTAGGTATATATGTTTATACGTATATATGTATGTATATGTTTATAGACTACATATGTATGTATACATTTATATGAATAGAGTAAAAAATTGTTTACAAAAATTTTTTAAAATATATATACATGTATACGTTTAAATATACTGTTATAATATCCCTGCTGGAGGATAAGCGTTAATTATCTTTAAGCTACTGGTACGATTACTAGTATAGAAAGCAGTAGTTCAAAAGGTGATTAGTACTTCAAGTAGTTCATTTGTAGACTGATTTGACTTGTAGAATTTCATATTACTTTTTGATAATGTTTTAAAGCGAATGGCTGATTCTCATTTTCATTTATTTTATTTTTAATTGTTACAATTTTTAAACAAATTCAAACTTGAAACAAAGAATAGTATTAGAAGACTTTCCCACCTGCTTATCAGTTTATTTATTCGATAATTTATGTAATTCAGCCGCAGTTTTCTTGTGTGTTAAAAAAGTAACATTTTAAAAACTAAATAAGAGGAACTTTCCATTTCCTCTTATAAACTAAGAATTGATGAACCAAAAATTGCTTGTGAAGACAAACAAAGACTTAACAAATTTCATTGAGTTTAAAAAACCAATAAATTTAGGGATTTTTTTATATATTAACCAGTTCTTAATGCAGAACTGATTATACTAGTATCCGACTAGAAGAAATTATACTAGTACTCATCTAGTACTAATAGTACTAGTAACCCCCTAGTTTCCATGTAGTACCAATCAAGAATGATAAAATAAAGATTACGCCTTGCGCATGATTTACCGTTTGATGACGTATTTGTTCCCTCGAAGAGATTGCCAAATGTTTATTATATGCAGAAGTCGGCGGCGGGTTGCAAGTGAGAATAAAATTTATTTTTGAGAGTCACAAACATGCTTTTACTGAGCAAATATAGTTACTCTCATTCTCGTACGAACCTTCAATGGAGATGTTGTTATTGTCGTTGTTGTATATTTATGAAAAAATACCTTGAAATACCTTGCTGTTGTTGCTATTGTCGTTGTTGTGTTTATGAAAAAAGTGTATGGAGAAAAATTTTATTTTCTCTCACTCATCAAACTTACAATGAAGATGTATGTGTTTGCCGATACCTGATTATATGCAACACTAATACTTTCTCGTACAAAATTAATATATTATGCTATATTTGGCAACTCTTCACACAATTTACTCAGAGAGATTTCCAATTTACTCAGAGTGTTTTCCAACAAGCAAACTAAATCGGATTTATGAAAGTGCAAGTTTTGTGTTATATTTTATAATAAATTGTGTTACATTTTAAAATAAATATATTAAAATAATTATTAAATAACTTAAAGTGTAAAAAAATTATTAAAACTTGATATTTAAAGCTCATAAGCTGTAAACCAAAAAACCTAAATTAAAGAGAAAAGAGAACAAAAAGAGCAAGCATGAAATGTGCAGTGGGCGATTGCAAACAAAGTAACAGCAAAAAAAAAAAACAAGTGAGAAATAATTGTGTTAAAATGTAACATTGTTACAAAAATTTTTTTTTGTTTTCAAAAAGCTGTGTCATTTTATAGTTTTCCAATAGTTTGCAAGCAAAAAAATTTGTTTTGAACGGGGAAAAAAGAAAAATAATTAGCAATTGGGTTCAATATTTATATAAAAGAACTATAAATTAACAATTTCAAATAAAAAAACCTGGAAAATAAAATAATTTTTTAAAATTGTTTATTATCAAACAAATTTAATTTGAAAAATCGCAATTTGCCCCAATGTCCAGTTTTTATAATAACATAATAGATCTCCAGTTGAATTTTATTAGCCAATCAGAACACATGTAGAGTGACGTCAGAGTTCCACCATGCACAGAAAAGTATTTTTATTTCAGCTTGTTGGCGTAATCTTTATTTTATCATTCTTGGTACCAATTGTACTAGTAATTTTCCAAACACACTCAATGTTAATTTGAGCATGAACATGGTATAGGAAAGTTCACAGTTGGGAACTAGTACTGGTGATTTTTGTACTAGTGCAATACTAATTTGATTCTAGTTCGATCTCCAGCAGGGATGTTTTTTAAATTTATTTAAATGTGTCCGTAACTTCCTGATTGTTGTTGAAAAATATGTTTATAAGTATATATGTATGTATATGTGTTTTTGTTTATATATATGTAGTATTAATTTGTACATATATATATATATATATATATATATATATATATATATATATATATATACATATCGTCACCTTAAAGACCAAACAACCTATCAGCAGTTTTCAAAAGTTTACAGGAGAGAGAAAAAACGTTATAAAATTGGAACTATTTGCAATATTGAACCGAAAATTATATATTATGATTAAAATGAAACCAGAAGTATATATCGGTTGAGAAAGCTTTGTTTTTCTAAACACAGCTTATGATATGGCGCTTAGGTAATTTGGAATTGTAAAAACCTGAAACCAAACAACCTATCAGCAATACTAATTAGTATGAATAATTAGGCATTCCTTTGAACACATAATTATTATTTACATTAAATAATAATACTTATAGTTTTTCTTACTTGTTTAAACAAAAAGTGCTTAATGTTTGCTTAAATTACACTATGCAACAAAATTAAACTTTTATCATGATTTTTGATGATTTATTTTCCTCTTTATTTAGTACGTCACGGCCTTTTAAAATAGAATTTTTTTAATTTTCCTAAAGTTTTTGATTTTTAAATAAAATTATAGGTGGTTTTACAAAAAAATCTACTTTTTTATTTATTGCAATGTTAATAACTAAATAAAAAGTTAAATTAATTAAATTAATTAAATTAAATAAAAAGAAAACATTTCATTAAATAAAGCTACCGCAAAAAAATTATTCAAAAGGAACTTGCATATCTGCCTCAAGATTATTTTCATTTATGGAATACATTTTATTGTGTTTTAGCACTTTTTTATGTTCTTTTCACTTCTAATAATAAATAAAATGTAATAAAACACAAACAACAACAAATCAAAAGTAACTGTGTTTCAAAAAAAAAAAAAATTCAAGTAAATGATTACTCTGATTTCTTTAGCGTGAGTGCTGATAGGTTATTTGGTTTCAGAAAATTGTACACTTGCTGATAGGGTATTTGGTAATTTGGTAATAGCTTGGTTATTTCTAATATTAGAAGTTTAAAATTTTGCATACATATGCTTTATGATATAGGGAATAATATTAAATAAAAAACTAAATTTTGAAAAATTTGCTGATAGGTTGTTTGGTCTTTAATGTGACGATATATATATATATATATATATATATATATATATATATATATATATATATATATATATACAGTATTGTTCGAAACCTAAGCAACTTTATCTAAGCAAAAAAGTTTCTTTATTCGAAATAAACCAATGAATTTTAATATTATTATGTCCTCTCATTTAAACTACATCAACAACAATTTGATTGAATTTATTTACAGTAAATAATAAACAAAACTAACTACATATTTTGCACAACTAATTACATATTTTTTTTTTAGAAATAGTTGCAACAATAGTAGAACAATACTGTATATATATATATATATATATATATATATATACATATATATATATGTGTGTGTATATATGTATGTGTATATGTATGTATGTATATATGTATGTGTATGTATGTATATATATATATATATATATATATATATATATGTATATATATGTGTGTGTGTATATATATATGTGTATGTATGTATGTATGTGTATGTATGTATGTATATATATGTATGTGTGGATATATATATATATATGTGTATATGTGTATGTTGGTATATGTATATATATGTATGTATATCGGATTAAAAATTGTTTTTATAAATGTCTTTTATATATATGTATATGCATGTATAGGTTTAAATATTTTATAATTGTTCATATGTATATTTAAATTTTTTTGAATCTTTTTGTATTTTGTTGACAAATAATTTTGTTTCATAAACAAAATATTATTTCATATAAAATAAAATAATTAATTTCCTGAAGAAGTCACACAAAGTAGTGACGAAATATTGAAATTAAAAATTAGATTAAAATAAAGAGAACTTGAGCTTAAAAATATCAGAATACAATAATAATTAAAAAGAGGTCAAGAAACCAGAAGAATTTAATTCCAAATTTTGTTTTTTAGTGAATTAAACCTATTTTATACTTCAGGGAAAATTAAATTGGTACATATTACAAATTCGGTTCCAGGGTTGGAAAATCGAAATATTCCGGTACATAAAAGGAACTTTTATCCCATGCGAAATTTTGGTCCTTATTTTCAGTGAATTAAACCTGATTTATACTTCGCTTAGAATTAAATTGGTACTAACAATTTTTAAATTAAAAATTCGGTTCCAGGATTGGAAAATCGAAATTTTTTTTTACATAAAATTTACCATATAAGTTCCTAATTTTGGGTTTTTGTGTATGAAATCTTTTTTATACTTCGGGAAGAGTTAAATTGGTATTAAAAACAAAAAAAATCTAAAAGAAGATTCTACGGTTGGACAATTAGAACTTTTTGGGTTACATGAAACGGATTTATACTTCTTGTTTTTAAATTAAACATGTTTAATATATTTGAAAGACGTTCGGAGGTATTAGAAATAAGAAAAGCCAAACATTTAGCTTCCGGAAAGTTTAAACGAAAATAATTACATCTGTGAAGGGTATTTAAGATTCGGCACAGCCGAATATAGCACTTTTACTTGTTTCTTGTTTAGTTAAGCCAAATACCATAAAAATGCAAACTTTAATAAAAATAAAAATCGAGTTTTTATTTACTAAATATTTGGAGGGTATTCAAGATTCGACCCGTCGTATAAAACGTTTTTACTTAGTTTCTATACAAATTAATTCCAAAGAGACTACTATGGTGTTCAGACATACACCTTAATAAAGCTTATCGCAATTAGTGCCATTATTGAGCTCAATTAAGTGTATAAAATGTTAATTATGCAATTGCTCAATTATCACTTAACTGCTATAACTACGAGTAAAATTACAAATGCAGGACTGCTAAAAAGTGTGTGTAGTAAGCAAAACACAACTCACTGAACAAAGTTAGTCGAGACTTTGCACCTAAAATGGGGAAAAAGTGAAAAAAACCATAAGCAAAATAGGTAGAGTTTTATGGCTGCCGATTTCTGCCCTAGCCCCTCCTTTCCCTTTGCCCCCTAAATGACCCTACAAAAAAAATTAAATTTTGTATACAATTTTCGCATGCATTTATTTTAGAGTTTTATGACTGCCGATTTCTGCCCTACGCCCTCCTCCCTCTTTGCCCCTAAATGACTATCAAAAAAATTTTTTTTTTATTTTGTACATAATCATCCCAAGCATTTATTTTTAGAATTTTATGACAGCCCTTGCCAGAGCGACCCCGCCAAAATACAGTTTTTATACCCTTCAAAGATAATTGGACCCTATAAAGTAAATATGTATATTCTTGCTTAGTGATGAAGTCTACGACGGTCTAGCAACGCCCATACGTTCGTCTGTGGAAAACATGATATTGTCTATTTTTGAACCCCGCCCCCTTTAGTGGGGGCGGGGGATATTATATAAAGGAACTCTGTCCCACCAAGTTAAACATTTTAAATTCACTTACTAAATATTTGCAGGGTATTTAAGATTCGACCCGGTCGAATATAAAATTTTTACTGTTTTTTTTGTAATTTTGCTAAGCAAATGATATACATATTTTTATGTCAAATAAGGTTCAACGTGTTAAACTTGGACGCCTTTAGTTGGCGTTATTATATGCAAAAATAGTGTAAAAATTTAAAGAATTGTATAATTTCAGCTGAAGCGTAACCTGATCCTCCTCTACCCTACCCCTTCTCCCTATTTTCCGACCAAATGACCCTATAAAAATTTTTTCTACCCCTTATTATACCAAAAATTTATTTTTAGTGTTTTATGACAAAGGTCTCTCCCACGGTCCTTGCCATATCGATCCCGACGAAATACCCTCCAAAAAGAATTGGACCCCATAAAGTACATATATTCCTCATCAGCGATAAAGTCTAACACGATCTAGCAGTTCCCATACGACGCAGGTAATATGTTCTCTAATCTTCCCCTGGCCTACCCCTAAACCCCCTTTTGTCCCTAAATGACCTTATCAAAGAAATTCTTTTTTTTTTCTACTCCGAAAATTCAGTTTTTAAGTTTTTACGATTTAGGTGAGATGTCTCCCTTAAGGCCTTTCTTGGAGTGACCCTTCATAGAGGTTTAAAATTGGGCACAGAAATATCACAAAGGACCTCTGACAGCGGGACAGACGGACAGAGCGTCAGACAGACATCGCTCAATCGTCATCGCTATTAATAAGGATCCAGAATATACTATATACTTTATGGGGTCCTATATTGATATCGAAGAAATTACACACGGAATTACAAACATATATACACCCTTTCACTTTTTTGTGAAGGGTATAAATTGGAGCAGTTAATCCTTTAACAACCACTTACCATCCATACCTGGTACAACAACAGTGTACAGTTGAACGTAATGGAATTCTTATATTTTATTTTCAGATATTTTAATGGGAACGAATACACATTGGAAAAATGCCGCTGCCTATTCCATTAGCATATTGGCATTGATTGCACAAGCAACCGCATTTATTTTCTGGCCAGCCGTAAACGATTTGCTAGAAGTTCAAATTTTAGTAGTACCACTATTATTAATATCATTTCGTTGGTGGGAGAATTATATTAACTCACATTCAAGCATCGGTATGTATGTACATATAAAGAATAATTACAAATATATGAATATATTGCCGTTTTTTCCTATTGTTAAAGATATTTAACGGAATGATTACGTTTTATTACCACAAACAATTAAATCAATACAATTAGTAGAAACAATTGGGTTCAAGAGAAGTTAAACGTTCACATGCTGTCATATGTCATACTCGAATCTTGTGAGAATCAGTATCACAAGCGAAATAACCGCTCACGAGCTAATTTTAATGTCGTAAATAATAAGATCTGTCATTATATTTGAATGATCTTAAAGAATTGAACCTAATTTCTAATTAAAGGTGTTTTTGTAAGTCAGATAAAAATGTAATGTATTTAGTCAGTTTAGATAAACTCTAAAGATTGATTCAATAACTGGTGACCACGACAAATGTTTTAACATGCAAGGCAACCAACCAATGACGCGAAGCTCCTTATCCTGTTGGTGGAAAATCAAGTATCGAAGAATTTATTAAAGAGCACTTTGAGACAGAAACATAGATGATCAGACTCTGAAACTATGTCATATTTAGGGTTCCCACCTTTTTTTGCGATTATAGTACATTGGGTTTGAAAGGTTAAGAAAAAAGTACACAGTATAAAAATTAAGTACAATTTATTTTTATTTATTGTTATATTTAAAAGCGTATTTTTTATTGCTTTTCGCAAGTTTTATCAAATAACTATCACTGCTAAACAATTGCACATCATTTTTACAGTCTATATTTAAATTAAAGTAAATAATTAATTCATTTTTTATCAGGTTCAGAGTAGCTTTGTTTCTTTCGTCTCTCCACTTGCTCTTCATTACAGAAAACACTCTCTCTGTAAATGCTGACGTGGCAGGAATAGAAAGTAAAAATGAAATGACTTTATACAAATTTGATAAATTATCATCAGTCTTATTAAATACTAGCTGCCATTTACTTGCAATAGATAACTCCGCAAAACCTTCAGAACTGAATATCTGATCATAAAGTTTATTGACTAACACAATTTCTCCATAAAGATCATCCATATTAATATTAAGTTTCTGTAGATTCAAATTTTCGATTATGTTCACAATATTATCAAATTCAATGTTTGTTTTTAAGTTTATGTATCTAATATTAAATAACCAGTTTGTGCTTTTAAAATTAAACCATTTATTCAGGTACTCCAAGGTTTTATCAATAAATAATAAAAAATTCGTGTGAATTTTGCTAGTCAGTTCCGGAGAAGACAACAACTTAATATTTTTGCTTGTTTCATATCCAAAGAAGAGATCTTGTTTTCTTTGTAATAGTCCATCTCCCAAATTTACCATTATCCCATGAATATCTAAAATTGTTATACAATTACCTTCTAGGCATTTTACAGCTTTATTAAATAAATTCAGCATGTGACTGCAAAAATGGAAATAAATTTCAATCATATGATTTTCATTCTTGTTGAGCATCAATAAATTTTGTAAAATTATTGGACAGTTATCTAAGCTTATAAAATAAGTTCGAATAGGTGACCAATTTAATAGTAACGTATCAATGCATGGCAAAAGCGAAAGCCATCTTGTTCCGACATGGCGTTTTACTTCATGGAAGTCTCCATCTACTGATGCTATAAATTTTTTCAACTCATCTCTTCTCACAGCAGAATGTGAAAAATGAGCATAAATTTTCAAAATTACATTTTCTATGTCATATGTCAAAAAGCTCATGGCATGCTTCACGCAATTATGCACTATGTGTGCATGACAGTTTCCTTTTATCAAACATGGTACCATATCTCTCATATTTGTAAATAAAGAATGATTGACACCAAAATTAGCATTTGTGTTGCCTGCACTTAGGGCAGATAAATATTGAAAGGATAATTGGTTTTGGTCCAATACCATCAGCAGACTCGTTACTATTTTCACAAAAATCTAGTAACTTGTTTTGAATGCCATTTCGTGCCGTAAAATATTGTATTACTAATGGAAATAGTTTTATATTTTTTTTTTGTTCGAAGCGTCTGTTTGCAAGCAGTAATATAAATTCTTTTTTTTTACATCATTTATTACATTCTGCATAGCATACGGCCCCAACACCTCTGTAACTAGTGCTTCCATTTTTGTTCTAGCTAGACGAATTCCTGTAGCTGCACTTGAATTGGTGCTGTTGGCTGAAGCAGTAGAACACGAGACTATGAAGCGGAGGGTCGTGAGTTCGAGCCCGCGCTAAGTCATGAAACATTGTGTTGAATTCTTCTAAAACAGCATTAGTGCGTGGTTGTGTTAGTTGTTGCCAGCCTGTTTCAATGATGAAGGCATAGTCACTGATCACTGAACATAATTGACAGCGACTGACACTATCATGTACTGAAAGCAGAGTAACAGCACCCACCTTCGTCGGCCCTGTAGCAAAAATTAGCCGACGAAGTAAAAGGTTGAAATAGCTACAAAAACAACTGTCTATCTTCTCATCTTTCCTAATCTGTCCCCTCAATACTATCCCCTCGTTTTCAGTTCCGGCGCAATGCATTGCATACTTATATAGGGGTCATCCCCTGAGTGCTGGTCCTACTCCTAAAAAAAAAAAAAAAATTGTCTTATTAAATTTTATAGTGCATTCCATGCTATTGTAGGACAAATTATGTTTTACAGCGTGATATGTTAGGGCTAACTCAGCTGCAACATTTTCTTTATCGCTGCAGAATGAACTTTTAGATGACGTGGAAGCAGAAATGTCTAGAAATTTCTCAAGTAGTCCAGATGTTTTCTTCATTTCTGATTTTGTTTTGTGTTGTTTTGTTTGCAGGTGTTGTTTAACCTAAAAATTATACGAATTTTTTTTTTTTTTTTATACACACCTATATTTATTTATTGTATCTTCAAATATGAACTAACAATAAGTAGTCAAATCTTAAATCTAAATATAATTATTAGGCCCGACCAGTATCGGACATAAACTTAGTGATAGTGATTAATAATACATAAATTTCGTATTAAGCACAATAATTATTTTCAAGCAGTAGCATTTGGGGTGCTGAGTATTAGGGCCCTTGTGGCCCTCTTTTTTAAGCGGATGTGTCCAGTTAAGTTCAAGATATTACGAGCAAGCGGATTAGGATGTGACTCGAGTTTTGTTAAATATTTACCTGCGTATTTTGCGATTTCTTCAGTCACTAGTGGCATATTTAAATCTCGATGTATATTTGAATTTTTGATGTACCATGGAGCCGATGTTATTAAACGTAAAATTTTATTTTGCCGTCGTTGGATTCTATCCACATTTGAAGCTGAAGCAGTGCCCCATAGTTGAATTCCATAGGACCATATAGGTTTCAAAAGTGACTTGTATATCAAAAGTTTGCAGTCTAGAATGAGTGTTGAATTTCTGCCAATCAACCAATGTATTTGAGATAACTTAAGTTTCATTTGAATTAGTTTAGCGTCAATATGATGTTGCCATGTGAGCCTTCGATCAAGGTGTATGCCAAGGTATTTCACTTGAGAACGTTGAGGAATATTTTGATTATTGATTCGAATGGGGGAACAGGTATCTTTTCTTAGCGTAAACGTTATATGAACACACTTTTGTTCATTCACTTTAATTCTCCATAAGTTCAACCATCTTTCAAGCTGGGTAATGTGTACTTGGAGATTGCGGGATGCCTCATCATGGTTTTTGTGCATACTCATACAGGCTGTATCATCGGCAAATGTAGAAGTGTGGATGTTATTGCTCACAGGCATATCACAAGTATATATTAAATACAAGACTGGCCCCAGAATACTAACCTGTGGCACACCAGAAGATATGGATTCGGGAACACTCATGAAGTCTCCTTCCACAACAGTAAACTTCCTATCAACAATATAACTTTCCAAAAGTTTTTCTATATTTATTGGCAAATATGTCTTCAATTTTAAAAATAGGCCTTCGTGCCATACTTTGTCAAATGCCTGAGGAACATCAATAAAAAGGGCAGAACAATACTTCTTTTCTTCAAAAGTCCTCCTTATAACTTGAACCAATCTATGCGTTTGCTCAATAGCGCTATGCTGACTTCTAAAGCCAAATTGATGATCCGGGATGCACCCATTATCAGCTAAAATTGTGGACAATTTAGTCATGAGCAGCTTTTCGAAAAGTTTTGAGACTGTTGATAGTAAGCTTATAGGACTATATGACTCAGCCTTGGTAAGATCTTTGCCTGGCTTTGGAATCATTTTAATCTTGGCAAGTTTCCAGTTATGTGGAAAATACTGCATTCGTAAAATGGCATTAAAAATAAATAGTATGATTCTTATTGCAATATGAGGCAAATTCATCAACATCTTGTTACTAATTCCGTCAATACCTGGAGCTTTCTTCGGATTAAGTTCAGCAATTAATTTTTGTACATCGCGCATCTTAATCTTTATGGGTCGTGGGGGTAGAGCAACTACACTTGGCAAATCAGCAACACCAGTACATGTGTTTGGGGTAAATACGTATTTTAAATGATTAGCAAATATGTTACCTTTTTCAGCATTGCTTCTTGCCCAACCTCCGGTAGATGTGCGCAGAGGTGGTTTAAGCTCAACGGGGGTTTTCAGCTTTCTAGCAGCGCGCCACAAAGAGTAATTAGATGCTGGTGTGACATCAAGATAATTTTTAAGAGATGCAGTTTTTTCAATTGCAAGTAACTCTTGGAGTCGTTTAGTGCACTCTTTAAATCTGATTTTAAGTTGCGGTGATCTGTGCTGTTGCCATTCCCTTCTGGCTCTTCTTTTTTCACATAAGGCACGTTCAATATCGGTAGAATTAATTTTATTAAATCCAGTCTGCGGATGGGAGGTAGTAGCATGTTCAGCAGCCTGTGTAATCATTTCGTTAATGTTGGCGATGTTAGCTTCAATATCCTTGGGTGTTCTTAGCGTAATGTTTTCCGTGCAATGACTGCTAAGATATTTTTTGAATCGCAGCCAATTTACACCACTGATCAACTTCACATACGAGTGAGGTAAATCATTTCTCTGTGGGCTACAGATTGTAACGATCGTTGGAGAGTGATCGGACGAGAGATCTAGAGAAGCTTCAACGTTAATTAATTCCCTAGAAATGTTCTTCATGACGCCAAAATCTATAACATCCGGAATTTTATTTATGTCAGTAGGCCAGTAAGTAGGCTCCCCACTCGAAATGACGTCCAAACCCATTTTTGAAATTGTGTTGAACAAAGCTCGACCTCTGGGTGTAATATGACGAGAACCCCAGAACGTATGTTTGGCATTATCGTCGCCAGCTGCTACGAAACAAGGGCCAAGAGATTTATAGAAATCCTCGTATTGATTCTCAGTAATTGCGAATCTGGGAGGGGAGTAAATTGATGATATCACAAAATTTGTGCAAAAATTTTCAACACAAATATTCGTTGCTTGTAGATATTCCTCACAAATGTTGTCAATAACATAATGTTTAAGTCTAGATTTTATTAGAATTGCTGATCCACCGCATGCTCTTCCTCTCGGGTCCTTTGAATCATATAAGGTGTAGCCAGAAATTTTAAAAAGGCTTCTCGAAGTCAAATTATACGAATAAATATAAATTTTTTTACACCACAAGCATAAGTATGTAGTTACCTGTCCTATTCCAGCTGAAGCAATCGTAAATATTGTTCCACATAATTTGCATTTCCCATTATATTCATTTTGAGGATCACTAGTTAACCAATCACCATATTCAATTTCCCATAGATTTTTATACTTCTGCAATCGTTTATTCTTCTGCTTTGTTGTATAAATTTTTTTGATGTATTTTGTAGGTGTTACATATTCACTATCTATTTGATCCGCTTCATAATCAAAATTACGTTTTGTAGGAGTATTTTGCTTACTAAAATTTTCGCGGTTCATGGTTTATTCATTTGATCTGAAATCTATAAAACCTATAAATCGTATTCCTATTGCACTCAAACAAAACAAACGAGTGAAATAGCCAATCAGTGCTGCCAGATTTTTTGAAAATCGTCACGGTTTTAATAAATAATATATTAATAAACGTGAACAAATGCCTTTGATTATATATAATCTGAATTCTAGATAAACCAAATCATGCGAAATAAAGTATTCTCGCGTACTTTATTGTTATGGTAAAGTATAGAGTAACATTACTCGAAATAACGTACAATACTTTATTATAAAGTACGGGTGGCAAGCCTAGTCATATTCCTCAACAGTTCGAATACCACAACTCCAGGTCAATTTTTAAAGTAAAATGGAGTCATGGTTGATAGTTCAACATATATAGTAATCAGTTATTACATTGATTTTCGACTAATTGCAAATGATTGATTCTGAATTCTTTAAATTCTAAGTTAATATCGATAAAATATTCAATTTCTTTTAAAAAACTGTATAGTTTGACTATCAAGTTCATTATTTTCTGCATACATTCTAGGAATCTGGTACAATGTTTTGGCTCAATTTCCGATATTAAATGGTAAAGTCATATCCGTGTAATTTCAAAGCCCTTCCGGGAAATTTTCCATGGAGGTTCGTCTAAAGCATCAGCCACTTCCGCGCCGATCTCGTACTCGTGACTTACCACATGCGATCTTAATTTCTTTATAGAAAAATTTGTTTGAGCAAGCCTTATAATGCTATTGATAACACTGTTCAGCAAAAAATCATTTTTGGCTCTCCTTTATTGTCAATTTACCGTAGGTACCCAATATTGTAATGCAGCCGACCTTACATATGACGATAGCATTTCGCTTTAGTGCTTGTAGCGTCTACTCCGACGTCAGCCTTATTGATGTTTTGTTTTCTGCATTACACGTATTTGATCACTATTGGATACCTGCGGTAAATTGACAATAAAATCCACATTGTTTAACCCATTTTTATGGTTTATAGCTTATTTTTAAGATATGTAGCTCTCAGATGTGCAAAATGTTGAATATTTGCTTTATCTTCTTTTTTTTTTTAATTTTTTAAACTGAAAAATATTACGAATTTTGCCCGAAAAAAAACTTTTTTCTCCAGTTATGAAAATTTTATTTGACATATTGTTGTCACAATTCTATTTTATAGGTAAATGAAATTTATTTGTTGGTGGTCAAGCAATGTCTATATGCATTTTATTGGTGCTTTAAAGTCTACTGATGATTTGATAAAGCACCAATGAAATTCATATGTGACGTGCAAAATAGAAAGCGACCTAAGGATAAAAACCGGTTTTGTTCAGGAGAGCCATTTTAAAGATTTAAATACATACATACGTGTGTCTTTGGTGTACTTCAATTTCATAAAACGCGCATATCTCTGGAAGGGAACACTTTTGGGGCATGGGATCGGTTTCATTCGATGATCAGATGTTGTCCACATCAAAAAAAAAAGTGAAAATTGATTTTTTTACCCTTAGGTCCCTTTCTCTATTGCTTGACCACCAACAAATAAATTTCATTTACCTATTTTCTTCTCCATTAATTTCTGAATAATTCCAAAACGATAAAGAGGTAGAGAAAAATTATATTGGACTAAAATAAATACAATTTCGTTACACATTTTCTGGTGTTTCACTTTGGAAAATCGGATCACTCGTTCTCGAGTTAGGATGAAATATGTCTCCGTACCTGACTAATTAAGAGGAAAAAATTTGCCACGCCTATAAAAAAATCCCGACCTGATTGAAAAAACCTAAAACGGATTTGAGTTTAGCGCGTTAAAAGCCATATAGTCAACATAGTTTTATTTAAAGAAGGATTTTGCTGCTGAGCAGTGTAATTAGTCATTCTGTTTGTTCCGTTGCGAGAGAAATGCCGTACTCACGAGTACTTGGGACACATTTGAAGTTCTTTAAACGAACATTTTTCTTCTTCAGACCAGAAGAAATTTTTACTTCTCTTTAACTTGTCTGTGAGAAAGGCTGTTACTGTCGTAAAGTTGCGAACAAAACACATGTACTACCCACACATTCTCATGAATTTCCTTAATTGGTCGCCGAAAGTTGGTAACGGCAAATCGAAAATAGTCAGGGTCAATTTTAATTGTACCATATTAAGTTATGTGCCTTAAGTCGGATTCACCCATGTTGTTCGAACAAAATTTTTGCTCGGACAATTTTTTTTATGTAAAGTTTGACGTCTTTCTTGAAAGAGAAAAAAATTTTTTACTGACAACTCTCAACTTGAAATGGTTTAATTTTATATTTTGTCCAGACGTGTCATTTTGTGTTTGATATATTAAATTGTGTGTGAGATCAAATATATAAATTATGAGAAATAATATTATCTTTTTTTTATATATATATATGTATTTTGCTAATAACAACGCTTTATGTAATTCAATGGCAATAAGGAAAAGCTATTTTCTTTTTTCGTCCATTATTATTATTACAAATTCTTCAAAAGTAATTTAAAATATGTAATATCCAAATATCCAAAATATGAAGAAACAAAGCAAAACATGTAAAATCGCTGCACTCCTACCATTTTGTAAATCTAACTTTTTTATATGTATGGCAGCTATGTTTTTCCGAACAAATTTTTCTCAAAGAGTAAATCGTGCTGCAGAAAACTCTCAGTAAAATAAATTTTGTCCGGACAAAACTTTTGTTCGGAAAACATGGGTGAATCCGCCTTAAGTCTTTTACGTATCTGAGGCCATATTTGCTTTTTTCGACGTTAACTGCCAACTCATGCAAAGAACAACGTCATGAAGTAATATAACGTATTCATCGAACGTTTCCGTTATCAGAAGCAGTTCGTCTATGTGTAACAAAATGTTGTGATGATGATGATTACGTGCGACAGAGCTTCAGTAGCAATGGAGACGAGTGCGGGACCGTATCGCGCATTGCGCGTGCGTGCGCGCTTATTATCGAGACGGTTACGCTATCGTTACTTCTCGGGGGTTATATCGTGCAGAATATCACACTCGTTATCCTCCTAGTGAAAAAAACATCAGAAGATGGATTCACATGTTTGAAAATACTGGTGCCACTATCCAGATTACAAATTCGAGAACTGTTAGAGACGAAGGAGCTATTGAAGACGTGAGAGGATCAGTTCGTCAAAATCCGTCACTTTCAGTACGAAAACGAGCACTGCAATTAAACATCTTCGCTACAGGTGATATTGAAGAAGAACTTGCATCTCAAAGCATACAAAATCCAGTTAGTTCAAGAAGTGAAGGATGTGGACTTCGTTAGTCGAGTCAATTTCGCAAATGAAATGATTAATTGGTTTACAAACTTTGAAAGCATCCTTTTTATTGATGAGGCTAATTTTCACTGAAACGGTTATGTGAACAAACAAAACTGCCGCTATTGGTTTTCAATAACCCGAAACAAAAACATGGGAGACCACTTCATTCACCAAAAGTCATTGTATGGGCTGCAATGTAGGCGAGCTAGGTCGGACGAGCTGTTACTGTGAATAGCGATCGTTATTGTGAAAGGCTACACAATTGTTTAGCCTCCCAGCTACTACAATTTGATGGCTATAATTTGAGGACATCGTTCCAGCAGGATGGGGCCACATGCTATACATCTGACCAATCACATCAGAACGTACATAATTTGTTCCCGAATAAGGTAATTTCTCGCAGAGGTAACATTAACTGACCACCAAGAAGTCCTGATTTGAGTCCTCTTGATTATTTTTTGTGGGGCTAACTCAAGGGCAAGGTATACGACAATAAGCCAACCAATTTTCTTACAAGTGCCATTGGCGACGGCCACGGAGTATGATACTGTTGTATTACTCCTAGCGGAAGCATTTGGTCCACGTCTGTAAATAATAACTGTTCTATCATATGTGAAACGGCGAAGTGTCGCTACTTACTGGGTTTGTTCAGTTATAAATGAGGTTATAATGAGGTTTGAACGAATTAATTGTTGTGTCAAATCTTGCTTTTTGAGCGCTATCCAAAACATGAGAAACTTCCTAGTTTCTTGTAAGAAGTGGCATGTTAACGGCGACTTGTGATGCTAATTAGTGTTTCACCTACGTTGATGCAAATTGGGGGAACCACGATGATCCTGTCAGAGTGTGGATGCCAGTCTATCAGCGTATTTTGTGTTTACCAATCTAGCCATCGAGTTTCACAAGGACCCAGGCCGAGTTTATAGTTGTTTGTTTCCCGACAAACCAGCGCATGTTTTGACATTCCACTTTTGAAATGGGTTGTTTGGATGTTATTTTCATTTTTTGAGGTATCGATAATCAGTTGGTTTAAGATGAGCAGTTAATTGGTCTTCTATATCCAATCCTAGAACTGGGCCTACCGGCATGACCTCCGGGCGGTCATATATGCCTTATATCGCGACCCCTAGTTACAGGATCCGACGCATTTATTTTTATCTCAACATTTATTTTTAGAGTACTATGTCAAAGGTGAAATGTCTCCCCCACGGCCCTTGCCAGAGCGACCCCGCCAAAATACAATTTTAATACCCTCCAAAGAGAATTGGACCCCATAAAGTATATATATTCTTGATCAGTAATGAAGTCTAAGACAGTCTAGCAATGCCCATACGTTCGTCTGTGGAAAACATTATATTGTCTACTTTTTAACCCCTTCCCCTTTAGTGGGCGTTGACGTACCAGTTGCCCGATTAAGCCCATCTCCGAACTTAGCCTGTGGTATCCTTAAAGATATATTTATACCAAATTTCAAGAGTCTAGCTCTTTTCGTTTGGAATACTTTGTGGGGTCTCAGATGGATTTTCTCCATATTCTTTTTGGAGGGTATAATAATAAATGTTTTTGTTTTAACTATAGATTTAAATTAAATCAATATTTGGCTGTTTTAAATAAACTTTTCTTTTGCTTTAAAAAAGTGGAAGAAAATAATTTTATATAGTCCAAAATGTGGGTTAAATCAGGATTCAGGGCTAAATCAGGGTTTTAGTCCAAATTCGGTTATAGGTCACAAAATTTGGGCAACTACAGTCGTGGACTATAAGCGAAAAGTACTGTATCTGGAAATCTACCGGTTTGATCCGGTGTCAATTCAGATGAAACCTAATTTTTAACGAACTTTTGAAACGCGACTAAGTTGGTTCAAACACTAATTGATGAGATATACAATTTCGGAGATCTTTTAAATCACTTTTATCGCATTTTTAGTTCACGAAATCTAACGAACACCAACCGTTTTGGCCCGTGGGTTTTGAATCTTAAGAGGTGATTACTAAAAAATCCGCTTTTGATTGTTTTTTGTTTATATTAAGATTTCTCAAAATCTACCGGTCCGAATAGGTTAATATAATTCTTTGAAACTAATCGATCAGATATATAATTTCGTAGTTTATGAATAAAAACTATTTTTTAAAACTTTTTCGTTCACAAAATCGATCGACGTGGATTTTAAATGTCAAGAGCTGGTTAGTTTATAAAATCGATCGATTTAAATGAATTACGTTCATAAAGATACACTCTAGAAATCGGTTATATATACTTTTTAAATAAAATATATTTACCATAATATATATTCTTTTTGTTCTAAAATTTATACAATGCGAAATTGATTAAAAACTTTTTTCTATTTAAAAGCCATTCATATACTTTTAATAAGGTAATTTAGATGGTCTAATATGGTAAACGAAAAAGTATATTCAGCTACAAAATCATATATAATTTCAAAATTTTTGGCAGACTACAGCAATTGTTAGCCTTTGATTTTAGATAAAAATAGTTTCGCTTTAAAACAAAATTAACTCAATACTCGTACCACAACGTTTATTCGTGGGGAATAATTTTATTTTTAATATAAACTGATTCGTGTTTGTACAAATCCACTAATTTGGATAATAAATAACAGAATTTAAATATGTTCAATAAGGAATGTTTTATTGTTGTATATTTTCCAATTAATACGTATTTTACAACAACCGTTATATCTTCTTGTGTCCTTAGCTTATGCACGTCGCCACGTCCCTTCAATGTAAACTATCAGTGTGATGATTCGATGACGCTGATTTGGGTAAAGATGTCAAAACATTGAAAGACGAAGAAGGCAAATCCTCGGTATCAGAAGCTATTATTTGAGTCGTTTGACTTTCTGTTTCCTTGGATGAGGACTCCACAGGAACTTTCTTTAAATGACAAACATTTCTTCGCGGTGTTTTTCCATCAGCTGATATCTCTACTATATTACCATTTCTGGCTGTTACAACATATTCAGTTGAATCAAAATTTGGAGTGAACTAGTGTGGAAAAATAATGTTCTTTACCAATACCTTGTCACCAACCGCTACATCTGACCCCTTTGCTTCTCTCTTCTTATCAGATCGTATTTTTCCTTTATGTTTAAGCAAACAATTTTTCAGCAGTATCAACTGTTGCTTCTTTTATGTCTTCAATTCCAGGAATTTTATCTCTGACTACCCGGTTAAACATAAGCCGAGGTGGAGCAACACCTGTTGTGCTATGCGAAATGACATTATACATATGAACGAATTTTTGTAGCTCTTCCAATAAATTGTTGCGATTTGCATGAGCTATCTTAAACCGTTTCACCAGGGACTTGTTCATATTTTCCACTTCGCCCTTAGCTTGTGGCTAATATAGAGGGGTTAATATTTGCTGAATACCACTTTCTTTACAATATTGATTGAACTCCGAACTTATACATTGCCTGCCATTATCGGTCCTCATAGGTTTAGGATAACCGAGTCTGCAAAAGATTTCTTTCATTAAATTTATAATACCCTGTGATGATATTGTACGAAGAAGTTTGAATTCCATATATCGGGAAAAATAATCAATGAAAAACAAAACATATTGTCCATTTGGCAATGGCCCCAATATCTCACTTGCTAATGCAATCCAGTGACCTTCCGGAAATGGATGCCTATCTATTGGAGCTGGAATCGCCGGTTGTGATACCAATATGCAATCTTTGCACGTTTTTACGTATTTTTCTGCCTCCCGATCAATGCACGGCCACCAAACTTTAGATCTCAATCTACGCTTCATCACAGATTCTCCGGGATGGCCTTCATGCGCAAGTTCTAACACTTTATCTCTCAAAACAGTTGGAATAATAATTCGTGTACCTCTCAACAAAATGCTACCCAAATAAGACAGTTCGAAACGAAATGGGTAGTAACTGTTGCTTGTAGCATTAGGCCATGAATCATTAGTGAGGCACATAATCGCGTCTATGATATCTTCATCCAGAGAACTTTTATCAGCGATTTCCGTAATTGATAAAGCAACAGGAGTGCTCATATAAAATACTTTGCTACCCTTTCCAGTCAAATGAACAAGGATTACTTTCTTGGCACAGTCTAGATAATGAGTCTGCAATATTTTATTTTCCAGCTTTGTAAATAACCTTGAATTTAAATGCCTGAAGCCGAAGTAACCAGCGTTTAATGCGTGCTGGAGACTTCGAAGTTGGCTTAAAAATAGCGGCTTGGGATCAGTCACTAGCTCAATCTCCAGACCAGCCAAGTAATAATAGAACTTTTCTACTGACCACACTAAAGCCAGGCTTTCTTAGTGTTTTTCCACATCTGATAAGGATTTACTGGCAAATGAAATTATTTGTGGATCATTTCCATCGAACTGGATTAGAACTGCGCCTAATGCCACGGGACTTGCATCCGCTATTAGACAAGTTTTCTTTGTTAAATCAAAATATGAAAGTTTAGAAACATTGGCCAAACTTTTCTTCAAACACTCAAAAGAGTTCGTCATTTCCATAGTCCATTCAAATTGTATATGAGCTTTTAACAAACGTCTTAGAGCATCAGTGTGATGAGCCAAATCCGGTATGAATTTTCCTACATAAGTTATTAAACTAAGAAAACTGCGAAGTTCCTCTTTATTTTTTGGGTCTCTAAAACCCATAATAGTTTCGACTTTTTCTGGGTCAACCTCTATAACTTCACTGGATAATATACATATGTCCCAAAAATGCTAGCTTGTGGGTTTTCCAAATACATTCGTCATTATTTAATAATACATTGTTCTCAGCAAATATCTTCAAAACTTCCTTGACAACTTTATCATGATGTTCTTCAGTTTGAGCAAAAATTATAACATAGTCAATATAATTCATGGCATTTGGACATGATGTTAACATTTCTTCCAAACGTCTTTGAAAAATTTCGAGGGCCGAATTGACTCCAAACAAAAACGCTTATATCTGAATAATCCACGAGGTGTAATAAATATGGTTATCTCTCTGCTGTCTTCATGAAGCTCAATTTGATGGTACGCATTTTTCACGTCCAAACGAGAAAAGTATTTTGCTCCTCTGAGTCTTGCCATGAATGTTTCAAATGTTGGAAGAGGATAATTTTCTCTTAATATAGATTTATTTGCTCTTCGCATATCAATACACATTCGGATATCACCGTTTTCTTTAAAAACTAAAACAATAGGAGATATCCAACGGCTTGGACCGAATACAGGTTCAATGATATCAGCCTTAACGCCTTCCTCCAGTTTTTGAATACCTTTTTCTTCTAACGCAATAGGAATACGACGAACTGGTTGCTGTACATGTGTTACATTTGAATCAATAGATAATTTTACCTTAATGTTTTTCCATTTCGGAAATGTTGTAAATTCGTCAACTTTATTTATATTAATTCCCAAACGCAACACGTTTAGTTTAATAGCTGTATCTTTTCCTAATAGCGATTGTCTACCATTTTCTATAACATAAAATGTAGCAAACATTTCAGGTTGTTGTTTTATAGATATGGATGCCTCAAAAACATAAAGTAATTGACCAGAAGCATATGCACGAAAATTATTATTCGACTCTATTCGAATATTATATAATGATGATTTATTCTGTTGTAATTGCACCCAATCGTATTTGCTTATCAAATTAAATTTAGATCCAGAATCAATAACCATTGATATGGGCTGTTCTCCAATATGACATGAAATTTCATTTCATGGTTGCTTGATATTTTAAAACAATCGCTTTCATTTTTCATTGTAGATGTGCTATTTTCTGAATCTTCAACATGACGTACATCAAAGCGTTTATGTTTCACATTCATAAATTCACTTTGAGGATGTAGGCGCTTAAAATTAGTCCTATGTACATTTTCGAGCAAAATGTCCAAAACGATTGTATTTATGTATTACATTACTGATTTTTAGCTGGACAATTAAAACTGTTTTCATTATGATCCTTCCGTCCACATCTACCACATTCAGTTACTTTATCAACTTCAAACTTTTTAGAAACATTTATTTTATATTGTACATAATCCATCCAAACTTTCTTTCGGTTCCATAGTTTGCGAATGCTTTTTAGTTTGTTCATCAACTTGACATAGTTGTATAATTTCATCCAATCCGAATTCTTTTTCCAACAATTTTCGCTTCAAATCTAAAGGCGCCCATTCATCAATAATTTTGTCGATTAAACAAATGTTTTCGATTTCAAGTTTTGTCGTACCAAACAAACATTTTGACATTTGCTGTCGCAATCTCAAAACGAATTGATTGAAATTTTCACCTACAATTACTTTTATATTGCGAAATACATGTTTCTCAAACACAGAGTTGCTATTTGTTGTAAAATGTTCATTTAACTTGTCCACCAATATCTAGAATACATCCTTTTGGTTCTTCTCGTCGAACGTTTCAATTGCTCCCGGTATTGATGCAATATTATTATAGAGGTTATTTCCTCTGAATCACCATATGTTTGGAAAGATCTTAACTATTTTTTCCATTCTGGGCGAATCGATGGGTTTTCAATGAACGCACACATAAATGGCTTCAAGTTTTCAGCCATTTCATAGGATTTTCTGAAACAATAAAACATTTCATATATATGTTGACAATTAACTTGTAAAATTATTTTATTTTACTCATCTATTAATTTAATTGTTTCAGTACTAATATTTTTCTTTTTATTTTTCCTCGGACCAACTATACTTTTCTGGTCATTCTGTTCTAAACATTGGCCTCTGGTTTTACCCAGATAATCTCATGGCAAACTGGCTCTGGCCTTTGCCAGCTAATTAAGGGACCATATTACCTCTGCCATCTTAACAGATGGTATTTCGGACAAATTAATCTCATGGCAATTGCCCCTGCCCTTTGGCAGATAATAATCTACATGTTTTCCTTGTTGCAACATTTTTCAAACACTTTGCAAACACATTTTGCAAAT
Organism: Linnaemya tessellans; assembly: GCA_951800035.1. Classification (NCBI taxonomy): domain Eukaryota; kingdom Metazoa; phylum Arthropoda; class Insecta; order Diptera; family Tachinidae; genus Linnaemya; species Linnaemya tessellans. The sequence continues at coordinate 94,327,013 of OX637535.1, read as the reverse complement.
TCTCACAAAACCTTAATTTTCTTACTCAATTTCATAAGACACCGATTTAACTCGTCGCCAATGTACAAATCCACTACTTTGGATAATAAATAACACAATTTAAATACGTTCAATAAGGAATGTTTTATTGTTTTATATTTTCCAATTAATACGTATTTCACAACAACCGTTATATCTTCTTGTGTCCGATGTCAAATCCTCCGTTCAATGCTGATGTTGATCTTCTTGACGCCGTTGTTATGTTCGCAGCTTATGCATGTAGACAAACGATCAAAAAGCACATAATAGAATGAAAAACTTAAATTTGATTTAATTAGAGGAGGTAGGAGACTTAAATTGTATTTTCATATGACCTATGAAATTGAATTTTGTGTTCAAATAGGTTTTAAAAATAAATGACGCTTAATTATCCACAACATTTTCATTTATATTGTCCATTTAATCTCTGTCACATTTGTTTAACTTTTGGTTTTTAATTATTTTGTATATTCCTTCTTCTCATACTTTTAGCAAACTTGATAAAAATGGTACGACGAACCAAGTCGAGATATCGTACTTATTTGTATTTGTCTCCAATAAAAATGGTTGTTTTTGCTTTAATTGCATTCTGTTTTCATGGACAACCAATAAAGGAATATATGTCGATGTTTACCGAAGCATGGCATCCACATGAAATTTTAGTCAAAGAGGTAAGTGACATACACAGACAAATAATATACAAATACACACATTTAAAGTTTAAATTTTAAACTAATGCTACTGTGCATGACACCAAAATCTCAAAAGGAATGTAAATTCTGTGTTTATTAAAGAGTAAAAGTGCGGAATCTTACATACCCTTCATAGATGTATGTCTCCTTTCTTTCTAAAACAGAAAATAGGTTTAATTAAAAATAAAAACCAAATGTTGTTATCAGTTACTTTCATATTTAAGAAAACGTTTAAAATTTTGGCTAGGAAGCTATATATTTGACTCTTCTTATTTCGAATACCTCTGAACTTCTTTCAAAAATATTAAATACGTTTAATAAAATATAAGAAGAAAAAATCCGTTTCATGTACCACAAAAAGTCCATATTGTACAACCGCAGAATCGTCTTTTGGTTTTTGTTTTGTTTTCAATACCAATTTATTTCTTCCTGATATATGAAGTATGTATAATTCATCATAAAAATAAAAAATTGAATATTATATGGTTACTTTTATGTATCAAAAAATTTCGATATCCCAAGCCTGAAATTGGACTTTTAATTTTTTTTGTTTTTAAAACCAATTTATCTCTTTCCGAAGTATAAAAAAGATTTAATTCACAAAAAACCAAAATAGGAACATGGCTCTTTTTATGTACTGACAAGTTTCGATTTTCAAACCCTGGAATCTAATTTTTAAAATTTTTAATACCAATTTAATTCTTAGCGATATATAACATATTGTTACATTTTTAGACCTTTTCGTAAAAACGCTTTTTACTTATCCTTCAAGGATTCGTTTAATTGCATCAAATTAAAAACACAGACAATTAATTTTAGAAATATAATGCGGCAAATCTTTATTTAGTACTTTATTAACATGAGTATTTGTACTACTAATTAAAAACAGGGAAGCCCAGTTCATGATACAATTGTTTGTAGAGAACTCACACGTATTCTTATGCTCTTTCATTTAGTCGTTGATAGTAAGTCGACAAGTGCACAGGTTTGGCGGCTGCTTTATTACTTTTTTTAGGTGCACACTCAAAAAATGTTGCTTGGTCATTCAGTGCCATGTTAATGCTTGTCACAAAAGTATTGAATTAGAATTGTTTATATAAGATTCATAATTGCTATCTTTTTTTCGTGAAAACGTTTCGATTTATTATAATGAATTATATTATTATGTTTTTCTTAAATAAAATTTATGCGCAATATAACATAAATATCATACTAGCATCTTTTACTTTTATAGAGTTTATAAATAATTGGGTATTTTAATTTAAAAAATAAAATTGAATTATTTTATTTAAAAATAGGTATATTAATATGTTTGTTTTTTTATATAAATGTAACTATTCTGCTTTTCAATCTCTTACTAACATTATAATTTGGCTGTAAATAAATCAATTCTCTCAATTTGTTTTTTCTCTCTTACTCACTAATCCACAACAAAAATTTTTTTGGGCTTCCCTGATTTAAAATCACACTAATCCCGCTGATCTCTGGCAGCGACTTTATATAGCAAAGTGACTTCGTCTGGTAACTTCGCGAAGCATCTACTCATGGTTGCTGTTGGTTGTGCCTTACTGCCATCCCTAAATACGGGCGGCAAGCGTTTTTAGCTGTCAAAAGTTCTCATGTCCATACATTTTGTATGGAGCATACCGAAATAACGCTGCGGCAACGCTTTGCTTTTGTAAAATCCGATTTTGACAGAGCGTTTTCTAATGAAGTTGGTTGCAAAAGAAGAGAATTGTAACCAGAGAAAAAGAGCAAAGATTTACAAAAGTGAAATATATAATATAAGAAAAAATTTGTGACTTCGTATTAGAAAATGGAGGTAAAAACTATTTCCAATATGATTATATACATAAATATGTATGCACGTTTGTAATTTGTACAAAAACTCAAAAACAAAATCACAAATGTCGTCCCTCCAATTGTTAAAATAATCAGGGTTGTTTAATTTGTTTGTTTGATAACCCTGTTTTTATTGTTTTTTTACATAACGCTGCCGATTTTGTTTAGGTATGGCATTTCAGCGTTAAAGCTCAGCGGAAAAAAACGTTCCGCTTTCCGCCCGTATTTAGGTATGGCTGTTATGTAGCTAAATTCGTGTGTTTGCATTTATGACAATGCTGTCTCGTGTGTTTTGTTTATTCCCAGCATACCATATGCGCTGTAAATGAGCTCATAAAGACTCTTTTGTCGGAACGCTGACGCTCATAATGAGTTCATAAAATAATCATAAACAGTCATAAAACGCTCATATTTGAGTGCCTTTTTCCACTAAACTGGTCACTCATGAAAGAGCTCTAAATTTTATGCATAAAAGAGTATTTTATTACTCTTTTTTCAGAACGCATTTTGAGCTCTTATTCCAGTGCATAAAATAACATTTTTGAGCCTCATTTTGCGTGCATCAAAAACTCTAAATAGTATCCAGAAAATGACGAAAAACAGACAATTCAAAATGGGATTTTTTATTCAATAAGTTAACATATTTGTATTTTCTTTTCGGAATTTGTTTGAACGAAGTTCAATTATTATTATTAATTTGCTTTCTTTTAAGCTTGCTCTTTTCATTATTTTAATTATGTATTATTTTTGTATTTATTATAAAATAACTCACAATTTTGTCTTTACGCTTCCAAAAATATTCACTAATGAATCAATTTGTGTAACTTCTTTCTTCTGCTTAGCTGGAATTTACCGTTATCTGGCAGCGTGCAGAAATTACTCATAAAAAGCACATAAAATCTATCGTTTATGAGCTCAGAAATTTACACGCAGGAAACACTCACAGAAGCTCATAAAATCGCTCATATATGAGCTCATATATAAGAGCGCTCCGATAATGGTATGCTGGGTTGTAACTATGTGTGCCCAGCATACCATATGCGCTCTAAATGAGCACATAAAGACTCTTTCATCTGAGCGCTGTCGCTCATAATGAGTTCATAAAATAATCAGAAAGTATCTCAAAAGCCTCATAAAAGAGCGTGTTTTCCTACTAAAGTGGTCACTCATAAAAGAGCTCTAACTTTTATGCATAAAAGAGTCTTTTATGAATAATTAAAAGAATCTTTTTTGCACGCATTTAGAACTCTTATTTCAGTGCATAAAATAATCTTTTTTGCACGCATTTAGAACTCTTATTTCAGTGCATAAAAGAATCTTTTTTGCACGCATTTAGAACTCTTATTATTATCCTAAAAATCACCAAAAATACAGATAATTCAATATACAAGTTTTTATTTAAAAGATTTCAATGTTATTAAAAGTAATTTAAAAAATTAATGTTTTCAAAAAAAATAAGTAAAATAAATTTAAGTAAAATAATTTTTCTCTCAGCAACACTATTATTTTCAATATTTGATGCTAGATTTGCATTTCTTAATTTTTTTGCACGAAGTTCACTTATTATTAATTTACTTTCTTTAGAGCTTGCTCTTTTCATTATATTAATTTATTTTATTTTTAGTTATATTAAATTTACTCACAATTGCGACTGTACGCCTTCAAAAATATGCACAAATGAATATATATATTGGTAATTTTTTTTTGTTCTGCTTAGCATGCATTTACCGTTATGTTTCAGCGCGTGTACGCAGAAAACACTTATACAGAACTCATAAAAAACCTCTTATATGAGCTCAGAAATATTTACGCAGAAAGCACTCATTGAAACTCATAAAAACTCTCATATATGAGCTCATACATAAGAGCGCTCCGACAATGGTATGCTGGGTGGTTGTATGTATGAGTGTTCTGTGTGTTGCGTACTTTTGTTTCTTCTCGTGCTATGTGTGTATGATGCTGTGTATAATTGTGTACATGTTTAGCTTTTATTAGCAGCGAATACTTGCGTACAAGATCATTAGGAATAACATCATCATCTCTTAGCATCGATGTTGCTAGGTTTTTCGTTGTTGTTATTTACACTTATTATTGCTCAGTCTCGAATTCTCGACGATGTATCCGGAATATTACATTTCTGTTAATTCAATTATTATCTGCATTGGGTTGACCAGGATTGTAACATTTTGACAACTAGAGATGAGTTGGCAGTGCTGCCAAGTACATATAGCCACATTGTCGTTATATTTGAATCTATTTTTGAACTTTGTAACAATATTTAATTCACTGAAAAAAAAACCAAAATTAGGAACTTATATGGTTACTTTTGTGTACTAAAAATTTCGATTTTCCAACACTGACACTGAATTTAAAGTTTTTTCAATACCAATTTAATTGTTAGACCCCTTTTACACACATCAGGTTTGACTCGTCAAGTCTTGATCTCTTAGGAGAGAGCGGTGAAGAGCGTGAAAATGGGTACAGACTTGACGGTAATAGTCAGTTTATATTTCTTTTTTTGGTTTATCATCCGTAATATGTTAAATGAATGTTCAGCAATGAAGAAAAACTTGACATGACGTTTCGTGTGTGAACGTAAATGTAGGTTCAAAAGAAAATTGAAGAAAAATTTATCAAGTAAACCTGATGTGTGTGAAAGGGGACTTGATGAACTATAAAATTCAATAAAAAAACAAAAATTTTGAATTTATGTGGATACTTTTAAGTAGCAAATATATTAAGATTTTCCAACTCTGGAAACGAATTTTTGAATTTTTTTGACCTATGTATGCAATTCTTAATGAGGTATAATAGAGTAAGTGCGGGTAATATGGTATAGGCTGGTAATGTGGTATAGTAGCTTTTTTCTTAAACTGACAATATAAGAATAACGGAAACAGGCTTAATAGTTTGTTGCTCTCAGAGAATTAAGAGAGCAAGGATCTCTTTTATATTTGGTAGCCATTCTTGGAATCACAGTTGCCACAGTTGGTAACATTCTACCAAAATTGGTAATTTTTTTTAGGGTTGGTAACTTTGTTTTTAAGGCTTGACAAACTATAAAATTATTGCTTTTCTTTTATAATTTTTCCGCATTACTCAACACTGAGAAAAAATCATTAAAAACTATACTTGTTAAAGCTATGTACATACATATATAAAATATTGTAAATACTTTGCCAACTGGCCTCAAAAATATCCTCGTGGACGCTGAGGCAATAACAACTTATTGTAATAATTAAATTTTTTTGAATATAAATACGAATAATAAAATAATAATAAATAAATAAAATAACAAATGTGCGAATGTGCGCCAAATTGTTCAACGGCGTAATATGCAAATGTCATTATGTTTGGTCAGCAAAAGATTATTTTAAATGACTGCAATATTAAATAATTTATTTAAATTAAATATGGAATTCGTAGGTATAATGAAATGAAATATTTATTTATGTTCTAAAATGAATTAAAACGTTTTACGTTATGGTTTTTTATTAATAAAAGTTGTTGTTTTTATTATAATAAAAATAAAGGTTTTTGTTTTTATAAAAAATTTTGGTAGCTTTTTAGTAACATTTTCGGAAAATTTTGGTAAAAAATTTTTTTACTCAGTGGCAACAGGGCTTGGAATCAGTTAAAAAAATTAGATTTTGCACGCGGTCGACTTTTTTTTCGGTTGGAGTTAAAAAATAAGTTTTTGTTTTAAAGGCGTATATTAAAGTTTTTAAGTGAAAGATTAAAATAATTGGTAAGTACTAAATAAGCAAATAATATACGCAATTGCTCTATATATGTAGCCGTTATTTTTAAATATATAAATATCTACAGTAAACACAAGTGCAGCTATTATGGTATACTTTGAGTCACCTAATTTGGTTAGTATACCACATTACCTTACCTGGGGGATCTTTAAAATCATGTGAAGTACGAGTAAGACCATGATGCCTTTATTGCTCAATTGAATGGGAGATAAAGCCATAATGGCCTTATTTCCCAGTCATTGAGAGTTAAGGGCATATCCAAAATTGCGCGAAATGAGAGATATAGCCATATTTTTTTTGCGAATGTGAGATAAAGCCATATTTTTTTAGAATATTGTTATGCATGGTGTAAACATTCTGTAAAAGGGAAAATCCTTAGTCGGCAATACAGAAAGTCTTTCCTCAGCGAAGCCACTGTTCGACATACATAGAGGAGAAAATCTTTAAGCCCGGCCGAAGGCCGGCAATGCAGAAAATCTTTCCTCAGCGAAGCCACTGTTCGACATATATAAAGGAGCAAATTCTTCAAAACTGAAATGAGAGATAAAGCCATTTTCTAATATTGCTAATGTGAGCTAAGGCCATGATAGCTTTATCTCCCATTCAAATGTTACAAAAAAAAAATGGCTTTATCTCCCAATTGATTGAGAGATAAAGCCATCATGGCCTTATTTCACATGATTTTAAAGCACAAACAAAAAATAATTGGTTTTTGATAGATAATTTTGCGTCGAGAAATAGGTGTAAGCTTCCCAGCTTTGGAACGGTGTTTCGGTTTTTTCTGAATTTCGTTCAAGAACGAAGTCACTAGTAGAATTATGTCGAATTCTTTCAATCGCTCGTTTTTGACAGGAACCTATAATCAAACGAATGTAATTTAAATAGGTTTGACCAATATAAATATATCTGATAGCGTAGGTCAAGTTCGAAAATGGGCTAAACCGGGAAGAGGGAAAAAAGTTTCCCTAAGAAGAACTAAACCAACCTCTAAAAAACAACATAATTTTTAAAGTTTTTTTGTAATTTTGTTAAGCAAATGATATATTTTTATGTCAAAGAAGGTCCAACGCATAAAACAAGATATTAATTTTTGGACGCCGCCCCTTTAGTGGGCGTTATTATATGCAAAAATAGTGTAAAAATTATCAAAAGCCAGAACAAAAAGGCCAAATATATAACAGAAAACGAAAGAGAAAAACAAATTAAAAAATTAAATACACTTAAAGCGGAATTTTTCAGCAAAGAAGGACTAATATTTAACCCGCAACGGTTCGAAAATAGAACACAAATAGAAAGAAATCCTTTGGGAAATCCAATGGCTTTTGTCCTTGGGGAAAAATTTGCGTTACCCATTAATAGACAAAATTTTTCAGCACTTGAGATTATAGCGGATGTTGAGGAGTGTATCCAAAAACTAGATGACAACATAAATGAAGAAAGGATATGATCAGCCTAACAACCATGGTAACATTTTTTAAAATAAATATAAGAAACAATCCTAGAGAAAAACTGATTTTAGCTATTTTTGAAAAACGAATAAAGTTTTGAAGACACATAAAGGGATCTTAATAACTCAAGCAGACAAGGGAAACAAAACGGTTGCGCTGTATAAAGAAGAATACAAATTTACTGAAAGATAAAGTAACATATAGAATAAAAAGAACAGACCCTACTACAACACTAATTAAAAACAAGTAAAAGTGCTATGTTCGGCTGTGCCGAATCTTAAATACCCTTCACAGATGTAATTCTTCTTTCTTTCTTGCTAGAACAGGAAGTAGGTTTAAGTAAAAGATGACAAAAAAAATTAAATTTTTAAACTTTTTGGTCACTTTCACGTACCATAAAATATTTTATTTGTTTAACCCTGGAGTCGAAATTTTAATTTTTTTTGAGATTTTAATACCAATTTGTTCTTCCTGAATAATAGAATAGTTTGAATTAGCAAAAACAACAACGTCAATTGTCTATTTGGTTACTTTTATATATTTCAACTTCCCAACCCAGGAAACAAAATTTAAATTTTTTTACCAATGCAACTCTTAATGAGGCATGAAATAAAAAATATAGTAGATTTCACGGAAAAAATAAAAATAAAATTAAAAATATATTAAGGAGTAATGATTTTCCAGCTTGGCTAATATATAGATTAATAAATCAATATGGATTAAGAAATAGTAACATAAATAAAAATGTAAATGAACCAAAAATTTACAAATCTTTAACTTATGTATCTGGAATATCAGAACGTATTGGTAAATCAGGAATATGTGATTCTGAAAAATATACAGTAGCTTATAGAAGTTATAATACATTAAATAAGTTTTTTAGTAAGACAAGAGATAAAGTTTATAAATTAGACAGGTCGAATTTAGTTTATAAAATACCTTGTAATGGAAATGACAATGAAGATTGCAATAAGTTATATATAGGTACAACAAAGAACAAATTAAAAACTAGGATTGCAGGACATAAAACTGATCAAAGATATAGAGATATAAATTCACAAAAAACTGCATTATCTTCACATTGTTCTAGATTTAATCATTATCCAAACTTTGAAAATGTTTCAATATTAAACACAGAAAATAATTATAAACGTAGATTTATGTTAGAAATGTTACACATAATCAATACACCAATCACAAAAAGAATTAATTTTAAGGCAGATACAGCAAATGTAGCTCAAAATTATAGACATCTAGTTCATAAGAGATAGATAGGCATAGTTATTGTTTGTTACTGTTCAAATATGTTGTTTATTTTAACTTGTTTTTCAAACTTTTTGAAATTTGTTGAAAAATATATGTATATGTTTATAATTTATTTAAATTTGCTTAAAACATTTTGAATTTTGTTGCTAATTATGTATATATGTTTATACCATGGTATAATAAAACAAGGTACTGCCACTGTGAGCTATTAAATTTAAAATAATTTTCTGACAATTTTAAGGATTCTGACATTCCCATAAAAATTAAGTTACCATATCATTTTAAGTTACCCGTTTTTTTTTTTCATTTGAGTTGTTAAAATTTTTAATTGCATCGATGTCATAATTAACAATAATTAAAATCCGTTTGCCAATTAATTTATTATAAAAATCTTATCGTGATTTTGTTATATTGTCTTATTGATCAATGTAATGGTTTCAATATTTTTGCGTCAATGCAAAGCAACACAATGACTTTATTTCTTGTGGAAATGCATAGAAACTGGGTTTTTTCGTAGTTTTCTATATTCTTTACATTTTATATAGCTTTTATTAAATTATTTTAGCAAAATATTGCAAAATGTTTATGTTCAAAACCTCAAAATGAAATTTTTCTCTCGGTCAATATGTAAAAACGATTCACAATGAGATTTTGAGCGGGATATTCTATCAATGTTGTACGTTCAGTATGTTTAAATTTAAAATGAGGTAATACAATGAAATATGTTAAAAGAGAGGGGATAAAATAATAGTTAAATACCATGGTATAATATATTATAATGGTGCTTTGTCCGCGATCTCATGAAAATGTGGCTTGGTACTAAAGAGTCCATTATTTTGGAAATTGCTGAACTGGACACCTTGAAATTTAAATAAGGTAGAGATCAAGGAATGAAGTTTAGTATATACAATTTAATTAACGAAATTGCTAGACAAATGGAAAAAGTCTACTGATGATTTGGTAAAGCACCAATGAAATGCATAGAGATATTGCTTGACCACCAACAAATAAATTTCATTTAAAATACATATATGTATATATATACATATATATATATATATATATATATATATATATATATATATATATATATATGTATTACAGATTTTATTTAAAAATTTCCAAATAAACAAAATTTTTTTTTATAATGTGGCAACGTCATATTCAATATGATGTAGAAAAATAAACTTCAAAAATCCTTATTAAAATTTAATAAAAGCAAGTGGCACTACCTTGTATTTATATACCTTGGTTTATACGTATATATGTATATGATAAAAATTTTTTTATATATGTTTATAAACTACATACATATGTATGTATACATTTATATGAATAGAGTGAACAGCTGTTTACAATTTTTTAAAATATATATACATGTATACGTTTAAATATTTTGTTTCATATATGTATTTAAATTTGTTTGTAACTTCCAGATTGTTGTTGAAAAATATGTTTATAAGTATATATGTATATGTGTTTTTGTTTATATTTATATGTATTATTAATTTGTATATATATATATGTATGTATATATATATATATATATATATATATATATATATATATATATATATCTGTATATGTGTATATGTATGTATGTATGTATGTGTGTATGCATATGTAGGTGTTGTATGTGTTTACATATATATTAATATATATATATATATATTTTTTTTTTTTTTTTATGGACGTAATGATAGCAACTACGAGCCCTAACCACTATTAATTCGTACACTGAGCATTTTTCATGAATGTGCTATTAATATATGTATATTTTCGGAACTATAATGACTACACAAAAAAGTTTATACTTTTCTTAAAGAACATTTCATTCTCTCTACACATACATTATAAAAGTTACATATTAAAAAAAGGACTTTTTAAAAAACAAGCAAAAACGAAAGTTCATTATTTTAAACAAAAATATTGTGACCACTATTAATTCGTACAGTCGCCAATTTTCATACTTAGAATTTTGTTACGCCACCTTTGTTTTTTAAAACGGTCTCGACCCGCTTTGGCATGGTACTAACTAGTTTTTGGCAGTCTTCTGGGGTTATCGAGTTCCAAATTTCCTGAATTTTGGACTTTAACCTGTCAACAATCCGTTGGGGTTCATTTCGACGTTTTCTTTTCATAATAGCCCACAAATTTTCTATCGGATTAAGGTCTGGACTAGAAGATGGCCAATCGGGGCCGCGATTCCATTTTCCTCAAGTCACTTTTTCGTTTTTTTTGCAGTATGGGAAGAAGCACCATCCGGTTGGAATATGTATTCCCCGCAGTCTGTTAATTTCGATGCCGATGGTATCTGATTTTCCTCCAGGATTTTTATATATTTGTCTGCATTTACGATTCCATCTATGAAATGGAGCTGACCGACACCTTTTGAGGACATACATCCCCATACCATAGCGCTAGCTGGAAACTTGACTGTACGCTTTAAGCAGTCTTTGTTGTATGCCACGGCGCTTTTACGTATTACCCTTTTTCTTGCATCACCAACTCTTACATCAAACTTGGATTCGTCGCTAAAGATAATGCTGTCCCATTTCCGTTGTACTCAAGAACGTCTCTCCTTAGTCCATAATAGATGCTTTTTCATTTGAAGTGCGGTAAGCAATGGCTTTTCCTTGGCCTAAAAAAATTATATAGATTATCAAGTTGATTTCGAAATACCGGGTTAATCTTTAACTTACTTTATAAAAATTATAACCTATGATTTTCATTTGCAGTCGGGTCCACTCACGTTTTACGGGCCTTCCAATTGCTTCAGACCATTTTAAGGCTATATCCCGAACTGTGCTTCGACGATTTAGTTTAATGATAATTGCCAAAGCTCTTGTATCGCGATGACTTATTCTGGAAGTCCGGCCTCTGTCTGAAACATTATTGCTGAAATTTCCACTTATTTCATATTTTCTAACAATACTTTGTATTGTTAGATCTTGGGATTTTAAGGTCGGTCGATATCTGCCCATATGTCATTCCCGATTTGAATTTATCGACGATTAAAATTCGAATTTCCTCACAAACAGGTTTACCACGTGCCATATTTTTAAAATTATGAAAATTATTTTAACTATTAATTTTTTGTCTCCTTTACATTCCTATTCTCTTATACATTTAAAATTTTTGTTTGTATTTTGATTTTTATTTAGCTTGAGCGCAATTAATACACTGAACGAATTAATAGTGGTCAAATAACTTTTAATAAATAATAAAGGCCTTTCAGTTTAGTTAGTTTTTTTAACATTTTGATGCAGAACTTAAGAATATTTCTAAATCCGTTTATAGGAAATAAAACGACCTTTCAGAAAAGTATAAGCTTGTTGGTGTAATTAACATAATTGAATCTTTATTCTGGCGTTTAGTGCTAAAGAGCGAAAAAATAACTGGTGTACGAATTAATAGTGGTTAGGGCTCGTATCAATAGTGGCCCCAAGACAACTTCACTAGCACCACCCTGGGACAGCTTTGGCATTTCATCAGGGTGGGTAGTATTATCAGTATTATTCCTACGTCCTCCTTAGTTCCTAGGTAAGGAGGTTCGGAACTGATGCGCATATTTAATCGTCAGTAGCTAACGAATCCTAAGACGTACTAACTCTCCTACGAATCTGTGCTAATCTGCGAAGTTCTATTAGAACAAGCTGTACAAAACTACACACTCTGGTCCAATTCAATAAGGATTCCAGCATGGTCGGAATAATATTCTCCGGGCTGATCGTACGCCCCAAGCCTTCCTCTAAATACGACCTCCAGTTGCTGAATCGTGAGCAGACAAAGACGACATGCTCAGCATCCTCAACCACATTCCCACCACAGTGTGGACAGAACGGAGAGTCGTCGTGCTTAAAACGAAATAGATATGACCTAAAGCAACCATGTCCAGACAAGAACTGTGTTAGGTAATAGTTCAGATCACCATGTTTCCTAGTCAGCCATAATCTGATGTCGGATATTAATGAATAAGTCCATCTTCCCTTTTCAGTGGTTGACCACCGTTCTTGCCATTTTTGCATACATAAATCAGAGTTATCCCTATTCATGATTTCTAAATCGATAGGGATCATACCCGCAATGATAAAAGCCGCCTCGTCCGACACTGTCCGAAATGCACTACATACTCTTAAAGCAGCTAGCCTATACACAGGGCATACCAGCCCCACATATGTGGAATATCTAAGTGAGTCTGGCCATACCGGGTGTGCATATAGGATAATGCTCCTTATTACTCCAGCGAGCAGTTTCCTCTGAAGATACTTTGGCCCTCTCGTGTTTGGCATGATACGAGATAGCGCCAAACAGGTCCCTGATGCTTTGGATGCTATATATCGCAAGTGCTCGCGGAAAGATAGCCGTGTGTCAATCATCACTCCCAGATATTTCAGAAATGCCTTTGATTCTATGGAACAGGTGCCAACATTGAGGGTAATAGTTTCCCTAGCCTTACGACTACTAATCAAAACCGCTTCGGTTTTATGATCAGCTAGAGTCAATCCCATTGCAGTGATCCAGGACTTTACTAATTGTACGCTGGCATTTGCAATGGTTTCTGCCTCCAGCAATTCCTTAGCTTCACACACCAGCGCTATATCGTCTGCGAATCCCACAATCTGCACTCTCTCAGGTAACCTCAACCTTAGTACTCCATCATACATTACGTTCCACAACAATGGTCCAAGTATCGATCCTTGGGGAATACCACCACTAATCCTACGTTTCCTTATACCCGCATCTGTACTATAGATCAATTCCCTATACCGGAAATAATCCTGCACTATCCCTATCAGATATTCTGGGATGTCCAATCGAGTTAGAGCATCAACAATATGCACCCAACTCGCTGTGTTGAACGCGTTCTTCACATCCAGCGTCACAACTACACAGTACTCCTTTGTGCCATTCCTCCAACTCCTGCCATAGATAGTCCGTGCAGCAGTTTCTACTACCACGTTTATAGCATCCACTGTTGACCTCGCCCTCCTGAAGCCAAATTGGTTGTCTGATAGACCATTTCTGTCATCAACGCAATTCCCAAGTCTTCGGCAGATCACACCCTCTAGCAACTTCCCACATGTATCTATCATACACAGTGGCCGATAAGATGAGGGATCATCTAGGGGTTTATTGGCTTTTGGTATTAATACCAACTTCTGCCTCTTCCATCTTGTTGGAAAAATTCCCCTACCTAAGCATGTATTCACCATTCTTAAGAACTGCTCGGGACAAAGCCTGACGGCCTCCTTTAATACTATATTTGGAATGCAGTCGAGTCCAGGTGCCTTCTTGTCTCTAAACCTAGAGACAACGTCCTCAATCTCAGCTATTGTAACCGGGGGAAAATTTAATGCCCCAATTGGAGGGTTGTGCTCCCAAGGTGGTGCGTCCTGCTGGGGAAAGAGATGGTCTACAATTTCCTCCAGGATTGGCCCCTCACTCGGTTGCAACGGGGTCAGGCATTTAAGTTTTTTGGTGACCAGCTTATATGCGAGACCCCAAGGATTATCATCCACCTCATCACAGATATTAAGAAAACACTGCCGCTTGCTCCTACGAATTGCATCCTTTAGGGCCTTCCTCCTATTCCTGTAATTCTCCTGGTATACGCTATTCTCTAACCTACCTCGAGTTCTTGTATACTGCCTTCTGGCACGTATACACTCCGCCCTCAAGCCGGCAATATCATCATTCCACCAATAAACCGGTGACCCCTTTACGGATCCTTTCCGCCTCACCATAGATGCATCGCACGACCGCGTGATATGGTTTACCAATTGTTCTGCCATATCCTCAGCTGAACCATTTAATTCCATACCTTCCATACAGATGGCAAAAATATCCTTATCAAAGGTATTCACTTTCCATCCCGACAAACCTTGTGCACGGGGAGTCACATGCCGTATATCATCCTGTATATCCATAATTATGGCACTGTGATCGCTGTGAGTATAAACATCAGATACTCTCCCGTTTACACGGTTTATAATGGTATCGCTGGCAAACGTAATATCAATAATTGAACCACCATTTCCTCCTCTAAATGTTTCCTCATCTCCAGAATTCAAGAGCACAACATTTAGCGCAGAAAGGGCCTCTAATAGCATCCTTCCCCTTGCATTTGTCAAGGGGCAGCCCCATTCAACAGCCCACGCGTTGAAATCCCCTGCTATTATAACAGGACTCCTGGCTGCAGCGTCCATCACTATGTTGTCTATAATAACACGAAAGTCATCAATAGAATACCTAGGAGGAACATAATAGCTGTACAAACATATGCCGGAAACAGTGGCCCGCGTGTACCCACATTGCGGTGATAACCTCTCCCTCAATATCAAAGAACCGGTAGTCCATATAGCTGCTGTATCTGTATCATCAGTAACCCAATTTGCAGATACAATCTTCTTATATGGCTCGCTGAGTACAGCAACGTCTACCTTTAAGTCTCGTACGGTTTGCCTAAGCAACTCCTGTGCTGCTTAGCAATGATTGAGATTTAGCTGTAATATGCGCATCCTGATTTTTAAGTAGTGTTTAACCTCTAAGCTTTTGTAGCGCCCTCTTGTAGTACGGGCAAACTACGCATCCGGTGACATGGTCACCATTAGTACTTCCACCCTTTCTACAGAGCATGCACGAAGGTCTGTTGGAACATGTTGCAATCTTGTGGCCAGCTTCCCCACAACGCAAGCAATTTCCGGATAGATCCTGGCCGCTACAATTCGTCGCCCTATGTCCAAAATCGAGACAGTTGTAGCACCTCTTCGGTGCTATCTTTTCCCGTATTCGACACACGGCCCAGCCGATGCGTATCTTGGACATCTCTAGAAGGCGTCTAGCTAGAGGAGCACTCAGGCCAATCGTGGCAGTTTGTGTTCCCCCATACGCTCTCCTCAGTGATTTAATTGCAGTCAACTGCAGTACCTTAAAATCGTTGGATTTACTAACTATGGCGTCATAGATGTCCTCCTTGGAAGTCACCTCATCTATGTCCCTAATTTCAATCCTAACCTCTTGGGATAGTGCCCGTACTTCGGCAGTCCCACCCAGTACCGCTTCCACCTCCGACCTGAACACACCTATATTCTGGTGAGCGGGTTTAGTGAGCTCCAGTAGCAGCTCACCCTTCCCAGTTTTCCGAATGCCCTTCACATTCTCCCCCAGATTACTAAGTTTAGGGTCCTTCTTCACTTGCTTGAGAATCTCAGCATAGGAAGCGTTCCCACATGTTTTAATAACTAGGGCATCCGAACGTGACCCCTGCTTACTCCTAATCCTATTTCTATTCGCTTCCCTGGGACGGACCTTTATCCACCCAGGTTCCTTAGTGCGTGGGTTCGGCAAAGCAGCACCATTCGCTGCCGCCGATCCCACACAGCTACCTTCACTACTCCTGATTGCATCTACTGCATCCTTCCTCTTCTTCTTAGCCCTATTCCCCTTTGGCCCAAGAGTACTTTCATCTCTCCTACGCTTCGGGGTCGCACCTGCAGGGACAGGGGGAGATGGTCTTACCATAACCCCTGTCTGCGTCTGCTTATTGCAGGGCACCTTGAGCTGACCAGTTCCACTGCTCAGCTCATCTGCCACCTGCATATACAATGCCTGTATTTCTCGAGACATCGATACTATATCCTTGTGGACATTCGATCTTGTCTTGAGAAAGTCTAATAGCTTTGCTATCCTCTCTCCTAGTTTTTCAACCTTGCCTTTCGGTTCCTGAACACCGTCTGTGGTGCCAAAACCTACCCTATGCGGCGTGTTCACCGCCGTAGGGGGCGATCTCGCGATCACCGGCCTCTTCAGGAATGGATTCTCAATTTCGCCATTTCCAGAGCCTTCCGCTTTCGCTTCTAAATTATTTTTATTGATCTTCATTCAATTGGGTCCAAACTCGCAGCCGCTGTCTCCGTTCGTTGTGCAGTCACGTTTAGATCCCATGGGTGTCTTTGCAAGCAGTGAGGTCCATGCGAGGGTTGACGAAGAGACCTTATGGATCAATCCGCCAGAGCCAGATCCGTGCTAACCGGGAATCAACATCCGGACCTACACCACCAACTTAATGATGACGAACTTCAAACGTACTTTGAGACTTGCCAAGTTTTAATAGGACGGAGGCAGTTGTGGCATTAGCCTGAGAGCCATTTCTGTACAAATTCACTCATACATACTTAAGTCCCAGAATACCACATCTACCAGCCCAGGGTTCTACCATTTCAAATCGTTTTCCCAGGAATGCCATAATTAAGACCGTACTGGACTTGGTCTTAATGCCAGGGACTTCAAAGCCCCATCTCAGTGTGCCAAATAAAGGGCCACACTGAATAACAGGTCTTCTTGGGGCATCTTTGTTCAAGCCCTCCAACCCGTTATAATAACTCAGGGCCGCGGGGTCGTTACTCCCCGTTATCCGTACAAAATATCCTTATGGATTTTATATACGAATATCCTTGCGGATATATATATATATATATATATATATATATATATATGTATATATACATATATATATGTATATATACATATGTATGTATGTATATGTGTATGTATGTTTATGTATGTGTATGTATGCATATATATGTGTATGTGTATGTATGCATATGTATGTATATATGATTTAAAAATTGTTTTTTATAAATGTTTTTTAAATATATGTATATGCATGTATAGGTTTAAATATTTTATTATTGTTCATATATTGTAAATTTATTTAAATTTGTTTGAATCTTTTTGTATTTTGTTGACAAATAATTTTGTTTCACAAACAACATATTTTTTCATATCAAATAAAATAATTAATTTCCTGAAGAAGTCACACAAAGGAGTGACGAAATATGGAAATTAAAAATTAAACAAAATAAAGAGACCTTAAGCTTAAAAATATCAGAATACAATAATAGAGGCATGAAATAGTTTTATTTAAGAAAAACTTAATATTTGTAACCTTTTTGGTTACTTTCATGTACTACAAAATATTGCAGTTATAAAACTCTAGAATCTAAATTTTGATTTTTTTTTATTTAATTTTAGATACCAATTTTGTTTTTTCTGAACTAAAAAGTAGTTTTAATTAGTAAAAAACCGACGTTAGTTGCCTTTTTGGTTACTTTTATGTATAAAAAAAATTTAAATTTCTCAGCTCTGGAAGCGAAATTTAAATTTTTTTTTACCAATCCTAGTCTTCATTAGGTATAAAGTCGTTTTATTTAAGAAAAACTTAAAATTTGCAACCATTTTGGTCACTTTCATGTACTACAATATATTGCATGTACCAAAAAAACTTTAAATTTCCCAACGCTGGAAGTGAAATTTTAATTTTTGTTTGTTTTATTTTTAACCAATGCAACTCTTCATGAGGTATAAAGTAGTATTATTTAAGAAAAATTACCATTGTGGTCACATTCATGAACTAGAAAATATTGCACTTGTCCAACCCTGGATTCAAAATTTATTTTTGTTTTTTAATTTTTGATACCAATTTTGCTTTTCCTAAAATATAAAATAGTTTTACTTGGCAAAAAAAACAACGTCAATTTCCTCTTTGGTTACTTTTATGTATAAAAAAAATTCAATTTCCCAACCCTGGAAGCGATTTTTTCTGATTTTTAAAATTTTTTTTATCAGTGGAAATCTTCATGAGGTATAAAGTAGTTTTGTTTAAGAAAAACTAAAATTTTGTAACTAGTTTGGTTATTACATGTACTACAAAATATTGCATGTACCAAAAGAAACGTTCATTTTGCCATCCCTGGAAGCGAAATTTAAATTTTTTGTTTATCAGTGCAACGCTTCATGAGGTATAAAGTAATTTTTTTAAGAAATATTTCAAATTTTTAACCATTTTGGTCACTTTCATGTACTCTTATATATTGCACTTGTCCATACCTGGATTCGAAATTTAATTTTTGAATTTTTGATACCAATTTTGTTCTTCCTAAATTATAAGACAGACATAGTTAGCAAAAAAAAAAACAACATCAGTTGCCTGTTTGATTACTTTCACATATGAAAAAATGCAATTTCCCACCCCTGGGAACAAAATTTGAATTAAAAATTTTTTTGGCCAATGGAAATCTTCATGACGTATAATGATGTTTTGTTGACGGAAAACTTAAAATTTTTAACAATTTTAGTTACTACATGTACTACAATATACAGAATAGGTAAAAAAAATGTTTATTTCCCATCCCTGGAAAACAAATTAATTTTTTTAGTTGTTAATAGACTATTGAGGCTTCCCAAAGCACGAAATAGGTTTAATTTAGAAACATTAAAAAAAATATTGATTTTTGGTATAAATTTTGTGTCGAGAAATAGGTGTAAGCTTCCCAGCTCTGGAATCATACTTCCCATCTGACACCTGTCAATGTTGCCATATCTGTTTATGTGCCTGGTAAACTTAATGTGTACAGGGCTGTGATATTGTAAAAATTTTGTTGAGATTTTTTCGTTTTTATATATTTGTTTTTTACCGTGCTGGCTTGTTTTATAGAAAATTATATATGTATCAATAAACTACACGGTAAGCAACGTTTTAATTATTTAAAACAGTATGCACATACGTATTTGTATAATTTAATATAACATCTTTGTTTTAATTCAGATATGATCAATGCAAAGAAAAGAAAAGTTTCTTTCAAAGAAAAACTCAAACAAGAGTTTCCACACATTGTCGCCGCAGATGCTGAAAATGTGGACCATTCGATAGTCAAGTGCCTAATTTTTGGACAAATATTTTCTTTTCAAAATAAAGGGAGACAAGATATTATTCAACACAACAATACAAAAAAACATAAAACTAGCGACAATGCTGCTGCATCCTTTTCGAAGATTTCAAGTTGTTTACGTAGTCACGACTTCCAAAGAGAAACAAAACAACTGGCACTACATGAACTAGTATTTTCTTACCATCAAGTGATGCACAACCACTCATTTCGAAGTATACAAACATTTTCCGAGAAGAAATTTTCTTGTGCACGGTCCAAATCTAATGCTATTATTAAACATATTTTGTTCCCTGCTGTAAAAGAAGAACTAATTGCAGAACTGAAAGAAACTAATTTTGTGTCCATTTTATCAGATGCATCCAACCACAAAGCGGAAAAATTGTATCCAATAGCCGTTCAATATTTTAATTCAGAGTATGGTGCACAAGTTAAACTCTTAATTTATCCACTACTTATAAAAGGTGAAACATCCGAAATTATTTCAACACATATGATGAGAATTATAAAATGTTATAACTTGAAAAATAAAGTGGTTGGCATATCAGCGGATAACACTAATACTAACTTTGGAGGTTTAAAACGGAGAGGTAAAGAGAATATTTTTTTGTGAAATAAAATCATCTTTGGGACACTACATTTTTGGAATTGGATTTAATGCACATATATGTAATTTCAAATACGATTAACAAGGCCAACCATAATCTACCCATCGATATAGCAGTCATAATCAGAGCTCCGAAATCTTCGCTCGAATTCGAGTAGAGAGTGAAACTCGCTCGAAATCGAGCGCGAGTACTCCTGCGAGTGAAAAAAAAATATCGAGTGTACTCTATTTTTCTATGCCACTCGAATAAGAGCGCTTATGCTTTGCTCGATTTCGAGTGCGAGTAAAATACGCTCGAAATCGAGCAGATTATACTCTTGCCGAGTACTCTTTCAGTCTTTCTCATACAAAAAAAAATTTTCCACTTAATTTTTTTCCACAATTGTTAATTTCACAAATTGTGTAGTTTCCTTCAAAGTCATAACGAAAATATTTTCGCGTTTCATTATTTATGTCTTTATTGTTCATTATAATATAGAAAATATAAGTAAACTTTTAAAAATATAATAAAACTTTTTTTATAAAACCAACTAATTGCTCCGCACACGCGCACTGTGTGGAAAGACTGAAAGAGTACACAAAAACCACACGCACACACAAGTCAGCAAAGACAAACAGTTTCTATTTTTCCACTCGATTTTACTCTTAAGAGTAAACTCTCACTCTATTTCGAAGATTTTTACTCCCACTCTTACTTTTTAAAAAGGAGTACTCGCGAGTACTCCCACCTAAAACAAACGAGTGGAGAGTAAATTTGTTGTAACACTCGTAATCTTCGAGTACTCTTCTTAGCGAGTATTTTTCACTCGCGAGTAAAATCGAGTAAATCTGAGCTCTGGTCATAATACCACAAATTTACCTATTTTTTTCGAAGTTATACTGTTCGATCAGAAAAACTAAAGACTTTCTGTGAAGAAACTGATGTCGAATATCAGAAGCTACTTGGGTATTCTACCACTCGTTGGTTAGCACTTATGAAAGCAGTTGAAAGAATAATTTCTTTATACCAACCATTGAAAACATATTTCTTAAGCGAAAGTTCTGTTCCAAAAATTTTTCTCTAATGAAGCAACTCCAATTTATTTAGAGTTTATTCACAATCAGGCATCCATTTTACATGCTGCTATATTAAAGTTAGAAAAAATAACTTTAACCGCAATGGAAGCTTTTGAAATTTTAAATGAATTAAAAGAGCGAATGAAGTTTGAATTGAATAACATATATATTCCACTAATTCTACGGAGTAAAATACGGTTTTTGGAAGAATCGGAGCCTGACCTACGAAAAAAATTTAAAAAAAATATACAAAAATTTTATGAAACTTCAGTGAAATATTTAGAAGAATGGACCGAATCTTTGAAAAAAACAAATAATTTTCGTTGGACAAAAAAATTTTATTTGGAAGCTGTCTGTTCATGACTTGAAAAAGTGATAATATTAATTGGTGAAAATAAAATAAATGAAAGCAAATTAGTGGAAGAAATAAGAAAAATAAAAATATTTTGTACCGAAGTGAAGAGTCAATGCCATTAAATTTGACCAAAGATAGGTGGAGATATTTTCCCACCTTGAAAAAGAATCAATATCGTTTACTGAAATTTTAAAACTTGTTCAACTTGCATTTAGTTTGCCAGGAACCAATCCAACCGTGCAAAGAATGGTTTCATTAATTAATTATGTTTGGACCCAAGAGAAAGTTAATATGTCTATTGGTTGTGTGGAGGCAATATTAACAATCAAGACCAACACTAATAGAAGCTGCAAGGAATTTGCAAAATATTATGAATCAAAAGATGATATATGATACTGAAATAAGAAATTTTGAATAAGTTAGTGCAATGATGCGACCTTGGTTTTTACGGACGGTTCGAAGATGGACACTGGCATTGGTTCGGGGGTATTTTCCGAGGATCTCGGTCTTTCGGTATCGCTCAGGCTACCCGATACCTCGACAGTTTTCCAAGCAGAGATTTATGCCATTACCGAGGCAGCATTGAGGATTCATGGGCTCAATTCAGAGGCAACAAATATTAACATTTGTGTGGATAGTCTGGCAGCAATTAGAGCCCTGGACTCGGAAATAATAAAGTCGAGATGTGTATGCATGCCAGCATTCCATCTCTGGCCAGACTTAAAGGACATGACGTCAAAATAATTTTGGTTCCACGGCATGAAGGCATTCAGGAAAATGAGATGGTGGACGAATGCGCAAGAGCGGGTTCGGCCTTGGATAAAACAGTATCGCGTAGGGATATTGACATTCCCTCAGTTGAGCTGCTGAACAAATTTCAGGAGTGGGCAAGAAGGGAGGTGACAAACAGGGGGTCAAGTATTACTACCTGTAGAATCTCCAAAACTCTATGGCCCTCGCTTAGCAGAGCTAGGACTAGAAAACTTTTGATTTTTGGGAAAAAGCCGTTGGTACTCCTGGTAGGGGTCTTGACGGGGCACTGTGCAATTGGGCACATGTCGGAGCGTTTGGGATTTCCACATGATGCCGCTGCAGGAGCTGTTTCGATGAAGAAGAAGTGGAGTCAGTACAGCATTTCCTTTGTCACTGACCGGCCCTGCAGGAGCATAGGCTCTCGTTTCTTGCGAGATCTGGACTGCCTCAGGGATGCACCGCTGGCTGCCCTGGCGGGCTTTGTGAGAAGTCCTTCGTCTTGAAGGCAGTGTGTAGGGTATAGTTCTCTGGGCATCACAATGGAGCTTTTTATGGCCTGCGAGTGTTTTTCTCGCTTACTGCGGGCGGCCCTTTTAACCTAACCTAATGTAATGAATTTTTAAGTTTTGTTAATTCTTTTAACTAATTTTACATACAAACTTATAAGTTAATGTAAATTTTTTTGTAGTAAGTATTTTCACGAACATTTATATTGCTATATTAAATTGAATTAAGATTCATAGGCTAATTGTTCGAAATTTGTTTTTAAATCTCAAAGAGACTTGATAAATATTCCAAGGCACAAAGGAAATTCAACATCAGTTTTATTCAACTTACACAGCAGAGCAGAACAGCTGTTCCCGAAAGCCCCAACACTTTCATCATCAGTGCTCATGTGTATTGTGTTTGTCACCACTTATTAGGTGGCTTAGTTGAATTTGATAACAGTTCCTATTTACACAAATTTTATTGTGAAAAAGAATCCGAGAACTGTATCAACCTAAGGTTAACATGTTATTGTTTTAATACCCGTGTTACCGTTTGATTATTTTTCTGAATTTTTTATTCCATCATACCTAAAGGTACGTTCACACTTATCAAATATTTGCCCTGAAAAGCGTAACCACTAAATACTAATGAAAAATATTTTTGTTCAGATACGTGTTTATTTATTAAAACAATTTCATACAAAACTAATAGGCAGTGTCATGAATCCAATATTATTGGAGACTATTTAATTCAATATATACATTTTTGAATTAAGAAGTTTTTTATTAGTGTTTAGTGGTTACGTATTTTTGGGCAAATATTTGATAAGTGTGAACGTACCTTAAGTCAAACTTTTTCGGTTTGAATTTTCACTGAAGTACATGTGAACGTTTTTTCTATTTGTTATTTTTAATAATTTTACATACATACATACATGTATGCATGTGAATGTAATTTTTTTCTGAAAAATATGTAAAAAATGTGGACATTGACTTCAAATAAATTTTTTACTATTGTTGTTAATGTCATATTTTTTCTTCTTCGAAATCTGGTGACCTTATATACGAATATATACATGTAAGTTACATAATTAAAACAATTGTTAATGTATTGAGAAAAATAGTTGATATATTTCTTTTTTATTAAATAGACGCATATCCCTTGAAAAAGTGAAGATAAAATTGACGAAACGTCGGGACAAATATGAAATAAAAATTTAATTTTTATTTACATAAAACACGGTAGGCCAGTAGCTGATTAATTACTTAAAGATCAATAGGAAAATAAATTTGGCCAATTATAATTTATAACAACTTAACATATTGTATTATTTAAGCCTACATCCCTTAAAAATAACAATTTTAAGTTTTAGTGAGTGACGAAGCTGAGACGTAACCTGGTACTCCTCTGCCCAACCTCCTCCTCCCCTTTTGCCCTCTAAGTGACCCTATCAAAAAATAAATAAAATTTAAATAAATTTAACATTTAATTATTCCGAAGATTTGTTTTCGAAGTTTTATGACAAAGGTTAAATGTCTCCCCCACGGTCCTTGCCAGAGAGATCCTGACAAAATACAGTTTTAATGCCCTCCAAAAATAATTGGACACGATACAGTATATATATTCTTGATGAGTGATGAAGTCTGAGAAGATCCAGCAACGTTCGTCTGTGCAAAACATGGTATAGTCTATTTCTGGACCCGCCCCTTTATTAAAATTGGGTACAGAAATGTCTTAATGTCCCTATAAAAAAAATTTTAATTTTGTTTTTAATTATCCCAAACATTTATTTTTAGAGTTTTATGACAAAGGTCTCCCCCACAGCCCGTGCCAGAGCGACCCCACCAATATACAGTTTTTATTCCCTCCAAAGAGAATTGAACCCCATAAAGTATATACTTATATTCTTGATCAGTGATGAAGTCTGAGACGATCTAGCAATGCATGATATAGTCCATTTTTGGATGCCGCCCCCTTTAGTGGGCGTTGACGTACGATATTATATGCGAAAATTGTGTAAATATTGAACAATTTTTATTCCTTATGCCCATAAGAAGCTGAGATGTTCTCTGATCTTGCAGAAGTGAAACGTCTCCCATATTGCCCTTCCCGGAATGACTCTCTCAAAATAGAGATTTAAAATTGGGTACAGAGATGTCTTAAAGGAACATTTTATATTTAATTACTAAATATTTGGAGGGTATTTAAGATTCGACCCGGTCGAATATAACGTTTTTACTTGTTTTAATTCAATCCTTTTTTTGTGTTCGCGTGTGGCGATAGAAGCGGTTTTTGATTGTCAAGAGCTGATCATCAACCGATCATCAAGCCGTTAAAAAAAATTGTTTGATATATCCCGAAATCTATGGAATCGTGCGAATCGGTCTAAGTCTGATAAAACTATTTGAAACGCGACTAGTCCAGTTTGATTCAAAACTTATAAGCGGGTCACATACTTACACACACACACACATATACATTCTGACATAGTGACAACCTCTCGGAAATACAACGAGTAATATTTGTTCTTGGAAATGAACTAAACTTTAGTTAGTAAAGTATGATTTTTTTTTCAAATTATTGGAAACTTTTTTACAGTTTATTTTTAATTTCTCGCTAAGAAATTTCAAAATTTTCAAAAACTTGGTTTTACAACGTATTGAAAAAATCAAGTTTGCGTTCCGAAGAAAATTTCACAACTCCTCCTGGAAGGGTGTTACTAAGTCTGTGTGTGTAAGTATAAGTATGTGACTCTTGTTAAAAACGTGCGGATGAATGTTCGCATGACACAAATAATCCACGATACTCCTCTGGATTTCCATTGCAGTGCTGTCATTGGGCGTAGCATAGCCAATGAATTTGGAATGTGGCTCTTTCAATATGGTGATATGTTCTTCATTCATAACAACATTTCGCGTCATATTTGCCTCCGTTACTCTATTCAAATAATTCGTTACACTTTGCCGCGACCATTGCTTCCTTACGGAACTTAACGCGCTCTCTAAATATATTATTTTTGTCGATGACTAGTCCGTCAAAGAACTGACATATATTTTCGGCTGTTTCTTTAGATAACTCTTTTTAGCTTTTGAGGGAATCGACAATTTCAAATCTTTTATAAACATGGTCGCAAGCAAGGCACTTTATCGAACTGAGCTGTCACTGCCATCCAAAGCCGAACTAAAATTACGAAATGAAATGTCCGCCACTGCAATTTTTCTTTCGAAGTCTGGGTTAAATCGCAATCATGTTCTTCAAACTCCCCGTTGTCTACAATATACCCAACGCTTTCAAATTTGTCACACAACTTATAGGAAAATGCAACAACTTTCAAAATTTTTTCACCGCCGCTTATCATCGACATCATATCAACAACATACGCTAGTCATCAATCGTGGACCGCACTGATCGATGGAAAAACTTTTTGTCTGGCCTGGGATTTTATCAGAGGCAGTGCAAGTGCACGTAATATTTATTTCAATACCGCACTTACAACGTGAAATTATGAACAATTTATTCCACTCACTTACATTGTATTCGAATTTATATATAACCATTTTATAGTATTCATTCAGAAGCTTATCCAAACTTTTACGAACACCAGTTACCGACGTAACTGGAATGCCTGCACGTTGCCACAAAAGGATAATGCTTTTCAAAGCTTCTTGTTTAAAAGTCCCAATTTTCGAATTTGATCGGCGTTATGCCGCAGATACAAAAAGAAATTTAGTGTTGTTTAATTCACTAATAGTAAAATACATTTCCTTAGCTTATTTAAATTAATTCTTGATGTTTTTTAATTAAAAAAACATTGATAAAACGAATGTCAAAACAAAGTACGAGAGTATTAACGGTGTTATTCATTCCATTTATAAGGGGATTTAGATTGTGAATTTTTACATGATTTTGTCAAGATTTCTCTTTATATCTCACAACAAGAAGCTGTAAATATCGAAGATATGATAAAAAGGCTACACCTACGTTCGGCAAAAAAATATATATATATAAATTCCTAAAATATATAATTCCTATAGTTTTGTTGGAATTATCGAAAAACTTCCTTAGCAAAAGTTTAGTAAATTTTTCGTGCTTTAATTTTCTGATATTAGGGGTCCACATTAGGCTGTAGGAACTGAGATCTGGTGGGTAAATTCAAGAATGGTATATTTGAGGCCAATGACTATTAAAGAAAAACATTGCAAGACAAAAACATCGACATATCACTCTTTAAAATCCGACTATAAATGTGGAAGAGATAATGAAAATGGTATTTTGGCGACCCCTACTTTCGGTAAAAAAATTTTTTTTTTCTGAATCACCTCGCAACAATGCTTTATATTCGGTGGTGTACGGAAAACTTATTTCGAGACGCTCTAATGTACATACACATATGTATGTGCATGTTTTGTTTGCTTTTTTTGTTTATTGTTATTTGAAATAAAACTTTTTAAGTTTCTTAGAAACTCAAGTTTTTTTTTACTTTATGGAAAACAAAAAAATTTTAATTTTTAATTACATAAATTTTTTGCTATAAAATTTTTTTTCGAGAATTCGAGACTATCGATAGTATCGATAGCATCGTAAATAACTATCGAATGGCGCAAATATCGATAGTTTTGCAGCTCTTCTGTTTTGTGCTTCCTTGTGATTTTGAAGATAATAATGGTGTGTTTGCGGCTTACCTAGAAAAGTGCAAGGATTTTGCGAATGCAATATTCACAAATAAAGTTTTAAGGTGTAATTCATTAAAAATATTTCATGCTTATAACATCGTTATTTGACATATTTCTATACAAAAATTGTGAATTAAACATTTACCCCGTTATTCATTAAATGAGTTTGAAATGTATTTTAATCAAATTTTTTCATACAAAATTTTCTTAAAACAGGGGCCGAATTACCGCATTCGTTATCGACCGAAATATCAAATTGAGTGGTAATTTCGATCGATATCGAATGCGGTAATTTGCCCCCAGATTTCAAATACCTACGTTTTATTTTTTATAAATATGAGGGTTAGATTATAGTATTACAAACTTAAGACTTTTCTTCCAGGAGTTACGAGTTGGTCGAGTTAAAACAAATTAGCACCACAAATATTTTATTTCATACATAATAATGCCACCTACATACTTGTGCGTTTTTATACCCTCCAAAAAAGAATTTGGAGGGTATATTCACTTTGTCATTCCGTTTGTAACGCATCGAAATATCCATCCCATAAAGTATATATATTCTTGATCAGTGATGAAATCTAAGACGATCTGAGCATGTCCGTCCGTCCGTCTGTGGAAATCACGATTCAGTCCAAACGAAAAGAGCTTGAAATTTGATATACATATATTTTGAAGCTTAGAGCAGGTTAAGTTCGGAGATGGGCTAAATCGGGCAAGAGGGAAAAAAGTTCCCCTAAGAAGAACTAAACCAACCCAGAAAAAACAACATGATTTTTAAAGTTTTTTGGTTATTTTGTTAAGCATATGATATATTTTTATGTCAAATACGGTCTAACGCCTTAAACTTGGGGCCATAAAATAAAAAAAAAAATCTTTTTGGACTTCGCTCACTTTAGTGGGCTTTATTATATGCAAAAATAGTACAAAAATTTAACAAATTGTTTTACTTAAGCCTACATTCAATAAAAATAACATTTTTAAGCTTTAATGACAAAGCTGAGACGAAACCTTGTGTTACTCTGCCCTACCCCTCCTCCCCCTTCACCCCCTAAATGACCCGACCCTATCAAAAAAAAAAATAAATTAAATTTTGTATACAATTATCCCAAACATTTATATTTAGAGCTTTATGACTGCCTATTTCTGCCCTAGCCCCTCCTCCCCCTTTGCCCCATAAATGGCCCTTCCAAAAAAAATTTTTTGTACACAATTATCCCAAGCATTTATTTTTAGAGTTTTATGACTGCCGATTTCTGGCCTACCGCCTCCTCCCCCTTTGCCCTCTAATTGACCCTATAAAAAAAAATTAATTTTGTGTACAGTTATCCCATGCATTTATTTTTAGAGTTTTATGACTGCCTGTTTCTGCCCTACCCCTTTCCCCCCCTTTGCCCCGTAAATGACCCTATAAACAAAATAAAAAATTTTATTTTGTATATAATTATCCCAAGCAATTATTTTTAGAGTTTTATGACAAAGGTGAAATGTTTTCTTCACAGCCCTTGCCAGAGCGACCCCGCCAAAATACAGTTTTTATGCCCCCAAAAGAGAATTGGGCGCTAAAAAGTAAATATGTATTTTCTTGATTAGTGATGTAGTCTAAGACGGCCTAGCAATGCACCCCGCCCCCTTTAGTGGGCGTTGACGTACGATATTATATAAATGAACTCTGTCCCACCAAGTTAAACATTTTAAATTCACTTAATAAATATTTGGAGGGTATTTAAGATTCGACCCGGTCGAATATAACGTTTTTACTTGTTAAATATTACATTTACATTTGCAGGCATTATATATATTTGTTACGCTTAATTAAACGAAATTCATACATTCTACAGGCATCGGAAACAAATTCTGACCTGACATTATCACCGTCAGCGACCACAACTTTATTTTCAACAAAAACAGCGGAAATGTTTTTCATTCAATCCAACCCAAATGCTGCTCTTTATATTACGCTTATTCAAATATCATCATCATATTTATGCTATATATTTGGAAAATTTGCATGTAAAATAAAAATCCAAAAATTCAGTTATGCGATGCCACTAAGTTTGGGCTCTCCTCTAGCTGTGACTGCTATAATCAGTTTGGCATGGCTACACCAAACAGATGTGTGTTCACTTAACGGATATATTCCAAATTATCTATCATTTAAAGCATCACTGGTGTCTAATGGCGACGTGTGGAGTTTTATACATGTGGCCACTAAGGATTATATTTGGATTTGGCTTTTGTGGTGGCTATCACAATTGTGGATAACAAATCACATTTGGCGGCCAAAAAATGACAAAAATTTACCAACTGAAAAGTTGTTCATTTGTCCATGGTATTGTGGTTTTTTAGTAGAGCAATGCATGACATTGAACAGACGCATTGTGGATTGGAATGAAGAATATCTGTCAATTAAGGTAAGTTTGTGCAAATGAGACAACCAAAAAGGGATTTGTTTATCCATATATGGATATACTTACATATACATATGTTTATGTATATGAATATATGTGTATGTATCTACCTTTGTGTATTGCGTAAAGTGTTATATTAATGGAATAATTTGGATACTTACTTCTGCCGGATTGCTGAGTCTGTGTTCACACCATGAAAGTCTTATTTTTAAGATTCTTATTTATTCTTCTTTGAACTATCTTCGGCGTTCACACAATGAAAGCCTCATTTTTGCCTGAATGTATCCCAGTCAGCATGTGGAAGATTGTTTCACCAAACAGAGTCTTTTTCGAGTACCTCAGATGATCAAAAACTGATTAATCAGTTCTGCGCTTAAAATTAAACTCGAAAATGATTCCCAGAAATACTTAGAAAGTGATTTAAAAACAAGTAAAAGTGATATATTGGGCTGTGCCGAATCTTAAATACCCTTCACAGATGTAATTCTTTTCGTTTAAATTTTTCGGCTAGGAAGATAAATGTTTGGCTTTTCTTATATCTAATACTTATGAACGTCTTTCAAAAATATTATATATATTTAATTTACAAAAAAGACAAAAGAACCGTTTCATATACCCCAAAAAATTCTAATTGTCCAACCGTAGAATCGCCTTTTAGATTTTGTTGGTTTTTAATAACTGTTTACTTCTTTCTGATATATAAAGTAGGTATAATTCATCCTGAAAATCAAAAATAACAAATAAAATGGCTGCTTTTATGAATCAGAAAATGTCGATTTTCCAACCCTGGAACCAAATTTTTAGTTTTTAAAATTTTTAATACCAATTTAACTCTTAGCGAAGTATAAAATAGGTTTGTCACTGAAAAAACCCAAAATTGGGATCTTATATGGTTACTTTTATGTACCAAAAAATTTCGATTTTCCAACCCTGGAACCGAATTTATAATTTTTTGATACTAATTTAATTTTTTCTGAAATATCTAATAGGTTTAATTCACTAAAAGCACAAAATTTGAATTTATGTATGTACTTTTATGTACGAAAAATATTTCGATTTTCCAACTCTGGAAGCGAATTTTTATTTTTTTACTAATGCAATTCTTAGTGAGCTGTAACATAGCATTACTTGACACAAAAATTTAAATTTTTAAACACTCACCATTCATGTACCATAAAGTATTTCATTTGTCCAACCCTGGAGTCGAATTTTTGATTTTGTAAGATTTTAATAACAATTTTGTTCTTTCTGAATTATAAAACAGCTTTAATTAGCAAAAAGAAACAACGTCAATTGCCTTTTTGTTTACTTTTATGCAGAATAAATATATCAATTTCCCAACCCTGGAAACGAACTTAAAATTTTTTTTACCAATGCAACTCCTAATGAGGCATGAAATAGTTTTACTTAAGAAAAACTTAATATTTGTAACCATTTAGGTAATTTTTATGTACCACAAAATATTGCAGTTATCCAACCCTGGAATCAATATTTTTATTTATTTTTAATTTTTGATACCAATTTTGTTTTTCCTGAACTAAAAATTAGTTTTAATTAGTAAAAAACCACGTCAATTGCCTTTTTGGTTACTTTTATGTATAAAAACAAATTTCAATTTCCCAACCCTGGAAGCGAAATTTAAATTTTTTAAATTTTCTTTATTAATGCAAATCTTCATGAGGTCTAAAGTAGTTTTGTTTAAGAAAAACTCGAATTTTGCAACCATGTTGGTTGTTACATGTACTACAAAATATTGCATGTACCAAAAAAATTTAATTTTTCCAATTTTAGTTATTACATGTACTACAAAATACTGAATGTGCCAAAAAAAAAAAAAAAATTTTACATTCCCATCCCTGGAGAAAAAAATTTTATTCTTTTAGTTTTTAATAGAGGCTTCCCAAAGCAAGAAATAGGTTTAATTTACAACCAACCAAAAAAATAATTGGTTTTTATACCCTCCAAAAAAGAATTTGGAGGGTATATTCACTTTGTCATTCCGTTTGTAACGCATCGAAATATCCATCTCAGACCCCATAAAGTATATATATTCTTGATCAGTGATGAAATCTAAGACGAACTGAGCATGTCCGTCCGTCCGTCCGTCCGTCTGTGGAAATCACGATTCAGTCCAAACGAAAAGAGCTAGACTTTTGAAATTTGGCATAAATATATTTTAAAACTTAGAGCAGGTTAAGTTCGAAGATGGGCTAAATCGGGCAAGAGGGAAAAAAGTTCCCCTAAGAAGAAACAACATAATTTTTAAAGCTTTTTGGTTATTTTGTTAAGCAAATGATATATTTTTATGTCAAATACGGTCCAACGCCTTAAACTTGGAGCCATTAAATAAAATAAAAATATTTTTTGACCCCGCCCACTTTAGTGGGCGTTATTATAGGCAAAAATATCATAAAAATTTAACAAATTGTTTTACTTAAGCCTACATTCCTTAAAAATAACACTTTTAAGCTTTAATGACGAAGCTGAGAGGAAACCTGGTACTACTCTGCCCTACTCCCTCCTTCCCCTTCGCCCCCTAAATGACCCTACCAAAAAAAAAATTTTTTTTTTTAAATTTTGTATATAATCATCCCAAGCATTTATCTTTAGAGTTTTATGACTGCCGGTTTCTGCCCTAACTCCCCCCCCCCCACCTCTTCCTTTGCCCCCTAAATGACCCTACCAAAAAAAATTTTTTTTTTTAAATTTTGTATATAATCATCCCAAGCATTTATCTTTAGAGTTTTATGACTGCCAATTTCTCCCTTCCCCCCCCCCCCCTTCTTCCTTTGCCCCAAAAATGACCCTACAAAAAAAAAAGTTTTTTTAAATTTTGTATATAATCATCCCAAGCATTTATCTTTACAGTTTTATGACTACCGATTTCTGCCCTATCCCCCCCCCCCCCTCTTCCTTTGCCCCCTAAATGACCCTACCAAAAAAAAATTTTTTTTTTTAAATTTTGTATATAATCATCCCAAGCATTTATCTTTAGAGTTTTATGACTGCCGATTTCTGCCCTAGCCCCCCCCCCCCCCCTTCTTCCTTTGCCACCTAAAATGACCCTACCAAAAAAAAAAATTATAGGCAAAAATAGCATGAAAATTTAACAAATTGTTTTACTTAAGCCTACATTCCTTAAAAATAACACTTTTAAGCTTTAATGACGAAGCTGAGGCGAAACCTGGTACTACTCTGCCCTACTCCCTCCTTCCCCTTCGCCCCCTAAATGACCCTACCAAAAAAAAAATTTTTTTTTTAAATTTTGTATATAATCATCCCAAGCATTTATTTTTAGAGTTTTATGACTGCCGATTTCTGACCTACCCCCCTCCCCCCCCCTCTCTTCCTTTCCCACCAAAATGACCCTACCAAAAAAAGAAATGTTTTTTTAAATTTTGTATATAATCATCTCAAGCATTTATCTTTAGAGTTTTATGACTGCCGATTTCTGCCCTATCCCCCCCTCTTCTTCCTTTGTCCCCTAAAATGACCCTACCAAAAAAAAAAAAAATTTTTTTAAATTTTGTATATAATCATTCCAAGCATTTATCTTTAGAGTTTTATAACTGCCTGTTGCTGCCCTACCCCCTCCTCCCCCTTTGCCCGCTAAATGACCCTATTAAAAATAAATATAAATTTTTTTTATTTTGTGTATAATCATCCCAAGCATTTATTTTTACAGTTTTATGTGTATCTGTTTCTGCCCTACCCCCTCTCCCCCTTTGCCCTTTAAATGACCCTATAAAAAAAAAGAAATTTTAATTTTGTATATAATTATCCCAAGCATTTATTTCTAGAGTTTTATGACAAAGGTGAAATGTTTCCCCCACAGCCCTTGCCAGAGCGACCCCGCCAAAATACAGTTTTTATACCCTCCAAAGAGAATTGTGATGAAGTCTAAGACGGTCTAGCAATGCCCATGCGTTCGTCTGTGGAAAACATGATATTGTATATATTTGAATCCCGCCCCCTTTAGTGGGCGTTGACGTACGATATTATATAAAGGAACTCTGTCCCACCAAGTTAAACATATCAAATTCACTTACTAAATATTTGGAGGGTATTTAAGATTCGACCCGGTCGAATATAACGTTTTTACTTGTTGGCATTAATTTTGTGTCGAGAAATAGGTGTAAGCTTCCCAAATCTGGAACCGTACTTCGAATTTTTCTGAATTTTAATATCACTCTATCTAATATCACTCATTTCCAATCCAACGGTCTGAGAACGAAGTCTCTAGCACTTCTGGGAGCTTGGGAAAACCGTACCAAAATTTCACTTACAGACAGGCGGACGTCGCTCAATCGTCATCGCTATTCATAAGGATCCAGAATATATATACTTTATGGGGTCCCATATTGATATCGAAGAAATTACACACGGAAAGACAAACCTATATATACCCTTTCACTTTTTTGTGAAGGGTATAAAAAGCAAAAAGAAATCTCGCAAAATGTGTGTAGTCATAATATAATCACGCAAATGATCCTAGTATGACTATTTTATGCTGTTTTTTTGCTGTATAAAATCAGAAAAACGTGTCAGAAAAGACTCTTTCTGGAGAGTCGCTTGAAGGGTATAATTTTCTCAAACAAAAAATTCACTTTTGACTCAAAAGAGCTATCATAAATGATTACATTAATCGTGCAGTGGAGTCGAAAAAGACTGATATTTGATTAACATTTTCAAAAAATGCTAGCTGGGTGTATGAATGCATGTGTGTACATACATATGTGTATAGACATGTGTGCAAATATTTGTATTACACTGTTTTATTTTTAGAAAGAGGGAAATGTTGCTGCTTCAACAGATATTTTGGAAACAGATAAGATCCCGCAACTTTTTATATGTGCAACAATGTGGCATGAAACCCAAGAGGAAATGATGCAATTCTTAAAGTCAATTCTACGCCTCGACGAGGATCAATGCGCAAGGCGTTTGGCAAAAATACACATTAATGATGGAAAACCGGATGACGAATATTACGAATTAGAAAGTAAGTTCCATAAGGTATTCCATATATCACTTTGATTTTTAGTTATCTATTACACGTACACGTGTAAACGGATAGTTGTGTAATATCTCCTTCAGCGGTTACAACATTGTGTGCATAAAATTAGAATATCATATATCTTTAGCAATAACCCCAAAGTTCTTCTTAAGATTAATTTAATTCCTAACAAATTTTATTTTCTCAAGTTCGAATGCTGGCTAATTACTGTAGGTACGGAACACGAGAAAGAGATGATTCATCGTACAAAAGAAAACTATTTAAGAATTTAAGACTTTCAAAAAATAATGAATTGTTACCACTTAAAAAAGTGTCTATTTATTGAAATATTGGGAAAAATCATATATTAAAAAATATATATAAATTAAACAGTATTCGTCCGATTGTAACCATTTTATCACATTAGAGAATGCTTCAAAATAACATTAAGAAAAAACTTGAATTTCAAAGAAGTTATTAGAATATATAGGGGACAAAGTTTAAAAATTTGAAAAAAGAAGACTTTTTATGTTCAGATCATATTTTTTCTTGTCATTTGTTTTAAATCATTTATATGTCATGTTCAACCCTTACTTCTTCTCCATGTAAAGCCCATCAAAACTTTTAAATCTTAGAAAAGACTACGAAGTTAACAATTATTTCTTGAAAATAGACAAAAAATCGTATGTATCGAAAATGTAATCGAAGCTCTAAAAATGACAAAACAAAGTCGATCTTAAGATCATTTTAGATAAGTATTTTGTTGTTTCCATTTTGTATCACCGTGTAATTAATCTGGCTTGCTAATTCGCAAAACACCGTCACACAGTGGTTTGATCCATACATAAAAATCAAGAAAAAAAATATGGAACTTTGTTGACCCTAAACGCCATTCCTGTAATTTTCCGCTTTTTGTATTTTTAACAACATCCTTATGTGGAGTAATGCGGAGTTTATCGAAAAAATTACTTTTTTCGAATTTCGTCGTTTACGATATCTCACGAACGCATAAATTTTGATCTGGTTAGTGGCGATCGACGTGGTTTTTGAATATCAAGAGTCGATTAGTTTGTCGAATCGATCGGCAAAGTTGTTAAAAAGTTATTAAAAAACCCCTTTTGAAATATTTTTTCTTAGTTTTTTTATATACATATCTCGAAATCAACCGGTCCTAGGCGGTTCCAGTTCACACCAAATCAAAGCTTAAAAGAATTCTGCAGCTCTGTACATAAGTCAAGACATTTTTCGTTTTGCTCCGTAAGTTTTTTTCTTCTGGAAAGTGTTTTTGGCCACATTAAAAAATTCGTAACAGTGCTAGTTGTTGTAAGTTCATTTGTTGGTGCGATTACAAAAAGTCTTGCCTAATTGGTCTTATTGTATGGTTACAAACGTTCATATAAACATTCATATACGTCATTGACGACTTATCCACCTGTGTTATCAACCAGTGATACTTTTTTCACCATCTCTTCTGTTTGTGAATTAGGTTAGCTCTTGTGCAGTCATCTGTTCTTGGATAGTTTCCTTTGTGACACCCACCGAACATTTACGCCCGAGTTTAGTTTGGTATAAAAATTAATAAAACACGGGAAAATAAAACTTTTACATATGTCACACATATAAACGCTAATTATTATATTTGATATTAACTTCTCATTCCGAAATTGAAATCCGCTTAAAATGTTGTGTAACTATATTAATTGTAACATTAAAAATGATGATGAAAGGTTGATAATCTTATCATGTTGGCTCCTTCACGAAAAGTAATGCACTTACTGGTGCTGCTCTGC
Organism: Linnaemya tessellans; assembly: GCA_951800035.1. Taxonomy (NCBI): domain Eukaryota; kingdom Metazoa; phylum Arthropoda; class Insecta; order Diptera; family Tachinidae; genus Linnaemya; species Linnaemya tessellans. The sequence continues at coordinate 94,290,129 of OX637535.1, read as the reverse complement.
CTGTAGAAAAATTAGTCTGAATTTCTATCACATTTTTCGAGGAAATATTACACAATTTAATGAAATTCAAAATAAAGCTGGAAAGCTTTTAGAACGCATTTCTAAATATGGTAAGCTATGTGAAGATTATAAAGATTATAAATTACTGGATTACTTAAAATCTCCTACTCAGAATTAATAAAGACAAGAATGAACTGTCTTCCGTTGGTCCTGATCCTGCACCGTCGAATCTAAAGTCAGACACTGAAGGTCGTTTTGCTACCCTGGTACCTGCTGTTAATCCTCCCGTTGTTTTCAACTCGGTCAACCCATGTTCATCCCATCAAATTATTACCGATAAACGTTTAATACCAGCTAATGATTCTACAAATAAAAATAACACTCAAAAGAAACAAGTCACTTTTAATCATGTCGATACCAACCATAGAGCGCTACGTGTGATTCAGCAGAACAAACATATTTTCATATCTGGTTTTGCATCTGATACATCAGTTGCAGATATAGATTATTATATTAAATCAAAGCTCAATATCAACACTAATATCAATGTACATAATTTTTCTTTAAAGATCAAAATAGTTGATCAAACATGTTGGCCTCCTCATGTCTTAGGACGGAAGTCTGTATTTAAGGATAAGCAACATATTGGTCACCTTCCTTCACCGGTGTCGATAACCCCAAAAAACTAATTAACTTTTCTGATAATCAACTTCACATTACTTATCAAAATGTTCGTGGGCTTAAAAGAAAACTTACCAACTTATATTTACAAAGCTTTAACTTTAATCATCATGTTTATGTATTCTCTGAAACCTGGCTGAAGAATACTTATTTGAACTCCGAAATTATTTGGGACAATTTTCATATATTTCGTCGAAATAGAATTACAACCACGACTGATGGTAGAGTACTAATTGCTATCTCAACCCTATTTCCAATGGAGGAAATTAAAATCGATTTACCTTTTAATATTGAATTCATTGCGGCAGTCATAAAGATAAATCAAAGTTTATATGCTCGTATATTCCACCTCATTCTGACTAAGTCCTACTGATTTAATTTTTGTGTTTGGCGATTTAAATTTTCCTAGCATCGCATGGAAACTTTCATCTGAACATAGTACTGGTGATACGGCGGATGAAATTTTTAACAGTTTTTCACATTTATATTTGCATCAAATAAATTGAACTTTTAATTTTTATTGTAAAATTTTGGACTTGGTATTTGTTAATGACCCTGAAGAATGCATTGTAAGCCGAGCTTATCCCGTTAGTATACCTGAGGACCGCTACCATCTCACAATTGAAATAAATTGCAACATATTTACTATTTTTCCAGTAAGAAACTCTGTTCATAAAGTAACATTTTTCTCTTACCATAGGGCTAAATACTGATTGACTTCAATTGCTATCAAGGACAAACGGATCGTCATTTTCAATTGATGTTTTGGTTAATTATTTTTATAAAACTATTTTGGAATATATAGATGAATGCATCCCTAAGTAGTATGTAGCACGAAACAGTTCTGGCCCACACTGCAACTCCAAGCAACTTGCCACTCTAAAAAACTTGAAAAATAACTACTTTAAAAAGTTTAATCAATATGGATCTTCTTTTCTCTACTCCAAGTATTAAGTTCTTCGTCCAGAATACAATCTGCTGAATACACAACTTAACAGTGATTACATCCGTGTCGTTAAGCGCAACTTTGCTCAACATCCTAACACGTTCTTTCAGCTTGCTAATACTAAAAGGAAATCAACTGGTTTACCTAAGGTCAAGAAATGTTTATGCTCTGAGACTAGTGATGAATTGGAAATTTCTAATATGTTCGCTGATTTTTATACCCTCCAAAAAAGAATTTGGAGGGTATATTCACTTTGTCATTCCGTTTGTAACGCATCGAAATATCCATCTCAGACCCCATAAAGTATATATATTCTTGATCAGTGATGAAATCTAAGACGAACTGAGCATGTCCGTCCGTCCGTCCGTCTGTGGAAATCACGATTCAGTCCAAACGAAAAGAGCTAGACTCTTGAAATTTGGCATAAATATATTTTAAAGCTTAGAGCAGGTTAAGTTCGAAGATGGGCTAAATCGGGCAAGAGGGAAAAAAGTTCCCCTAAGAAGAACTAAACCAACCCAGAAAAAACAACATAATTTTTAAAGTTTTTTGGTTATTTTGTTAAGCAAATGATATATTTTTATGTCAAATACGGCCCAACGCCTTAAACTTGGAGCCATTAAATAAAATAAAAATATTTTTTGACCCCGCCCACTTCAGTGGGCGTTATTATAGGCAAAAATAGCATAAAAATTTAACAAATTGTTTTACTTAAGCCTACATTCCTTAAAAATAACACTTTTAAGCTTTAATGATGAAGCTGAAACGAAACCTGGTACTACTCTGCCCTACCCCCTCCTTCCCCTTCGCCCCCTAAATGACCCTACCAAAAAAAAATTTTTTTTTTAATTTTGTATATAATCATCCCAAGCATTTATCTTTAGAGTTTTATGACTGCCTGTTGCTGCCCTACCCCCTCCTCCCCCTTTGCCCGCAAAATGACCCTATTCAAAATAAATAAAATTTTTTAAAAGTACCAAAAACAGTTTTTGCCCGTCTCACCTCCTAAAAATACACATATCCAAAAAGTACCCACAATGAGTCCGGCTCTTTTTAGCGGCTTTAATATTCTTTTAGGATTTTGCTTATACCTGTTTTAGTTTCTGAGATACAGAATTACCGATTTTAATCCTTTTTGGGCTTTTGAATATCCGATCCGATATAGATTGTGGATCTAGAGGTACAAACACAACATATATCAGCTCTCCAGCTGTAGTCGTTTAGGATGGGCAATGATCTGCCATTCAGTCAGTCACGTTACTCTTTTATATATAGATATTCTAAGCGACCAATGTTCACAGAATAAATTATAGATATATAGAAATATTACTTCTTTACTTTAAAATTTTTGTTTTTATTTGAATTATTTATATGTGCGTGTATCATACTATACATAGTTAAAGTAAATTATCAAGCATTGATTTTATTTTTGCTTGAAAATCTGGTGATTTGTGATTGCAAAGAAAAGTTTTTGTGTCGTCGAAAATTTTGTTTTGAGAAACAAAAGTTCACGTCCATCTTTAGGAAGCGTTTTCACAAAATTTTTTACCACTGGTTGAACATTAAACCAGTTTTTTAAAACTGGTTTAATGTTCAACGGTAGTAAAATGATTTTCTCACGTGTTACTTATGCTACATTTTGTGTATTTAGTAGACCAATCATAAAACCATTTCTTAGAGGCCAATTTTGTTTAACGTAGTGATCGAATCGCGCTCTGCTATATCATTCATAAAGAAAACCAAGTTTGCAGTCCTCAAATAAAAGGCACTACCTTTAAATATGCACATATTTGCTAATTGTGCTGTTCACATTTCTTTTAAGTGAGCGCCGTGTGCTGCACGCAAAGATGGAAGTATGTTACCGTTGTGAAGTAAAGCAGCATTTAAACTTTGTTTTGAGCCATGGATAAACAATCTCCACTCTTTTGGCACATGTCTGTGAAGTAATGTTGACATTTATCCATCAATATCATTACAAAATAATAATCCATCTTCCTTCGAATAAAACTCAACTAAAGTAATATGATACTTTCGATAAGTCGTAATTTTAACGTCATTCTGGAAAATATTCCATTGTTTTAATCTCGAACCTAATATTTCAAATTTTTCTTTGGTCAAATTTAAATCTCTGATAAGATCATTTAGTTCTGATTGATTAGTCCATTATTGTTTGAAGTAGAAATATATCTCCTTTAGAAGGGCCTGCTTCGCTATTTTCTATTGGAGGACTGAAAGAATTCAACGAATCGCAAAATCTCTCCGGTACTAGAATGTCTGCAGAATATGGTAGTGGCATTGACACTGATGATACATTAGCATACTTCAATGAGTGTTTAGTTTTTCTTGGAAGCCCCTTCGCAGTTGTCAAGCAGAAGTAACAGTCGTTTACGTGATTTTTGGCTTTACGCCAGTGCATCGGTACGCCAAAAGGCATCTGTTTCACAGTATACTTAGATGAAAAATATACTTTCTGTCACTTTTCGGTGTAAATTAACCTCAATACCAACCAATTCGTACCAACACGCGGAATTTATATAAAAATCGCTTGAAAACACGTATATATGTGTATATATATATATATATATATATATATATATAAATATATATATATATATATATATATATATATATATATATATATATATATATATACAGTCAACGCCCGGTATAACAAATACTCATTATAACGAATTCGCGATATAACGAATGAGTTTTCTCTAAGTACTAAATACCTTATATAGCGAATATTTTGAAATTTTTACGCTCAGCATAACGAATGATTGAAAAAATAAAAGCAGAAAAGATTGTTTATGTGTTTTAATAGAAAAGCAAAGACAAAACAGAAGAATATTCTTTATAGTACCGTTAGTTTTTTCTCAATTTTCTCAGTAATTTATGAAAGAGTTGAAGCTTGTTTTTAGTTGAGTGTTAGCTGTTTTACGAAGCAAATAAAAAAAAAATTTCTTTAAATGAAAAAATTAAGATTTTGCAAGAGTGCAAGTGTGGACTTTCATTGTCAGTAATTTCTAATAAATATGGAATATCAAAATCTTCCATATGCAAGTTAAGATATGAATTTATGATTATTTAAATAAAATATAAATTCTTTCCCACAAATTATGCTGACGATATGTCTACCAAATATAAAAGGTGTAATGTTTCTACCTGCTGAATGAATGCTTGATGCATTTGCAAATATTCGCCAAACAAGCAAATAAAATAAAATAATACTTTTTGCTGGAAAGAAGAATAAGCTATTTAGATATAAGACATACTTTTTGTAAATTAGTTTAAGTTTGGTTTGAGGTGTTGACTGAAAAGGTTGACATGAAATAAATTTTTTTTAATAAAATTAAATAACAGAATTTTAATTGGCGCCCAACGTGGGGCCCGGCAAATCGTAGTCATATCCTGAAAAAAACAAGTAAGGAACGGTTTTCGGTCCACAAAACTAAGAAATAAGTATCCGTCAAAGAACGGAGAAAAAAAGGACGATAACAAAAAAGCCAATTTAAAATAATATAAAACTAACTGTTTAAGTGACTTAGAAAAATATATCTAAAAGGAACCATTTAATATAAAAATAATAAAGCAATTCCTGATGAAGTGTTTAAGCTTAATTGTAAATTAGTGTCATTCATTAACAAAAAACGAAAACCGATCCAAAAAAAATATAAAGTGCAGGAATTCAACAAGAATAATTCTTCAACAAAAAAACAAAAGTCAAACAAACAAAAAGAACTGCAGGAATTCAACTAAGAATAATTCCTCAACAAACAAATAAAAACAAAAGTCAAACAGCCAAAAAGAACAGCAATTCAACTAAGAATAGTTCCTCAAAGGTCAATCAACAAAATATCGACGAATAATTGTGAAGTGAAAAATAAACTATTCCATAAATTCATACAACTGGAAAATAAGGTCCCAACATCAGCCGCAATAACGACAGAAGAAAACAACAACACCAACAACAGAGTAGAAGATTCCATACAACGAATTCTAGCAATAATTTAATATTATAAGTAAGTTATTCTAACTTAATTTAATTTAATTTAGTGATATTGTGCGAGTATTGTTGAATTGAAATAATTTGGAAAAGTTGAATTGAAAATTCAATAAAAATATACAATCTGGAAGGAATAAGTGAAGAATTAGATTTACTGCCAGAAGAAATAGAATTGGTGGGCGGACGTAGTCTAGAAGAGGAAATAGAAATTTTGACAACAGCATTTGAAGGATTAAATTCGAAAGAAACAATGGCCACAGCAAACCATATTGAGTCATTAATAAATGCCCAAATTGGCCCATTACAAACTAGAATAGACGAACTGACTAGGACACTAGCTAATTTAACAAGAACTGACACAGTTACTGAATATCAGCAAGAGGTTATTAGGGAAAATATTACTTGTGATGAAAGCTTGGATGTGATTAAGTCACTTCCTATGTATAATGGAAAAAATATTTCCTATGTGAGTTGGCGCGAAGCTGCCACTAATGCAATGACCCTATATACTAGGGGTAGCAAACGTTACTTTGCAGCATTAACGATACTTCGGAATAAAATCACAGATGAGGCCAATAACATCCTAACCAATCATGGTACCGTATTAAACATTGATGCAATTATAAGTCGCCTCGACTTCGCTTACGCCGATAAGAGACCTATCCATTTGTTAGAACAAGAGATGAGCATCATGAGGCAGGGATCGTTATCGATAATTGATTATTATAATGCAGTGAATGAAAAACTGACCCTTTTAATTAATAAAACAATCATGACTCACGGGTCAAATGCCACAGTCTGTAAGGAATTAAATAAGAAAAATAGGCAATATGCCTTAAGAGTATTTATAACAGGACTAAATGCTCCGCTTGCTAATATATTATTTTCGCTATCACCTACTGATCTTCCGAATGCCCTTGCTAAAGCGCAAGAGCTTCAATCAAATCAAATTAGGGCAACATTTGCTTATCAGTTCGATAAAAGGCATGAAAATCAAAATCATAGGAATCAAAACACACTGAGATTTCCACCAAGGCAGACAAGGAACAATCACCAGGCAATAGGGAGTTTTTCAAAAGCAGAACCTATGGACATTGACACATCAGTTAACGTCACCAATAGGCCTCCACAAAAAAAACAGAAATTATTACAATTTCCAAAGACCCTTTAATAATTACCCCCAACAAACACCATTCAACAATCCAGCCAACGGAAATCATTACAATTTCCAAAGACCCTTTACCAACTACCCACAACATACACCCTTTAATCCTGCACATCAGGCAGTAAAGAGACAACTTCCACCAAGTGGTCAAGTCAGCCACCAACCGCAACATAAGGCACAGCGGATAAACAACCTAAACGAAAATTCTTTTTTAGAATTCACACCGGATTGCCCTACATTACAAAAAGAGGAACATCCGGACGAACGTATAGAATATTAATTGACAGTGGTGCTACAAGTAGCTACTGTAGCCCAAACGTTTTTAGAAATAGGCAAGAATTAGTCATAAGGAAAAGAGTGAACACAATAAATGGGTCGACCATTATTAATCATTTTAGCGTAGCAACACTATTTGGAATAAGAGAAAGATTTTATGAGATTTCTAATCTCGAAGCCGACATTTTGATTGGGTACAATTTTATGAAAAAGGCAAATATTGTACTAGATTTTGAGAAAGGAACTTTGTCAAGTGGAGAACATTGTAAAAAGTTTCTGAACTTTAATGAAGCAGAAGCGGAAGAAGAGGAAAGCTATAAGGAAACCACCTCCGAAGACGGAGAGCAAATTGAGAATATTAATTATATAGAATCACTTGAAGAAATTGAATCTTTGAGGCGTAAAATTAATGAAGAAGTTAGAAAACTCCATTGCGGGATAAATATAAGATTGCCATTTAGAACAGACGTAAGAGCAGAAATTAACACAATTGCTGAAACTCCTATATGGAGTAAGCAATATCCATATCCGATGTCTGTTAACACATTTGTGAATAAGGAAATACAAAACTTATTGGACGAGGGAATTATTCGTCCGAGTAGAAGCCCGTACAATTCGCCAATTTGGGTTGTACCAAAAAAAGGAACTAATGAAGATGGTTCCTCAAGGTTGAGAATGGTCATTGATTATAAAAAATTGAATGAGCAGACAATTGCGGTAAATTATCCCATTCCTGACTGCAATGTTATTTTGTCGAATCTGGGGAAGGCCAAGTACTTCTCCACGATTGATTTAGAGTCTGGTTTCCACCAGATATTGATGAAGGAGTCAGACATTATTAAAACGGCATTTTCCGTGAATAACGGGAAATATGAATTCTTAAGGATGCCATTTGGCCTGAAGAATGCTCCTGGCATTTTTCAGTCTGCAATGGACGATATTCTAAGGAATTATATTGGTAAATTTTGTCACGTTTATATCGATGACATAATCGTATTCTCCCCTTCAATAGAGGAGCATTCCATTCACCTTACTAAAATAATAGAAACCCTTAAGGAAGCAAATATGAAGATTTCGTTAGAAAAATCTGAATTTTACAAAAAGGAAGTTGAATTTTTAGGATACATAGTAGGATATAATGTAATAAAAACTGACCCCAAGAAGATTGAAACTATACAAAATTACCCCTTACCGGTTACCATGAGACAACTTAGAAGCTTCCTGGGAATGTCCGGATATTATAGGAAATTTATAAAAAATTATGCCTCTGTTACCAAGCCATTAACAGTTTACCTATCAGGGGAAAATGGTAGGATATCACAAAGCATGTCAAAGAAAACTGAGATCCATTTGAACGAGGAAGCAATCACAGCCTTCAATAAAGTAAAGGCATTGCTGATGGACCAAGTAGAATTGGTGCAGCCTGATTTTAAAAGCAAGTTTATTTTGACAACAGACGCGTCGAACGTTGCCATAGGACCTGTATTAAGCCAAAACGGGAGACCCATTACATTCATATCAAAGACCCTTAATTCCACTGAAAGGAATTACGCAACGAATGAAAAAGAATTATACGCTATAGTGTGGGCACTAAAAACACTTAGGAACTATTTATACGGTGTATCGGACTTAGAGATCCATACTGATCACCAGCCCTTAACATTTTGTGTATCAACTAGAAATCCTAATGCCAAGATGAAAAGGTGGCTTGCTTTTATTGAGGAATTTGCACCAAAAATCGTGTACAAACCAGGGACACAAAATGCGGTAGCAGACGCACTTTCAAGGCAATTACTAAATAACATTTCGGATAGCGAATCATTACATAGCACTCAGCATTCAGTGGAAAGTAGTGATGAAATTAATATACCTGAGTCCTCTAAGCCATTGAATGAATTTAAGCAACAGATTCTTCTCAGTAAGGCTAACTTTACGATACATGAATCAATAGTAAATTTTGGCAGAACTAGACATATAATTGAATACGATACTAGAGAAAATTTAAAAACAATTCTTTTAGAATTTCTTCAACCAAAATTGGTGACCGCAATACATTGTACCTTGGAAGATCTTTTCGAATTTAAAGAAACCATTAAAGGTGTTTTTACGAATAAATTTATTTTCACGAAAATATTCCCTATTGACGTACCTCGTCGCGATGACCAAGAGTCTATAATCCAGCAAACACACATTCGCGCTCATAGGAACTTTAAGGAAAATTATAAGCAAATTTATAAGGAATATTACTGGCCCAAAATGTTAAATCATTTTAAGGAATTTATAAGACACTGCGAAATCTGTAATAAAGCCAAGTACAATAGACACCCGCAAAGAGTAGAAATCGGAGAGGCTCCAATTCCTAACAAAGAGGGGGAGTGCCTTAACATTGACATTTTTTACGCTCACAACCTTAAATTTATAACTTGCATTGATGCATATTCAAAGTTTCTAATTATAAAGTCTATAGAGGACAAAACTAATTTAGGGGAAAAGGTATTAGAAGTTTTGCAGAATTTCCCTGATGCAAAAAAGATTACTCTAGATAACGAACCAGGATTTACGTCACCTCAGTTTAAAGCACTAATGCAGCGACTGAGAATAGAACTTTATTATTGCACACCTCGCCATAGTTCAACAAATGGACAGGTTGAAAGGGTCCATTCTACCCTTATCGAAATCGCCAGATGCCTTAGGGAAGAGTTTCACTTGATCGACGATACAGAGTCTTTCTATAGAGCAGCTCAACAGTACAACCATACCATTCATTCCGTCACAGGAAATAAACTAGCAGACGTTTTTCTCAATAAAGTCTCGCATAACTTGCATGAAGTATTAAAGAAATCACAAGAGAAGATGCTTGCAAGAAACAACCGTAATGGTGTGAAGACATACCAACCGGGGGATGTTATCTATGAGAAAATAATTGGGCAGCGTAATAAACTCTTACCTCGATTCAAAAAACAAAAGGTTCAGGAAGATCTAGGGAACAAAGTTAGAATCCAGTCTCGTAATAGAATCATCCATAAGGATAATATAAAGACCTGAATACTTAATCAAATTTTTTCCCTTTGCAGAAAATGATTTTTACTACTGTCATAATCCTTACATTATGTGCTGCTTGTCAGCCCGAGGTCCAAATACTGGACTATACTAATTCGCAATTAATTTCGATCCATTTAGGACAAACTAGATTACAAAATGGAAATTTTAAGCTTATTCACATATTAAACTTGACTGATTACGAACGAAGAGCTAACGACTTGAACCTCGAAATACAACACAAATTGACGCAGAACAGTACTAACTTACCATTCCTTCTTTATGATATAACTCAAATCAGAAATCAACTGAAAAGAATGAAACCGAGAAATAAACGTTCAATTGATGCCCTAGGAACAATATGGAAATGGATAGCCGGAACACCGGACCATGAAGATCATGAAATAGTAGTAAATAAAATGAATGGTCTTCTTGGGAACAACGAACGACAGAGGATTATAAACAGAGACTCTATCGACAGAATTAATGTACTAACTGATACCACCAATAAAATTTTGAAAACGATACAGTCAATTGAACAAGTTCAGAAAACAGTGGAAGATACTATTGTGAACAAAGTCAAGATCATTAGGGACGAATTGATGAACATTGAATACGCCTTGCAATGGGCAAAGGTAGGAGTAATAAACTCATTCATACTTTCTGAGAAGGAAATTTTTGAAGCAAGGACATTTTTGGACTCTGAAGAGTTTCCATATGATAATTTGGAAGAGGCTTTGGGGTTCGCCACCATTAGAATAGCAACAGACGATTCAACAATACTTTATATTATAAATTTACCAGCAATAGAAAAAGACACTTGTGAAAAAATACTTATTAAGCCGGTAAAAAAATATCAAACTATATTAAAAATTAATTCAGAAGAAATTGTAAAATGTAAGAATAAGGTTTATGAAATTAAAAATAATTGTAACCAAGTTAATGAGTTATCTATTTGTAATAAAAATAATTTACTAGATATAAGCGAAACAAATTGTGTACCACCACTTCTGAACAGCAAAAAGCATGATTGCGTAGCAATTAATAACCAGCACATACCTTCAGTACAAGAACTCTATCAAGGTATGATATTTTTGAATCAGTTCGAAGGATTTTTGGAAATATCAGAAAACAAATCATATCAATTATCTGGTACTTACTTAGTAAAATTCCATAACGACACAATCATAATAGAAAATAAAACATTCATTTCAAAGGAACTGATAACATTAAACCCACTTCCAGCTGTATTACAGCTTCCTAATATTAATTTCCCAACTCAAGAGATACTTTCATTAGAAATGATAAGGGAACTCCAGACCAACAATATTGACGAGATCGACTCAATATCAACAAAAGGAAACATAATGTTTTCATTAAATTTAGTCCTGTCCGCAATTTTAATTTTCAGTTTCCTTATCACAATTTACAGATTCAAAGGCAAAAGACCTAACACTAACTTCAATGTGTCAAAAATAATCAATGAAGAACCAAAGGCTTCAGATCTTGAAGAACCACTTCCGGTTAGCCCAGGACGACAATTTCGAAGTGTCAATGACCTTCCAGTTTATTAACAATCGGGACGATTGATTTTACAGGGGGAGGAGTTAAGATATGAATTTATGATTATTTAAATAAAATATAAATTCTTTCCCACAAATTATGCTGACGATATGTCTACCAAATATAAAAGGTGTAATGTTTCTACCTGCTGAATGAATGCTTGATGCATTTGCAAATATTCGCCAAACAAGCAAATAAAATAAAAATAAAATAATACTTTTTGCTGGAAAGAAGAATAAGCTATTTAGATATAAGACATACTATTTGTAAATTAGTTTAAGTTTGGTTTGAGGTGTTGACTGAAAAGGTTGACATGAAATAAATTTTTTTTAATAAAATTAAATAACAGAATTTTAATTTGCACGTTAAAGAAAATGGAAAACAAAATTGTTTCAAATTTGGAAAGCACTAACAATGGTTCCCGACATGGAGGAAAAACTTTATGAATGGTTCCTAAAACAGCGAAAAAAATTTATTCCGGTAAATGGAATGGGACTCAAAGCAAAAGCTCTTGAAATACATGGCAAGTTTTGTAGCGGTGGATTTAACGCAAGTGACGGATGGCTAGGTAGATTTAAGAAGAGATATGGTATACGGCTTCTAAAGGAATCTGGAGAAAAGCTGTCATCAAGTGATGTCTTAGTAGAGCCTTTTAAAAGAAAGCTGCAGAAAACTATACTGGAAGAGGGCTTAACACATGATTTAATTTTCAATGCCGATGAAACGGGCTTGTGTTGGAAGATGCTTCCAGACAAAACCTATGTCCACGCTGGAGAAGAAACGGCTCCGGGTAGGAAATTATCAAAAGAAAGAATAACTGCTCTTTTCTGCGCAAATGCATCGGGTAAAAAGAAAGTGACACCACTTCTTATTGGAAAAGCAAAAAAGCCTCGATCGTTTCGAAACAAAATTTTACCGGTAAATTATTTGCATTCAAAAAATGCCTGGATGAATTGCGGAATTTTCAAAATTTGGTTTTTCGAAATGTTTGTGCCCGAAGTATGCAAGCCAAATTTTGCAATCAATGATGAAAATTAAAAAATTTGCTTTCCTTTCTAGGTTGAATCATATTTAGAGACTAATAATTTGCCGCTTAAAGCTTTGTTAATTCTAGACAATGCTCCCAGCCATCCGCCTGCAGAAGAGCTGGTTAAAAATACAACAGATGGAAAGATATCGACAATGTATATGCCACCTAATGTAACACCTCTTATCCAGCCAATGGACCAGAATGCGATTCGGCTAGTAAAATTACATTACAGTAATAGCCTGCTTTCGAAACTTATAACCTCTGAAGTAGATGATGTCGTTAGTTTTTTAAAAAACCTTAACCTTTACGATGCATCGTGTATGATTGCACTCGCCTGGAGAAACATTGATGAACATTCGTTAGTAAAATGCTGGAGCAAAGTTTTAATTTACAAAGATTCTGAATTTGATGAGGAGGATGACATACCTTTGGCAAGAATTTTGGAAGGAGATGAATTCGTTTCTATTCGACGTGGAGTTAGACTCTTGAGCACAGTTTTTCCAAATGTAAGAAAATGAAGCACCTAGTTTTAGTTGTTTTCTATTTACATACATAGGAATGTTTTGTTTTTCTAGATCCCTTTTAATGCAGAAGATTTAAATGTTTGGAACCAAAATGATAATTTCATGTCAGACGGAGAAAACGACGAGAATGAACAAAATAGTGTAGACATTGTAGTTCCAATGGCCGATATTGAAACAAGAATAAAACATGCTGAAGTAATTAAATGTTTGGACAAGTGCATTCAATGGAGTCAGCAAAATAATATTTCTTTTTCGAAATCATTAGTTTTAAGAGAAATACAAGAAGAAGCTGTTCAAAAAAGTTTGCAAATAGAGCAGAAACAAACAACTTTAAATAATTTTTTCAAATTTGTTTAGTTTTAACATTGCATAAAAGTTATTTTTAACATTCAATTTAAATAAATATAAGTATATAAAATAAATGAATAAAATAAAAAACTTTGCTTTATAACGAATTTTTCAATATAACCCTTTCGCCCCTACTGGGATCATACGTCCCAGCAAAGTTCACAACATTACAACTTTTGTTTTACCTTTTATATATTAATATCTACTGTGTCCCAATAAAGTTTGAAGTATTATCTGTGGTGGAATTAAAAACAACTGTGTTAAATTGTAGCGGTATATTTTTAATGTGTATTTTTTTTCATAAGAGCACGAGGTTTTTTCAGATCGTCGCATAATTTCTTAAATACTGCTGGAGATTTTGTCTTTTTGTTTTGCTAATATATTTAATTACGCAAGGTAAGTAATAAAACATAGTTTTTAATATTGTAAACCGACAATGTGCAATTTGTAAAGTGGTTGAACGGTGTTTTTTTTTTTATCGGGACATATTATCCCAATAAAGTTTTCACGTGGGATATATAAACCCAATATAGCATTTCGAACACAAATTTAAATTTCTGGTTTTCTAGATGTCACGGGAAAGACTGACGAATAATCAAATGCTAGATATGTTGTTTGAGGAAGATGAAAGTGAAAATGATGGCTCTGACTTTAGTGATTCCGGGTCTAATTATTGTCCATCAGATGATGAAGATGTAGATAATATAACTGAATCTAGTGATGATTCCAGTGCTGCTGATGATACTGCTGTTGCTGAGGGTATGGATATTGCTTGTGATGCTGCTGTTTCACTCGATACTACTGCTGTTGCTCTACCCAATGAGATTGCTCCTAATGCTAGCCCTGCTCTCCGTACTGCTGATGTTGCCCCAGATGAAATAAGTCGTGATACAACTTCGAAGCTTCCAAATTGTAAGTGGTCCCTACATAACAACACATTTGTTCCTAAGTTCACAATGCCTGGAGAAAGAGATCCAGAAGTGTTATTAGACCTTACGGCATCGGCTACTGAGTATGACGTCTTCAGAAAATTTTTCCCGAAGAGCTTGTACATTTATATTGCCGAATGTACTAATAAGAGGCTTACGAAGCTGAACAGGTTAAAAAGTTCAATGCGAAATCTGACAGACGAGTATGAAATAATGGTTTTCTTGGGAGTATCATTAATTATGCACTACAACCACGTTCCAGCTATAGCTGATTATTGGAGCCGAAACCTCTCCTTAGGTAATGAGACCATTAAAAAAAGCATGTCTCGCGATAGATATACTCACCTTTCATCTAAGATATATTTCAATGACGTTGATAAACCAAGTGAGGCCCCGAAAGATTATTACATGTCCGAAGTCTTAGCTTGTGTGAAGAAAACGTTTGCGCAAGCGCGAAGTGAAAGCCCCTTTCAATCTGTAGATGAGTGCATGACGAAGTTCAAAGGCCGTTCCGTGCTAAAACAGTACATGCCAATGAAGCCCATAAAACGTGGCGTGAAAATGTGGATGCGGTGTGATGCTAAAACTGGGTATACTTATGATTTAAATATATATACTGGAAAAGAAACCAACCAAATGATCACCGGAACTCTTGGCGAAAGAGTCATAATCAATTTGGTATCTAAAATCCGCAATAAGGAAGTAGCTATTATTTTCGACAGATTTTTTACGTCAGTATCTCTGCTTGAGAACATTCCATTTCCAGCTTTTGGAACGTATATCAGAAACCGAAAAGACACTCCAAATTTTGAAGGACGATTGGATCGTGGGCAATCACAATTTCAAATAAGCGCTACTGGTTTGTTAGCTACTAGATGGATGGACTCTAAAGAAGTATTGTGCATGTCCAATTGCCACATGCCAGATTCAGTTGAGGTGCTACGAAAGCAAAAAGATGGCACAAGAAAGCATGTGGATTGTCCCTTGATTATCAGCGATTATAATTGTATGATGGGAGGTGTGGATCTCGCTGATCAAAAAACTGCAACATACGATATGAACAGGAAGTCCAGAAAGTGGTGGAAGAAAGTTTTTTTTAAGATCTTAATGCTTTCTGTCGTGAACGCTTGGATTGTATATATAGAGCACCATCACTGTAAGATATCATTAATTCAATTTATGGTTCCATTGGCTGAAGCACTTATTGCTGAAGGAACGAAACACAAAGGACTAAAAACCCGCCGAACAGGTGGTAGGCCTTCTAAATACCCGAAAAAGGAGCTTTTGAATATTGGCGATCATTTGCCTATTGAAACCAGCTCCCGACGTCGTTGTGTGAGATGCACGTCTTTCAAGAAGGAAAGAAGAACCAAATTCCTATGCTCAGGATGCAATAATGCACTATGCCCCTCATGCTTTGCATCATTTCATAAATAAATTAATCATATTTTAATTTTTAAAGTGCCGTTATATTTTTATTTGTTCGTTTAGACGTTGAATTCCTTGGTTTTTTTTTTATTTTTTTAATAAAAGTATATACAAATAAAAAATCTAAGTTGTTTAATTATTATAACAATTAGTTATATTGGGACATATAATCCCACCATAAAACCTTATTGGGACTATATGTCCCAGGATAACGTGAAGGATCCTGGACTTTTTGTTTATTACAAACGTCTTATACTTTTGCTTTATAACTGAATTGCTTGTCAGATTAAAAAAAAAAGCACCACACTTCAAGAAAAAACTCCGGGGTGAAAGGGATAACGAATGGGTCTGACATTATATCATTCGCTATACCGGGCTTCGACTGTATATATATATATATATATATATATATATATATATAGGAAAGCAAGAAAAAAATAAATTCTGCTTGCGCAGCAAACAAATATATATACGAAAGAAAAAAATTTTTTTTCTCTCGCTCTCCTTAGGCTTCTCTTTAGCATACAGCAGGGATGGATAACAAGTACTTTTCAATTTTATCTACATTTTGAGTTGAAGGGCTATTCGTATGTTTTGCATTTATAATTGTATTTATTGTGTATAACACAATATTTCTATTTCTATTTCAAATAAATATATATTAGCTCATCCAGATCTATATGGCCTGGGTACTCTTTTGTTCTTGTGTGCTTTGCTTAGAACTATTTTCATGGTAGAAAATGCTGTTTCACAATTATATTTGGTACCAAGCATTGAATACAATATGTAGATTTCTGTCTTCAGTTTTTTTTGATAAACAGAAAGTAGTTCCAGAAACATTTCCACCTCTGTTAAAAGTAAGCAGAGGCTTTTCTCTGCGCCACACACAAGCGCAACTGTGTTTATGTCGTAGTGCACATCACTGCATCAAACCATACGTGTGAGTTTTTTTCACTACCACTATCAAAGAACAGCAGAGTTTGAAGTGTCAGTTTGATGTGTGGCCATGCCGCTTAAAACAGTGGTGGTCAGCCCATAGAACAATTGTTTAAAAAATTTACACACATTTGTTATGATCTTATACAAAATTTCATTCAGTCGTCGTTGAGCAAGCGATGAGAACACATGCGGATGGTCATTGTCATTTTATTTCCGAAATTTATTAAGCATTGTTGTTGCTTCTTGTTGGACGAAGCATAGCAAACACAAGCGATTCAATTACTATTGAACAGGAAAACTAAAGTCGAAATTGAATAAAAGCATACACGTTCACGAAATGAAATGTGAAAAGTATTTCATGATAAATTATGCTTTTCATAACATTCAATGCTTTTTAAGTTACAAAACATTTAAAATATTTATCATTCTTTTCCACTACTTACTTATGTGAACAAATTTTTTCAGACATGAAAAATATTTGTTTCAAGCAGCGAAATAAAATAACTTCTTTGAATTTAAAAAATAGATTACTAATTCGCAATTGTCATGCAAGTATTAACATGGAATGTTTAATTTAAAAATTTCAAAGCGATTTTAAAAATTATAATGAGGAATGACAAGTTTTAATCTTACATAAAAAACTCTTTTAAATAGATTAATTTTTGTTTTTTCTCAATATAACTGTTCTATTTTTTAATATAGATAACTGCTGTTTACGGCCCACATTTTTTTTTTAATTAAAACTGCATTCACTTAATAAGTTCTTTATATATGGCAAAACTCTGTCTTTTTTCTTATTTTAAGCGTTTGACATTATGTTTTCTGGGCAAAATCTCTCACCAATACATCATCATTTTTATTTTTGAAAACCACTGCTCTAAAACAGTGGTGTTCAGCCCATAGAACAATTGTTTAAAAAATTTACACACATTTGTTATGCTCTTAAAAAAATTTTCATTCAGTCGTCGTTGAGCAAGCGATGAGAACACATGCGGATGGTCATTGTCATTTTATTTCAAAAATTTATTAAGCATTGTTGTTGCTTCTTGTTGGACGAAGCATAGCAAACACAAGCGATTCAATTACAATTGAACACGAAAGTTAAAGTCGAAATTGAATTAAATCTGAAGTAAAACATTTCGATAAAATTAGTAGTCTGGAGCTTTGGAAAAATTTTGATGTTGCAGTATGTCCCCAGCTCAAAAAAATGTATTTAAAATATATATAATTTTTTTCCACTACTTACTTAAGTGAACAAATTTTTTCAAACAGCGAAATAAAATAACTTCTTTGAACTTAAAAAATATTTTTCTAATAAAATTAGTAACATGGAATGTTTAATTTAAAACTTTCATAGTGATTTTAAAAATTACATTGAGGAATGAAACAAGTTTTAATCTTACATAAAAAACTGGTTTAAAAAGATTTATTTTTGTTTTTTCTCAATATAACTGTTCTATTTTTTAATATTGATAACTGCTATTTACGGTCTCCGATATTTTTTTTTTAATTAAAATTACATTCACTTAATAAGTTGGCAAAAACTCTGTCTTTTTTTCTTATTTTAAGCGTTTGACATTATGTCTGCTGGGCAAAGTCTCTCACCAATACATCTTCACTTTAATTTTTGAACACCACTGCTCTAAAACAGTAATGTAAATAAAACAATTAAAAGACGAATTATGTCATGGATGCCAAAAAAGGACAACACGATATTTTATGCTCTTCTCATTTCTTAACCTTTCGGAAATAATTATGTATTTCTTCGCTTTGAAAATGATCATATTTTTTCTTGTTTCTTTATTTATTGGATCATTGATTGTGTACTCAAATCTGATGGTGATTTTTACGGTTAAGTCCCACACTGCATAGTTATAAAATACACACCCATATACATATGTCAACATAAGTAAATAAATAACACTTACAATCTTCATTACAGCCAATATTTTCTTCGATGATGCTTTTATACTGGACGAAAAATGTGTGGAAAACCCTAAGAATCCTCCTCTTAATGAATACGTAAAAATATTGATCACCAGCATTGAAAAGGCTGCATTTGAGGTGTATGGTATCAATATAAAAATTAAGCCACCTGTAAAAATTGAAACACCGTACGGCGGTCGTTTAGTGTGGACACTGCCCGGCCGTTCAAAGATGATTGCCCATTTGAAGAACAAGGATAAAATACGTCATAAGAAGCGATGGTCACAAGTCATGTACATGTACTATTTATTGGGATTTCGAATAATGGAACTAGAAGCAGTGTCCGCCAAGCGTAAAGCAGTCATGGCAGATAATACATTTGTTCTAGCTCTTGATGGTGATATCGATTTTCAGCCGCAGGCGGTTCAACTATTAATAGATCGAATGAAGGCTATAGATGAATTGGGTGCTGCTTGTGGACGTATTCACCCTGTGGGTAGGGGTCCCATGGTCTGGTATCAAATCTTTGAGTACGCGATTGGTCATTGGCTGCAAAAGGCAACAGAGCATGTTATTGGCTGTGTTTTGTGTAGTCCTGGATGTTTTAGTTTATTTAGGGGTAGCGCTTTAATGGAGAACAGTGTAATGAAAAAATACACAACAGTATCACAGGAACCTATGCATTACGTTCAATATGATCAAGGTGAAGATCGCTGGCTGTGTACTCTCATACTGAAACAGGGCTTACGTGTGGAATATTCAGCAGCATCGGACGCCTACACCCATTCACCGGAAATGTTTAATGAATTTTATAATCAACGTCGCCGTTGGGTTCCTTCTACAATCGCAAATATATTTGATTTACTCTCTGATGCCAATTTGGTAGTAAAAGCAAATAGCTCCATATCCATGCCATATATTACTTATCAAACAATGTTAATGGTTGGCACTATCCTGGGTCCTGGTACTATTTTCCTCATGATGGTAGGATCATTGGTTACCGTCTTCAGCATCGGAATTTGGACAGCATTTTTGTGGAATTTTATTCCATTGTTTGCATTCATCCTGTCTTGTATATATTTAAAGCAAAAGTTTCAGGTAAGTGCAGTGGTTCAATGAAAGAATCAGACGGTCGATTTCAGTTGATTTTCGAGACTGTAAAGGAAGCAAAGCTTTAGCTAAGGAGGCCTAGGTTTATCCATAACCTAAAATCAAAATGCATTTCGTTTCTATGGTTATGCAAAATATAATTACCAGCTATGATTGTGGTGTTATTGTTATGTCAAGACATATTTAAATTTTATGGTAGAGAGAACATCAGAGCGGCAGGGACATTCATCTGTTCCCTTTTCCGCTTGAATATATTTGTCGTAGGCAAATGAAGTCGTGAAATGTGGAACCTACCTTGTGAAAAATATATGTATCAGGCACTTGCGACAATGCATAACATAGGGTCTACGCCTAACATAATATGTAAGCTGAGAGCGTCAAATTCAATCGCAGAGCGAATAATGTTACGTGTAGACTTCAAATTAGTGTTATCTCAATCTTATAAGATATTTTCATGAGAGCGTTGTTATAAGAAATCCTATAACAACAATCTTATGAGATGAACTGCCAAATAAGCACATGCATTTGTATTTGTGTATAAAAAGTCACCATTGAAAATCTTTAGTTGTATATATATTTCTATAAAAAAGCCAGTTTAAATATATGAAACCTCGTCACCTAATAGTGATTTGTTCGTCGTTCGCCAGCGTAGGAAATAAAAATAAACCTATCGCAAAATTCGTTGTGCACGACGCATTTCGTCCAACGTACTCGTACATTTGTGTGTATTTTCATTTACAATATGTGTTTTATTTCCAACGAAGAATATACGTTAGGAAAAATTCGTCGTTCGTCCCAGTTGTGTTTATGGCATTAATTTTAAAAAATTCTTAGGAGTGTTTATAAGATCTTTCTTAGCATCTAATAATAATAATTTTGTTTATCATTTCCTTATAAGTAGGTATCCTAACGTGTTCAGTTGTTCTTTGTTTAGGTCACTAGAACCTTTATCAATAAAAAATATGCTTTATTACATATACCCTCCAAAAAAGAATTTGGAGGGTATATTCACTTTGTCATTCCGTTTGTAACGCATCGAAATATCCATCTCAGACCCCATAAAGTATATATATTCTTGATCAGTGATGAAATCTAAGACGATCTGAGCATGTCCGTCCGTCCGTCTGTGGAAATCACGATTCAGTCCAAACGAACAGGGCTAGATTCTTGAAATTTGGTATAAATATATTTTTAAGCTTAAAGCAGGTTAAGTTCGGCTATGCGCTATATCGGGCAAGAGGGGAAAAAGCTCCCCTAAGAAGAAATAAACCAACCCAGAAAAAACATAATTTTTAAATTTTTTTTGGTTATTTTGTTAAGCAAATGATATATTTTTATGCCAAATACGGCCCAAAGCCTTAAACTTGGAACCATAAAATAAATAAAAATTATTTTTGGACCCCGACCACGTTAGTGGGCGTTATTATATGCAAAAATAGCATAAAAAAATTTAACAAATTGTTTTACTTAAGCCTACATTCCTTAAAAATAACATTTTTAAGCTTTAATGACGAAACAGAGACGAAACCTGGGACTACTCTGCCCTACCTCCTCCTCCCCTTCACCCTCTAAAAGACCCTACCAAAAAAAATTAATTTTGTATACAATTATCCCATGCATTTATTTTTAGAGTTTTATGACTGCCGATTTCTGCCCTACTTCCTCCTCCCTTTTTGCCACTAAATGACTCTATTAAAAAAAAAATTTTTAATTTTGTTCCCCCACAGCCGTTGCCAGAGCGAACCCGCCAAAATACGTTAATTATACGCTCCAAAGAGAATTGGACCCCATAAAGTATATATATTCTTGATCAGTGATGAAGTCTAAGACGGTCTAGCAATGCCCATACGTTCGTCTGTGGAAAACATTATGTTTTTGAACACCGCCCCTTTTAGTGGGCGTTGACGTACGATATTATATAAAGGAACTCTGTCCCACTAAGTTAAACATTTTAAACTTACTAAATATTTGGAGGGTATTTAAGATTCGACCCGGTCGAATATAACGTTTTTAATTATTTTAATATAGGATATTAATAAATTGTAATCACAGCTTGGCTATTAAAACACTGTGACTTTACGCTACTATCGAACTCCTTCATCAGGTCGTTTTTGACAAGAACCTTTGAACAAACCCATTTGAATTATGTACATTGGTTTGATTATAGGTTCTAGTAAAAAACGAGCGGATAAAAGAATTCGACACAAGTCTACTAAAGTCTAGTATAGTATATTTATTATCTTTCCAAGCAACAACAACTAAACAAACTGATTTAAAAACAAGTAAAAACGTTATATTCGACCGGGTCGAATCTTAAATACCCTCCAAATATTTAGTAAGTGAATTTGAAATGTTTAACTTGGTGGGACAGAGTTCCTTTATATAATATCGTACGTCAACGCCCACTAAAGGGGGCGGGGTTCAAATATATACAATATCATGTTTTCCACAGACGAACGTATGCGCATTGCTAGACCGTCTTAGACTTCATCTCAATTCTCTTTGGATGGTATAAAAACTGTATTTTTGCGGGGTCGCTCTAGCAAGGGCTGTGGGGGAAACATTTCACCTTTGTCATAAAACTCTAAAAATAAATGCTTGGGATAATTATATACAAAATTAAAATTTGTTTTTTTGATAGGGTCATTTAGAGGGCAAAGGGGGAGAGGGGGTAGGGCAGCAACAGGTAGACATAAAACTCTAAAAATAAATGCTTCGGATGATTATGCACAAAATTAAAAAAAATTTTTATTTATTTTTAATAGGGTCATTTAGCGGGCAAAGGGGGAGGAGGGGGTAGGGCAGCAACAGGCAGTCATAAAACTCTAAAGATAAATGCTTGGGATGATTATATAAAAAATTTAATAAAACATTTTTTTTTTGGTAGGGTCATTTTGGGGGCAAAGGAAGAGGGGGGGGGGGGGGGTAGGGCAGAAATCGGCAGTCATAAAACTCTAAAGATATATGCTTGGGAGGATTATATACAAAATATAAAAAAAAATTTTTTTTGGTATGGTCATTTAGGGGCAAAGGAAGAGGGGGGGGGGTGTAGGGCAGAAATCGGCAGTCATAAAACTCTAAAGATAAATGCTTGGGATGATTATATACAAAATTTAAAAAAACATTTTTTTTTGGTAGGGTCATTTTGGTGGCAAAGGAAAAAGGGGGGGGGGGGGTAGGGCAGAAATTGGCAGTCATAAAACTCTAAAGATAAATGTTTGGAATGATTATATACAAAATTAAAAAAAAAAATTTTTTTATTTTGGTAGGGTCATTTAGGGGACGAAGGGGAAGGAGGGGGTAGGGCAGAGTAGTACCAGGATTCGTCTCAGCTTCGTCATTAAAGCTTAAAAGTGTTATTTTTAAGGAATGTAGGCTTAAGTAAAACAATTTGTTAAATTTTTATGCTATTTTTGCCTATAATAACGCCCACTGAAGTGGGCGGGGTCAAAAAATATTTTTATTTTATTTAATGGCTCCAAGTTTAAGGCGTTGGACCGTATTTGACATAAAAATATATCGTTTGCTTAACAAAATAACCAAAAAACTTTAAAAATTATGTTGTTTTTTCTGGGTTGGTTTAGTTCTTCTTAGGGGAACTTTTTTCCCCCTTGCCCGATTTAGCCCATCTTCGAACTTAACCTGCTCTAAGTTTTAAAATATATTTATGCCAAATTTCAAGAGTCTAGCTCTTTTCGTTTGGACTGAATCGTGATTTCCACAGACGGACGGACGGACGGACGGACATGCTCAGTTGGTCTTAGATTTCATCACTGATCAAGAATATATATACTTTATGGGGTCTGAGATGGATATTTCGATGCGTTACAAACGGAATGACAAAGTGAATATACCCTCCAAATTCTTTTTTGGAGGGTATAATAAATATCTTGAATAAGAATATTCATACTGCACAGCTTTAAAATAAATGTACAATGTGGTTTGCAACAACAAACTCTTTTTGCAAATCATATTTCAATAAGAATTAAACGAGCACATCGAAATGATATATTCAACCAGCTTTATGAAATGTTGCTCATACATGATTGACATTCTATATGCTTTATATTCTTTGGTACTATTCAATATGTACAACATCGGCTACCAGATCTAATGATTTGCCATAACATTGACTATTGTAGCCGTTTTGATGATTTATTGTTTGTTTTATTATGTATTTCAACATCAAAAGCTTTTGCAACTTTTATATGTATGGGTTAGACTTGGATCCAACTAGCTCATTCGCTCAGTTTTGACAAGAACCTCTGATCAAACCTATGTAATTTAAATGATCAGAGGTTCTTGTCAAAACTGAGCGAATGAGCTAGTTGGACCCAAGTCAAGTATGGGTGGGAGTACTAATGCCTTTTAAATGTATATTTATAAAGGGTGGCGCAGAATGAGCTGTATGGTTTGAATTCTTTATAACTTTTTTAATTATTATTCTTCCTATGACTTTTGGAATTTATTATGTTGTAGTTGATAACAAATTATCCAGCGGAGTTAATCTCCAGGAAAGAGCAAGAAAGGCGTTAATGCTAATTTATTTCTGTAGGAAAACCTGGTCACTGAACATAATTGGCAGTGACTGCCACTATCATGTACTAAAAAGCAGAGTAACTGCACACTCCTTCGTCGGTCCTGCAGCAAAAAATTAGCCGTCGAAGTAAAAGGTTGAAATAGCTGCAAAAAATTCTTTATCCTCTCATCTTTCTTCATCTGTCCCCTCAATACTATCTCCTCCTCTCTAGTTCCGGAGATAAAAAACTATTCAAATTTAGATGTCAAAAGTTATACATATCATCACCTTTTAATGGTAGACCTTTAAAAAATTAATAATTGCATTAAAATGCAATTACTGCGTGAATTGCAAAACGTCAAAATACTTTGCAGTAATGAAACGCTATAATGTTTACCAGAAACGAAACGAATGAGACTTTGCATTTCTGTAATGCATATTGATGTTTTGAAACTCGCTTCCCGGGAGACCTTCTGGATCTTTTATCAGAATAATTGTGTAATTCGTTCTCCATTTCGGCGAGGGTAAGGTTGTGGTACTAGATATTTCCATAGCATTTAATAGAGTGTGGCATGGTGCAGTGCTGTCAAAACTGATTGCTTTAGATGTCGCTGATCACTTCTCTTGGTTTATCACGAGCTTCATCATGGCCCGGACCATACGAGTTGTTCATCAAACGAGTTCAGGGGTACCGCAAGGTGCCCTACTCTCTACTTATCTTTGATCTATGTCACACTTCCAACCCTGTCTACCATTTCATGAATGAAAGCAGCATTACAGATTCTTTCTCGTTCACCAGCAGGCAAAGCTTGGAAGAGATTGACGCCAAAAGGCAAAGAATCAACAAGTCTGTGAACCGCACCACGAATTACTGAGAGAATATGTTCTTTGTCTGAATGGTTCGAATTAGGAATGAAATTCCTACAGAGGTCTTTCCTGTCGCTTTTAATTTGTGAAAGTTCAAATAAAAGTTCCACAAGCACTACTCTATCTATCCTCCTTCCCATGACCACTTTTCCTAGTTCTCTGGGTGCTGGTCCAAGATAAAAAAGCACGTAGACTGATCATATATAGACTGCACCAACCCACTAGATTGTTTTAATCCATAAATTGCATTTCTTAAGCCGATGCTATTTTAAAAATCTTTATATTTGTTTCTTCAAATATTAAACATTTTTAGATCTAACTCCCTTATCAGCAAAAGAGTGGCCAGAGGTACTTACAATATACATTTTTAAGACAAATATTTCGAACACTGTAACCGGAAACCCACACACGTACTAAACTTTTGTTTGCTCTTAAATAGAAAAATCTATTTGCAAAAAATAGTGTTTATCAAAACTACCAGCTGATTTTTTTCCCATTATATACATATATTATCTCCTCAAATTCCAGTGCGTGGGGAAACAGTTTTCTAAATTGATTTGTGTGCTTTCAGGGTTGAATTTTAATGCTTAATTATTTATTTCTCTTTCAGCTGTTATTGGCTTTTCTTATAAGTTCCATGTATTGTTTAGTTATGATGGCTGTTCTTATTGGAATCATCATACAAATAATCGATGATGGTCCTTTGGCTCCAGCTTCGTTGTTCTTTCTTTTAGTATTTCTACAGATCTTTATTGCGGGTAAGTGAACATATATATTATCCTTTTTTAATTTGTTTATAAAAAGGGAGATAATGATATACAAATACGAGTACATATCAGCACAAATACATCACCGGTCAATAAATTGAAATGATTTAAAAATGTTTATTTTTCATCCACTATGCGTGCAGAAAAAAGCTTTGTGGCTTTTTATAATAATAATTGCATTTCGAAATTCATATAATTATATTACACAGGAATTGTGCATCCCCAGGAAGTTGGAGCACTTGTTTGTGGCTTTATTTATTACATTACCATACCATCCATGTATATGTTGCTGCTAATTTATTCTGTTTTCAATATGAATGACGTATCCTGGGGAACTCGTGAGGTTGCACCAAAAAAGGTAATTGCAAGAATCTTACTTTTGCTACTTTGCACACAAAAAAGTACTACTTGTTCTACCGTACACGCACTTTTATCAATTCCATAGAGTTCGTATTCATCCACAAGCTTCATGGTAAAATTGTCTAAACACATTCATGCATACTTAAACGCACACATAAGTGCTCGTACATAAATATAAATCTAAGCAACTCAAGAAACTTTGATTCTTGTTTGCATATACTTTGCAGGGTGACGATGATGTGAGTGGAGATGAGGCTGACAAAGAGAAACATTATATACCGGGGTGGATTAATGACCCTCTCCTTGTTGACTCTGAGCTGGGTGAAATATCATTGCGTGAAAAGCGTTTCTGGAAGGATTTAATTAAACTGTATTTGAAGCCAATGTTTCATACAAAAGAAAAGAAGGCTGAAATTGCCGACAGCCTTCGGGAATTGCGCAACATGTTTGCATTCGCTTTTATCATGATAAATTCAATTTTCGTCCTTGTTGTTTTTTTGCTACAACTAAAGAAGGATTATTTGCACTTGGAGTGGCCCATTGACCCCATCGACTTTATAACATACGATGATACAAACTCACAAATTTACATATATCGTCGTTATAAGGAACTTGACCCCATTGGTTTATGTTTTGTGCTATTCTTTGGTGTAATTCTTGTCATACAGTTTATTGCCATGTTCTTTCACCGTTTCGCAACAGTTTCACAGTTGTTAGCTGCAACTAAACTGGATTGGTTTAGAGCATCAAGCACGGTAAGAAAATCTCCGTAGTTATGCTTCAAGATATTTCTTTCTTTCCACCACAGACTTAAACAGATATGGCAACATTCACGTACGCCAAACACTTATGTCAGTTTTTTCTAAATCCTTAGGCTTGGTTTTCACTATGTCATTTTTGGTGTCAAATTGTTGTCAAATTGTCCAAATTGTTGGCAATTGTGTGAAAACGGGTTGTCATATGGCGTCATCTATGTTTGCATAACTGACTGCAAACATAGATGACGCCATATGACAACCCGTTTTCATACAATTGCCAACAATTTGAACAATTTGACAACAAAAATGACATAGTGAAAACCAAGCATTACAGCCATCCCTAAATACTGGCGGCAAGTGTTTTTTACCTGTCAAAAGTTTTCATGTCCATACATTTTGTATGGAGCATAACGAAATAACGCGGCGGCAACGCTTTGCTTTTGACAGAGCGTTTCCCATTGAAGTTAGTTGCAAAAGAAAACAATTGTAACCAGAGAAAAAAAGCAAAAATTTACAAAAGTGAAATAAATAATAAAAGAAAAAATTTGTGACTTCGTATTAGAAAATGGAGGTAAAAACTATTTCCAATATGATTATATACATAAATATGTATGCACGTTTGTAATTTGTACAAAAACTCAAAAACAAAATCACATATGTCGTCCGTCCAGCTGTTAAAATAATCAGGGTTGTTTAATTTGTTTGTTTGATAACCCTGTTTTTATTGTTTTTTGACATAACGTTGTCGCTTTTGTTTAGGTATGGCATTTCAGCGTTAAAGCTCAGTGGAAAAATAACGTTCCGCTTTCCGTCCGTATTTAGGGATGGATGTTATTATGAAGATTAGAACTACAGCTGGCATTATGAAAGGTAATGTGTGAGAAAAATTGCCGAATCAAATTGATCAGTTTGATTCGGAATATAAGACTTAAGGTACGTTCACACTTGTCAAATATTTGATCAAAAAAGCGTAACCACTAAACACTAATAAAAATATTTTTAATTCAAAAAAGTATTTATTGAGTTAAATAGTTTCCAATAATATTGGATTCCTGATACTGTCTACTAATTTTGTATGAAACTGTTTTAATTAATAAACACGTATCTGAACAAAACTATTTTTCATTAGTGTTTACGCTTTTCGAGGCAAATATTTGATAAGTGTGAACGCACCTTTACTCGTTGAACTTCCAACTGAATGCGAAGAAACGCCCATGGTTGCGTAACTGAATTGAGTTGTTGCAGAAAGCCCATCTTCTTCGTCGTTTGTAGGAGGCAATGGAGATAAATATTTATACTTGTAAACTGCTCGTTGGACGCATGAAGTATTTGGATATATTAATTTATTTTTGGTTTTTTTTTTCGTAAACCCACGTGTTTTAGTCAGGCAAAAGTAGCAATTATTTTCATGATTTTTGGGTTCAGTCCAAATAGGTGGCTTCATAAACGGCAAAGACTTATGACTTCCTTTTATATTGGGTACCTGCGGTAAATTGACAATAAAATAAAAAATTTTAACCGATTTTTATGGTTTATAGCTTATTTTATTTTTAAGATATGTACATAGTTCTCAGAAAGATTTGCAAAATGTTGAATATTTGCTTTAATTTTTTTTAATTCCATTTTTAAACTGAAAAAAATTACGAATATTTCACGAAAAAACTCTTTTTTCTAAATTAATTTCTGAATAATTCCAAAACGATGAGAGATAGAGAAAAATTATATTCAAATAAAATAAATGCAATTTTCTTACGCATCTTCGGATGACTCGTTTTCGAGTTAAGGTGAAATATGTCTCCGTACCTGACTAGTTTAGGGAGGAAAATTTGCCAAGCCTATAAAAAAATCGCGACCTGATGGAAAAAACCCGAAAATGGATTTGAGCTCAGCGCATCAAAATCCATATAGTCCACATGATTTTATTTAAAGGAGAGACAAAAAATTAGTTTTTGCCGAGCAGTGTAATATAAGATTATTGAGCAATTAACCCGCTTACGGCAATAATTCAGTATTGTACAGAAGTTTTCTTTATTTTGCCAAACACAACAACTGCATTGGCCTTTTGAAGAACATATGAAATTCAATTGAAATTTTTGTCTCAAAAAGTTCCCTTTTTTCATCACCTGCCATAACATATGAAAGTGAACTATTTCCAACGTTTTATTTTTTACCGCTTGGCACATTTTACACATCCTCATAAAATTACCGATATCTATTTCTAAATTAACTCGTTAAATTTAATTCTTGGACCAGGTTTCGGAAGATGATGCAGCTCAAGAAATTCGTGGTAATGCGGTAAATATTGCGCGTCAACTGCAAAGACCAAAACGTTTAGATGACGATGATAATGAAGATGACTGTGATGGAAACCAAAATGATCTGAACGATGAAGTGGAGCAGCACATTGTGCGACGGCAAACAATATTTAAATTGCATGAAAATCGTAATAAAAGTCATTACGACTACAGTGACTTGCCACTTAATTTTGAAAGGCGGTTTTTGGGTGATCGTAAGTATATATGTACTTTGATTTCCAAATTATATTTTATTTAAGTTTTGCTACTATTTTCAATAGATGATATTAACGTCAAACATATATCTATGAGCCGAAAATCTTTGATGATGCTAAATGAAACGCGATTTGATGCAAAACGGCGCTTAACCAAACAAATAAATTGCAAAACGAACAGAAATCCAACTCTAGGTTGCAGCAATTTTGCATATGGCAATACAAATGTGTAACTAAATACTCCAGTATATATACGCACAGATAATGTCTTACATGTATAGTTACCCATGTACATAAAACGAAAAAAATATTTTATTATATTTCAAAAAAAACTATTCCTTTGTTGATCGCTGGTCCAATTACACACAAAAAGACAGTAAATACACTCCAAATAAATGTCATGAAATATTGTGCTGAATTCTTCTGATCAGGATTAGTGCGTGGTTGTGTTAGTTGTTGCCAGCCTGTTTCAATGATGATTATATTCAGTGACCAGTGACTATGACTGGTCACTGAATATAATTGGCAGCGACTGACACTATCATGTACTAAAAAGCAGAGTAACAGCACCCACATTCATCGGCACTGTAGCAAAAATTAGCCGGCGAAGTAAAAGTTTGAAATAGCTACAAAAAAACTGTCTATCTTCTCTCTCATCTTTCCTAATCTGTCCCCTCAATACTAACCCCTCGTTTTCAGTTCCGGCGCAATGCATTGCATATATAGGGGTAATCCCCTGAGTGCTGGTCCACGATTAAAAAATATATATATGTATATTTAATAAGTAAATTTCAAATGTTTAATTTGGTGGGACAGAATTCCTTTGAAACATCTCTGAACCCAATTTGAAATCTCTATTTTGAGAGAGTCATTATGGAAAGGGACGTGTGAGCAGCGTTGCCATAACTTTTTCAAAAAAAACTGCAACTTTAGAAGAAAAAAAACTGGTTTTCACGTAAAAAAACTGCACATAAAAAATTCACAAAAATATATAGTTTTTTTCATATTTTTTATTAAAACATAAACATAACACAACAAATTAAATATGATATACATCTACATATACCTAAGCAATTCATTTTAATAAAAAATATATAGGTGCATAGGGTTTAAATAAACAAAAAGAGTTCATTATTATTCAGATATAATACTGCCTGTTCCAGAATCTCGAGAAGTCGATGTTGTTCTCATATATATATTGAAACCAATAATTAAAAATTTAAATTTGGTTTTGTTTTCAATATAAATATGAGAACGACATCGACTTGTCGACATTGTGGAACAGGCATACATACATATATTAAAAATACAATATTACCGTAAATCGTCATTTTAGACATTTTCTACAAAAATAGAACACTTATTGTAGAAACTACCTTAACAGTTGCAAAAATCGTTAAACGACACTACTAAGTTCGACGTTTTATCAGGTTAGGCAAGTGAGCTCGTGCTCCCACCTGCAACATACCTTGGTAAAATTCAACTTGCTTTGTGGTCAGGGGTGCAAAAAGATGTATGTGATAATTACACACTCCTATTAAAAAAGTATAGTTAAACCTTGCCACTGTTATATTAAGCAAATGGGGTAAAATTATGGTTTCAGAAATTGGAATTAAAATAACAAACTTAAGAGTAAAAAAGTAAAATGTAAAAACTGCAAAATCTGCACAATTTACAGAAAAACTGGTTTTTAAAGAAAAAAACTGCAAAACTGCTCAATGCTTAGAAAAACTGTCAAATGCAGATAAATCTGCACATTTGGCAACGCTGCGTGTGAGAGACGTTTCACCTCTGCAAGATCAGAGAACATGTCGGCTCCTTATAGGCTTAAGGAACAAAAAATTTTCAATATTTATACTATTTTGCCATATAATATCGTACGTCAACTCCCACTAAAGGGGGCGGGATCCAAAAATAGACTATATCATGTTTTCCACAGACGAACGTATGGGCATTGCTAGATCGTCTCAGACTTCATCACTGATCAAGAATATATATTTTATGGGGTCCAATTCTCTTTGGAGAGTATTAAAACTGTATTTTGGTGGGGTCGCTCTGGCACGGGCTGTGGGGAGACATTTCACGTTTGTCATAAAACTTCAAAAAAAATGTTTGGGATAATGAAATACAAAATAGTAAGTTAATAGAGTAGTACCAGGTTTCGTCTCAGCTTCGTCATTGAAGATTAAAAATTTTATTTTCAAGGAATATAGGATTAAAGAACCAATTTGTTAAATTTTTTTACACTATTTTTGCATATAACAACGCCCACTAAAGGGGGCGGTGTCCAAAAATTATGTTTTATTTTATGGCTCCAAGTTTAACGCGTTGCTTAACAAAATTACAAAAAAAATATTTTCAAATTATTTATGTTTTTAATATAATTTTTAAAATTGTAAGTATCTACATATATAAAATGATGTTGGTGTGTATATATTGTAATTATTTAAGTTTTTAATTTTAATTTCAAATAGACAAACCCTTGAAAAAGTCAACAAAAAATTGACGAAACGTCGGGTAAAATATGTAATAAAAAGATTTTTATTGACATAAAGAAAAAGTTAGGCCGTAGTAGCTAAAGACATACAGTGTCAACAACAATGATAACGCAAACAGGGCCAAATAAAGAACAACCTCATACATAATATCGGGAAGCTTGCCGAAACAACCTCATACAAATTATTTTGTTTTTTAAAGGTTGGTTTAGTTCTTCTTAGGGCAACTTGTTTCCCTCTCGATTTAGCCGAACTTAACCGGTGCTATCCTTCAAGATATTAATACCAAATTTCAAGAGTCTGGCTCTTTTCGTTTGCACTGAATCGTGATTTCCACAGACAGACGGACATGCTCAGATCGTCTTATATATACTCCATATTCTCTTTTGGAGGGTATGAAAAACGTATGAATATTGCTCATATAAAAGCGCATCATCAGTTCTAGTTAGAATGTACTTTTGATCTTTTAGTTTTCTTAGCGTATATTTTTTGCGACCACTGCGAGTAATATCAGATAACGCATAATCCAAGAATGATAAAATAAAGAATACGCCAACAAGCTGAAATAAAAATACTTTTCTGCACATGATGGAACTCTGACGTCACTCAACATGTGTTCTGATTGGCTAATAAAATTCAGTTGGAGAACTATTATGTTATTGTAAAAACAGGACAGTGGGGCAAATTGCGATTTTTCAAATTAAATTTGTTTTATAATAAACAATTTTAAAAAATTATTTTACTTTCCACTTTTTTTATTTGAAATTGTTCATTTATAGTTATTTTATATAAATATTGAACCCAAGTGCTAATTATTTTTCCTTTTTCCCCATTCAAAACAAATTTTCTTAAAAATATTACTTAACACCTCATGAACCGTTGCACTGATAAAGAAAAAAAAAAATAATTAAATTGTTAATTTTTTCAACGGGCTTAAGTTCGAATCTGCATGACTGAAAATGCTTTTTTTATTATTTTATTAATAAATGAATTTGTTCAAATTCTATTTATTATTTTATATATTAAGATTGGAATATTAAGAATATTTTCAATAATCATCAAACCATTTAACCAATGTTATTAACGAAAATTGAATATGAAAAGTTCCCACATTCATATTTTTAAGTTATTACCTTTTTGGCTAGTACGAAATTCCCCAACCCTGACGATTAATATTCCCAATATTCAATGTATCTCTTTCGCTTTTTCCAGAGCCATCGGCTGCTGATAGTTAAAGCTTCTTTGTTATTTATGTTCAAGTAATTGAATTTAGTTGTCAATTTACAATGAACAAGTGCGCGTGCCAGGGTTGGAAATTCGAAATTTTTTGTACATGAAAGTACCCACATAAATTCCTAGTTTTGGTTTTATTTCAGTAAATTAAACATATTTTATACTTCACTAAGAATTAAATTGGTATTAAAAATTTTAAAAACTAAAAATTCGGTTCCATTCGGTTGGATAATCGAAATTTTTTAGTACATAAAATTAGCCATATAAGTTCTTAATTTTGGATTTTTGTGGATGAAATTTTTTTTTATACTTCGGGAATAGTTAAATTGGTATTAAAAACCAAAAAAAATCTAGAAGACGATTCTACGGTTGGACAATTAGAACTTTTTGGGGTACATGAAACGGATTTTTACTTTTTGTTTTTAAATTAAACATATTTAATATTTTTGAAAGACGTTCAGAGGTATTCGATACCTCTATTCCTAGCATTTCGTTTTCTTAAATATAAAAGTAACCGATAACATCATTTTGATTTTTTAATGAAACCTACGTTCTGTTTTAGCAAGACAAAAAGAAAGAAGAATTACATCTGTGAAAGTTGTTTAAGATTCGGCACAGCCAAATGTAGCACTTTTACTTGTTTATATTATTCTTATGAACATCTACATCCTGAGTGATCTCACGGTCATCTGGCGTCACTCTTTTCTTCAACCACTATAATTTCCGCAAATATTTGTTCGTTTGGTGCGAATGTGCAGTGCTTTGTTCCACTATTTAATTTCCTTTGTACCAACTATGATGATTCTTTTAATTTATCGTAGATATAATTTATTCTCTTCAACAGTGTTTGCTGGAATCAAGTCGTGTTTTTTGTCAGCTCCAATAAATCACCTGTAAAGTCTGTACTCAAAGTGTAAATACCTGCATAAATAGTTAGATCGTGCGAAGCGGCTTATAAGTATCAAGTTGCGCTGTTGTTTTCCTCCACAAAAAAGTGATTTTATAAGTTAATTGAAATTTAATTTCTTTTATTATTTCACTGGAAGTTTGGTTGTTTGTGCTTGTTGCATAAAATTACTCAAAGCAAGACGAACTAAATAGATAGATAATATAAAAGCAAATATCTACAGCTGTTTCATTCTATCATAATACTGGCAATACTGCACGACAGTTGAATTATCACTGCTTATTCACTGCAATACCTCTCGTTGTTAATTGTAAACTGCATTACCATTTATCACTACCCAGTGAGCAAAAGTAATTGCATCGGATTATTTATAAAAACTAAAAATTATATACATATATTTGATTGTTTCATCGTTAATTCCCAAGATGTCATGCTTAAAAAAGGGATGTACTTTAGAAGGATCGGATGATAGAATGATAATCTGCTGGTTATGTCACGGTTCATACCATTTTAAGTGCGTTGGTATTTCTGGCTTAGTGGGCGAGTCAATAGCTAAAAACAAAAACGTTCATTGGCGTTGTAATAGTTGCCAGAAAGTCAGTGTTGAATTTTTTAAATTCTTCCAGAGCACTAAAAACAATTTCCTGCAAATCCAGAACAACCTTGGCCATTTAACTGAACAAATTAATGAATATGGAAAACTTTTTAGTGGCTTTAAAACTTTAGATAGTTTACAATCACCATCCACAATTCGCCGCAAAAGCCCCAGGTTGTTGAATAAAGATAACAATACGATTAATGACGGATCCAGTTTAACAAAAAATTCGCCTCCTAGAACAACTATGCCTAATGCCTCAGATAATGTTGGTAACATTATTCATGTCAACGATATAAATAATGCTCTGAGCTACTCATCAACGGCCGTGCCTCTAAATAATGCTTCAAAATCTCTAAGCCCCGCTCAATTAAGTAATTTTGATGTCTCAACTCCAGTCCCTTTAACCTCAATAGCGAGCTCGTCTACAGTTCTTAATCAAAATATAACTGATACGTCAACAGCCCCAAGGGAGTTGCGTACGATTCCTCCGAAAAAAACCATATTTGCTACACGTTTCGCATCGGATACAAAAGCTGAAGATATGAAATGGTATATTCAAAGGAAATTTGAAAATTGCTCACCACAGGATATTCTCGTTTTTAAAATAAACTCTAGAAATAGAGCATCATTCAAAATAATTGTACCGGAGGTACTGTTTCAGCAAATTGTTAGTCAAGAGTTTTGGCCTAAGAATGCTTTAGTACGTGAATTCATTTATAAAGATGATAATAATGCTCGCTTGCCTAATTTAGTGCATCCCAACCCAAAAAACTAATATCTATTTTATACCAAAATGTCAGAGGTATTAATTCAAAATTGTCATCGATTTACCGAAACAGCTTTGGATATGACAACGATATTATAGCATTCACTGAAACCTGGCTTAGTGGTAAAATTAATAATACCGAAATTATGTGTTCCAGATACCAAATTTTCAGAAAAGATAGAGAAAGTTGTCAAACAGCCAATAATATTGTAAAAAAATCGGGTGGTGGTGTTTTAATTGCTGTCTCAACTATGTTTTCGTCGGAAGAAATTATACTGCATGATTTTTTGCACATTGAGTTTATATGCGTATTGGTGAAAATACATAAACAGCTTATGTATATTATTTGCTTGTATATTCCTCCTAACTCGCAATATTCTATCTATGAGGATTACCTAAAAGCTATAAATGTTATTGCAGATAAAGTAAATTCAAATGATATTATACTTGTGCTGGGAGATTTTAATATGCCAAATGTGTCCTGGAAATCTGTGCCTGATTGTAATTATTTGTCACCTCTTCAATCTTCGGAATTATCGCAGTATTTCATTAACAGTTTACTGGAGTGCTGCCTTTTTCAAATCAACTGCATCACAAATACTTCTGATAAATTGTTAGACCTTGTATTTGTTAATGAACCGTCAGACTTTTCGATATCGCAGCATCCCCCGCTTTCAAATCCTGAGGATAGTTATCATCCTACGATTGAATTAAGTTGTATCTACCAACCTCATCGACGGTCAAATACATCTCAGCAAAATAAAATTTTTCGTTTTAAGTCAACAAATTACATTAAACTTCAACGTGAACTCTCTCAAATCGACTGGTTAAATGAATTATCTTATGGCAATGATTTAGACAAAAGTATCGAAAAATTTTACCAGATACTATACAAATGCTTCCTATCTTCAATACCTAGAGTACTACCTGCCCCCTGCCATGGTCCACCTTGGAACACTAAACAACTTTCAAGACTTAAAAACCGCAAGAGTAAACTATTTAAAAAGTACAAGCAAAATGCATCTCAACTAAATTATTCCATGTACTCCTCAGCAAGATCTGCATATACCATTGCTAATCAACTGGCTTATAGTGCTTATTTAAACAGGATAAAAAATAACCTAAAAAATGATCCCAAATCTTTTTATAAGTTTGTCAACTCGAAGAGGCGTGTGTCAGATTTCCCTTCTGTTATGAAGTTTAAAGATTATGAGTCGTCAGATGATAAAGTTATAAGTAATATGTTTGCTGAATTTTTTGCATCAACCTATTCTTCGTCTACGTTTAGCAATATAGAGCAGTATTCTTACTATATCCCTGAATCAGTGAATTTTAATGTACCCCGTATTGAGCAGCAAACTGTTTTGACTTATATGAAAAATCTAAAACTTTCGTATGATCCCGGTCCTGATGGTATTCCTAGTAGTATTTTAAAATACTGTCCTCATTTACTAAGTACTCCATTGACCTATTTATTCAACAAATCACTCAAATTGAGTTACTTTCCTCCAATTTGGAAGAAATCGTTCATCATTCCGCTATTCAAATCTGGATCTAAAGCTGATATATCCAATTATAGAGGTATAGCTAAACTGAACGCTATACCAAAGTTGTTTGAGCAACTCTTATGCGATACATTGTCTTATCAAGCAACGTCTATCCTTTCTTCTGCGCAGCATGGTTTCTGTAAAGGTCGATCAACTATTACGAATCTCTTAGAATTAACAACCTTAGTTAACGATGGATTTGTCACTGGCAAACAAACAGATGTCATCTATTTTGATTTTAGTAAGGCCTTTGATAAGGTGAATCACAACTTACTTATTCATAAGCTTGATCGAATTGGATTTGGAACGTCTCTAATAAAATGGATCGAATCTTATTTGAAGAACAGAATGCAGTGTGTCAAGTTCCGCAATATGCTCTCTACTGATATAAATGTTATATCAGGTGTGCCTCAGGGTAGTCATCTCGGCCCACTTTTATTTACTTTATTTATTAATGATCTTCCATCCGTTGTTGATAACTCAAATATACTAATGTATGCAGATGACGTAAAGTTATTCTTATCGCTTGATTCTATTGATCAACAGTTGCGTCTCCAAGCTGACATTGTACACTTAACCGCTTGGTGCGCTAATAATTTAATGGACCTAAATGTGAAAAAGTGCAAATATATGATTTTCTCAAGATCAACACCAATCAATGGACTCTATAAAATGAATAATGCTGTTCTTGACCTAGTGGATTCATTTAATGACTTGGGAGTTATTTTAGATAAAAAATTGGACTTCAGGTGCCATATAACCTCGACGATTAACAAAGCTACTGGTGTTCTGGGTTTTATTAAACGCTGGGCTAAGGAGTTCTCTGACCCTTATACAACCAAGATATTATTTACTACTTTAGTTCGCCCAATACTTGAATACGGATCTGTTGTATGGGACCCACAATATCTTTCACATTCAAATAAAATAGAGTCAGTACAAGTGCAATTCTTATTATTTTGTCTTCGTGGTCTTCCTTGGAACTCTAATATGAGATTACCATCTTACGAGAGACGCCTAGGACTTATTAAGCTTCCAACCTTAAGGAGCCGTCGACAAATGCTAAATGTTACCTTTCTGCTGAAATTAATAAACGGCTGCGTCGCATCTCAATTTCTCCTGAGCAAAATAAACTTGAATATACCCAATCGTCCAACAAGGTATTATAGCTTCTTGAGAATTAAGTTTTACACTACAAACTATAGTAACTTCGATCCCTTTCGGAGAATTTGCAGTGATTTTAATAGTCTTTACCCTTGTATCGATTTCAACAAAAGTATTGATGTCGTAAAAAATGATATAATTTTACATCTTAACTCGTTACAAAATTGATTATAAATAAATGTTTAATTTGTTAAATCGACATTTGTTAAAACCATATTTTTTGTTTTTGCTATAATTTGTCTTGTTACTATTACAACAAAGCTTTATAGATTCCATTTATATATGTATGTAATTATCATTTCTGAAAAATTGTTATATTTTAATTGTATCAGTCTGTAAGGATTAACCCATAGACTAAATAAATAAATAAAATAAACAGTATGTCAATTGGTTTTTTTCCTATGACTGTGTGCATGGTAATTTCTTCAGCTATTGTTTCGTTTTGAATTTTAAATATTTTTGATGATTCACTAATTGTGCTATGAGTGCGTTCCACTGCTGCGTTGGACCTTGATTCATGATATTATATTTTGTACACATCATATCTACAGATGGTGTATTAACACAATTTTCGTTATATCTCATCAATCGTGTACAGCTTCGAAAGTTGTTAGTGAGTAACTCCTCTATTTTTACACACACGCATTCTTTTGGGCCAAGCTCTCCCAGAATTATATATTTTGAGAACTTGTCGGTAGCAATTAGA
This sequence comes from Linnaemya tessellans, assembly GCA_951800035.1. NCBI lineage: Eukaryota > Metazoa > Arthropoda > Insecta > Diptera > Tachinidae > Linnaemya > Linnaemya tessellans. Next base: position 94,251,023 of record OX637535.1, on the reverse strand, counting down.
AATGTTTTATTTTCATTAATATATATACATATGTATTTATATGCATGTAGTCGCAAAGCAGGTCAGCCTCGTTGGCTCACTCTTTTTCGGGAGTTTTGTGTCTCAACCGCACTAGTTAATTTCAACACCTCAGATAACTGTATAGGTTTGCAGTTCTTCTGAGGAATTTTCGGTGGTTAACTACGATGACACTATTTAAAGGCATAGGTCGTATACAGTCAGTCACAGAAAAGGATAACATACGGGTTAACAACATCCAGGCCCATTTTATGAAGTTTTATTAATAATAATAGTTCATGGTGCACTTTTGTCGAACGCTGTGCTAAAATCAGTATAAATAACTTCGGTGTATTGACCAGTAGTAAAACCTTTATTAATGAATTTAGTGAACTGAAGTGTGTTGGTTATAGGTGATAGACCTTTCCGAAAACCAGTAAAGATACGACTCGATGATAAAAAAAATCTGTGGTACATTTTCAGAAGAGCTTAGGTATGTCACTGAATGTGGCAATACCTCTGTAGTTTATTGACTTGTTCCCAGATTTGAATAAGGGAACAATTCATGATTTCCTCTATTTCTGTGGAAAATACTATTTGGTATGCCATGCGGTCCACTGTATAACTTTTGATGTTTTAAATGTTCCTACGCAATTTATTATATGAGTTGTACTGATTGAGAGTGTAGATATTATGTGATTTGGGAAGATATTGTGAGGATGGTCTATGGAGTCGCAATAAAAAGCTTTAGAATAAGTTGATGCAAAGAAGTCTGCGAACATGTTGCTAATTATCCTTAAGTATTTCATACTTTGGTATTTTCCATAATGGAATGATGTGGTGCCACGTAGTTTGTATTTCCTAAAATATTTATTTTTTTAATTTTTACGGTGCTAAGTTGTCTAGAGTTTCAAGGCGAACTAGTTTTAGCACGACAATTGTACAGGGCGTCCGCCGGGAAGGTATACTATTTTGTTTAATTTATGATTAAGTGAAAGAGAATGGATCTTACTTTGATAAATGTTTTATTTAATGTCGGCAATTATGTATGGAATACAATGAGGGCTCTATTAGCCTTACAAATCCGAAACTTTTTGGGCACATATTTCATTACATTCTCACACATTTCACGCGGTATTTCATTAATTTCATCACGAATATTTTGTTTGAGTCGGTCAAGCGTTTCTGGTTTGTTGCATAAACCTTGCTTTTCAAATATCACCACGAAAAGAAGTCCGGAGCAGTCAAATCAGGCGACCGATCAATCAACATCACCATTTCTAGAAATACCTTGTTGTGGAAAGAGATCTCGCAGTAATTCCATTGTAATCCTGGCTGTATGCGATATGTCATCGAATATTTTTGCCACGTGTCCACTTCACGACTGTCAAATATGAACTGTCAAGACTAATGTTTACCAAAATATACATATATAAATTTATAAAAAAAAATTATTGATGGGTACAGATAGTAATTGAAGCCAATTAGTATTAATTATAAGATTATTCAATTCAATGTAATCTGCTAGCTTGAACCGAACATTTGGTATGTTACAGCTTTTTTCTATTGTAGGATGATATCTGTTCTCACGTAAGGTCACCGAATCATAATTATTTATTTATTTATTTATTTAAATTATTTTTATGTCCCGCACACAAGACATTATAGTCTTATATTGCAGCACAGGACTGAGCATATGCAAATACAATATATCAAAAAGTAAAATAAAAACATAAGTAAAAATAAAAGATAAAAACAAAAGTTAACAATACGAAACAAAATATATATATGAAAAAAAGTAATAAAAATGGAAAATTAAAATTACATAAAATTTAAATTAATTACAAAATTTATAAAAATAAATGAAGTTAATAATGTATATATGTATGTATAGCTTTTAAGAAATGTATTCATATAAAGCAAAAAAGTATATATAAGTACTATGTATATACATATAATCAACCTGAAAAATGACAAGAACCATATTTCCTGAATTGACGTGCGTTGCTAATGGTTTGTAAATTATGGGGAATTCCGTTCCAGAGACTGATAGCATTAATAAAGAATTGGTATTTAGAGATCAGTGTACGATGACGAAATACTAGAATCCTTCTGCCCCTATCAAGAGTTGAAAAATTTAAACGATCATAGAGGTGCGCAGGCTGATGTGTATATATTATTTTGTGCATAAAGAGTAGAACACGGATTCTTAGGATATCATCAAAGCCAATACCGTACAGCAAGTTTACGTAAGGCGATATGTGATCTATAAATAAATATAAATATACCGAATTATGCTATTAAAGGTTACATTAAGTTTCCTTTTGCTGTCACCATCGCAGCTGGCAAATAGTTCGCAGCCGTACAATAACATTGGTATTAAATAAGATTTTGCAAGAAGTATTCTAATTTTAATTGGAGTGCAATACTGAGTTTGCCAAAGATTCCTTAGCATTGAAAATGTACGACCACATGCGAAATTAACGTGATTGGACCAGGTAAGTGTATTGTTAAAGTAGATGCCAAGATTTTTGGCAGAATTTACAATATCTGTAGTCTGATTGTTTATAGATAAAATAGGATTGTAATTAATCCTCAACAACCTTTTTCTTATGATCAAACACTTGGACTTAGCAGGATTAATTGCTAGACCATTAGCAGTAGCCCACTCATAAACGCGCCCTAAATCCCTATTTATAGTACCAACACATTCATCAAAGTCTGTGGTGCTGCAGCTAGTATAAAGTTGAACATCATCTGCATACAATCTAATCTTACAGTGTCGTAGCTTATCATGGATATCATTCACATATAGTGAAAACAGTAGGGGGCCTAGTATCGAACCCTGTGGAACACCTCGGTTCAATGGCAAATAACCTGAAACTGAGGTGGGTGTTTCAACATATTGATATCTATCTATCAGATATGAATATATAAGACCCTTGGCAGCTGAAGTAAACCTAAACATATGTTTAAGTTTACAACACAAAATGTTATGGTCAACCATATCAAACGCCCTGGAATGATCTAAAAGAACTAAAAATGTCACATTACCACAGTCTACTTGCTGTCTGATGTCCTCCGCCACATCTACGAGGGCCGTCAAACAACTATGATCTTTGCGAAATCCAGATTGACGGTCCGTAAGCATACTGTTCGTTTCAAGATATCTTATAACTTGGTTATGGATTAATCTCTCAAAGACCTTAGATAAAAATGGCAAAATTGCTATCGGCCTATACTCAGAATTAGATTTAGGAATAGGTAAAATCTTGGCAAGTTTCCAAATTTTTGGATAACGGCTAATGGTAAAGATCCTGTTAAAAATATAAGTTATATAAGGAAGAAGTTTTGGAATTAAAATTTTTACAAATCTAGGATCCATTCCATCCACACCAATTGCATTGGATTTTATTGACAACAGACTGGACAAAACGTCGCGTTGGTCTACATTAGCAAAGCTGAAGTTATTGCTCAAAACATCATTACCGAAATCATAATAGTCAGAATTAGGTTGAACATTTGGGGTACTCAAAAATTTTTCATTTAGAGTGTTAGCATCAATTGCGCAGTGATCCAGGGTGGCAGATTTCCCAATACCAATTTCACGTATCACCTGCCACGTCTTCTTTGAGCTAATGGCATTAGAGAACTTCGAAGCATAATAATCAGATTTAGCTTTTTTAATTAGCTTGTTAACCATATTACGTGAGACTTTGTATTGTTCATGTAATACCGTGGTTTTAAAACGTTTCCATCTCCTATATAGAAAGTCCCGGTTATTAATGGCCTGCTTTATGGCGTGCGAGAACCAAGGCTTAACATGACGATTTAAAATTTTTGTTCTCAAAGGAACCACAAGATTATATAAGTGCTGAAGATTGCATTGCAGAAACGAGAGCTGATCATCAACAGAAATTAAGTTATATATCGCACTCCAGTCAATTCTGAAAAATTCAACTTCTAATCTACTATAATCCACACCCTTAAAGTCCCTATATCTTATAACCTGCTCAGGGATATTTAACTGATAGTTATATGTCATGAAAATTAGGTCATGACGAGAGAAACACGATGCAGACAGCTGGTCATAAAGTAAGACTTTCGTAATGTCACTAACAAAAAAAAGTTCAAGAAGTGAGTCGCTGGTATTTGTAAAATGCGTAGCACTAGTCGTGTTAGGTGAATTAAGACCAAGTGTAAGCATGTTATCAATAAGGAAAGGATTTACCAAAATGTTAGAATTAAAGTCACCCGTAATAATAACATCCTCATAAGATACCGATAACGATTCTAGGGTATTCATAAATCCCACCATGCAAATACGATTATTAGGTCTATAAATACAACCTAAAAGTAATTTCCTTTCATCATAACTTACTTCCAGAAATAGATATTCAAGCATCCCTTCCGATCTATCAGCACCAGCAATTGCGACATCATCTGTAGATTTACAGACAACCTTAACCGCAATTCCCTTTTTCACGTAGATTGCCACGCCTCCATACCCATTTCTGTCAACCCTCCTAATATTATAGCCTTGCAGAGAAACTGATAAATCAGTATATTCAGTCTTAAACCACGTCTCAGATACACATATCACCTCGATATCAGAGTTCTCAAAGATATATCTAAACTCTTCAATCTTAGGTCTTAGGCTTTGTGCATTGATGTGACAGATTCTAATACCACTTCTTTGATTGGCCAACACCTTTATCATCCTTTCAATGCTATCTCTAGAACGAACCCTGTTATTATCTAATTCGCTCATCAACACTTTTTGGATAAGAAAAAACAGCGCACAAACAGTAAAGTATATTGTCATTTTTAGGTGATATATTATACATATTATTAGGACAAGTAAAGAATACGGAATTATATATGGCAGTAGAATTGAGCATTATAAAAATATTATGAAAAAGTGATAACAATTTAAGTGAAGCAAAATAAAAGAAAACTATTGATTTAAATTTTATTTTAGGACCGATGGAAATCAGCAATGCCGCGAAATTCACCAAGAGCAGAAGACCCATCAGGGGGCTGAAACAATTTATTAAGATGATCCAATTCCTCGATACAGATAGCTTGATCATTAGGAGACACTTTAATATAAACTAGGCCCCGCATAGTAAACGCACTATGTATATGTTTATTTTTTTTCAGACGAATAGCTGAGCGAAGAATATTAAAATTACCAGAAGTAAGATTTTCATTGACGAAGAATTTGTTGTCTGAATTTTCACCAATATGTCTTAATAAAAATCTTGGATTACATTTTCGATAAATAGAAAGAGTTTTCAAGAAATAATTTTTGTCATATGGAGACCAGAATTTTACAATTATTGCAGCATCTTTCGAATCTGTCATACGTTTATTATTGTGATTTTGAAGCCGATATATTGTTTTGATCGCAGGAACTGAAGTGTTTATAGTTTTACAAATTTTTTCAAAAATGTTTACCAGATTCTCATTGGGATTATAGGGGATTTCATTAATTCTTAGTTCACAGGCAACATTTGAATTTTCATTCTGTTTAATTTTTGATTTTAATAATTTTATTTCTTCTTGCATACTTTTGATGTTTACCGCGACTGTTTCCAATTTCTCAACTCTTTCAGTAACATTATGCAGTTCATCCTTAATACTCTTAAAACTTTCATTTATTACATTTATTAAGTGATTTTCACACTCACGAAACATATTTTGAATAGATGTTTGTAACTGTTCGCTTAACTTTTCAAATCGTTTGTCCATAATTTGCATGATTTTAAGCGGCGAATTTGTGTTATGAGCATGAAGAGATTCAGAATTGTTGTAATTGCGAGTATTGGGTGTACTTTCAATAAAAGATGTTTGAATAACTTCTCTTAATCTTTTTTGCGCGGGAGCTGCTGCTGAGATATCCATAATATTCGATGATATTTGTGTCTTACTCTGTTCCTGTTGTTTGTTGTTGCTTTTTTTATTATTATTACTGCGACTTCTCAATTTAGTAGAATACATTGGCATTAAACAGTCAATTCTTATTTTCGTTTAAGTTAGATATATGTGTGTATTTTAATTTTCCAAAGGTTATGTTTATTGTATATTTTAATAAGTGCTTATAGTTTTGTTGTTTATATTGAAAATATATGTAACTAAGAAGATGATTATATATTTGTTGTTGCAAAAACACCAATATAAATTTGTACCGAAGAGGTTCTCTTATCGATTTATTTATGTTGCTTTTTCTTTATACACCCGCTTCGTGCTATCTTGTTGTTTATTTTTTTTGTGAATACTGCTGTATATCTTTATTTTGTTTAGTTTTTTTTTATATTAATTAAAATTGATATTGTTTAAAGCTTATTCTTGCTATTTTTTTTTTGCATTAGTTTTTTATACGATTCAGTTTTATTAAATTCAGAATTGGTAAAAAATCAATCAATGCGATTAACTGAGCATTCAATGGTATTATTAAAAACTACTAAATCATTAATTTGATTCGCTTTCGCTGCCCTCAAAAAGAAGCGAATCCAACACACTTTGCAGACTTTTCTGAATGCATACAAATAGTTAATTTGATACAAGTAGCATTCCGCTATAGCGATAAATGACGTCACTATAACTATGATGATAAATAACAGTTATATGATGATGAAACTGGTACTACTTCAGTTGGGTAAAGATTTTAGATAGCAATGAAGACTCCAGCTCCTGTCCTTGATTTTAGTCCTCGGATATTCTTAGGACTTTGGTGACTAGTCTGTTCATATTCGCGAACTAGCATATGTTGAGAACAGAATAATCGAGCAATAACTTGACTGAAAATTTCGAATGGAACTGTAATTTTAAATGACACTATAGTTCTCCTTTGTGAATAAGAGAATTTTTTGACATAAATATCCAAATCCGCATTAATCTTAGATCGAGAGTCGTATCAGGCGATATAAATATATGCTTCCTTGGAGAAAGTACACGAAGCTCACTCTGAGTAGAAAAAGTATTACATTCAGCCTGAGTGTTTTGAAAATTCAAACCGGAGTTTCTGTCTGCAGTTACACCAGGAGTAGTATTCAGCGCAAAGCCAGAGCTAGAAGGAACATCACGATCAGCTTGATTATTTTGAAGATTCGAATCAGAATACATATGTAAATGTAAGTATGTGTATAAACATACATAAACATATACATATGTGAATATATTCACATATGCAAGCATAAACTTTGTGTAAATAATCTAAGCAGTGTATGAATGTCATTAGTAAGACTTTTTTATTTAGAACTCTCCCTATGAAATAATTTAATAGAAATTTTTTGTCATTAAACACCGTCTGTATTAACGAGCTTCATAGTATATCGGTATACCGATATTTTATACTAGGTAACGGTATGTACAGCTATTACCGAAATAAGACAATACCGTTATTCGTTTTGGTTTCCAACCTTGGAGACAAAGTTTTTATACCCTCCAAAAAAGAATTGGAGGGTATATTAATTTTGTCACTCCGTTTGTAACGCAGCGGAATATCCATCTGAGACCCCATAAAGTATAAATATTCTAGATCAGTGATAAAATCTAAGACGATCTGAGCATGTCCGTCCGTCTGTATAAATCACGATTCAGTCCAAACGAAAAGAGCCAAACTCTTGATATTTGATACAAATATACCTTGAACGATAGCACAGGTCAAATTCCTAAATTAGCTGAATCGGGCCAGAGGAAAAACAGATCACCTAAGTAAAACTAAACCAGCCTCTAAAAAACAACAGTATTTTTAACGTTTTTGTTTGCAATTTTGCTAAGCAACTGATATATTTTTATGTCAAAGAAGGTCCAATACGATAAACTTGGAGCCATAAAATCAAAAAAATGTATTTTTGGATCCCGCTCAAATTAGTGGGTCTTTGAAAACAGTTTAAAAATTTAACAAATTGTTTTACTTAAACCTACACTCATTAAAAATAAAATTTTTTACGCCTCAATGGCGAAGCTGAGACGTAACCTGGTACACCTCTGCCCTAACCCCCTCCCCTCCCTCTTTGCCCCCTAAATGACCCTATCAAAGAGAAAACAAATTTTAAATAAATTTTACATTTAATTATGCCAAACATTTATTTTCAGAGTTTTATGGCAGAGGGGAAATGTCATCCCCACGGCCCTTTCCAAAGAGACCCTGACAAAATCCAAAGAGAATTGGACTCCATAAAGTATAATTACATATATTTGATCAGTGATGAAGTATAAGACGATCTAGCACTGCCCATACGTCCGTCTGTGGAAAACATTACATAGTTTATTTTTGGACCCCGCCCTCTTTAATGGGCGTTGACGTACGATATTATATGCAATCATAGTTTAAATATTAAACATTGTGGGTGCTGTTGGCTGAAGTAGTAGAACACGAGACTATGAAGCGGATAGTCCTGAGTTCGAGCCCCCGCTGAGTCATGAAATATTGTGTTGAATTCTTCTGATCAGCATTAGTGCGTGGTTGTGTTAGTTGTTGCCAGCCTGTTTTCAGTGATGAAGGCATAGTACTGATCACTGGACAATTACTGGCAGCGACTGACCCAATCATGTACTAAAAGCAGAGTAGCAGCACCCACCTTCGTCGGCCCTGTAGCAAAAACTAGCCGGCGAGGTAAAAAAGGTTGAAATAGCTACAACAAAAAAAACTGTCTATCTTCTCATCTTTCCTAATCTGTCCCCTCAGTACTATCCCCTCGTTTTCAGTTCCAGCGCAATGCATTGCATATATAGGGGACATTCCCTGAGTGCTGGTCCTACTCCTAAAAAAAAAAAAAAAAAAAAAAATATTAAACAACTGGTATTCCTTAAGACTATAAGGAGCTGGGACCTCTGATCTTGCAGAGGTGAAACGTCTCCCCACGGCCCTTCCCAGAATGACTCTCTCAAAATTAAGATTTCAAATTGTGTACAAAGATATTTTAAATGAACTCTGTCTTACCAAGCTAAAAATTTTAAGATTACTTGCTAAATATTTGCAGGGTATTTAAGATTCGACCCGGTGTCTTTACTTGTTTTTATTTAACTTTGAAAACAAACTTCAAAAATCTTTATTAGAATTAGTAATGAGAGAATGGAACGCTGAATTGAACAACTTGTTTTATACAAAAGAACAAACCAACGTGCATTTAGCAAATCCTTTTCTCGTTTATGAGGTAATGTAAAATATAAATGTGTATATATGTAAGTGTGTACATTTGATCAAAAATATTTTTATTTCAATAACAATTAAAACTATTGCTAAGAAAAATGTTCCCCATTTTTATTACGATAATTTGTTAAGTTACATGCGTCATCCACCGTCGTAGGCAACGTTTTATTTGTGGTCTCGGGAAAAAATAGTGTCAGACATCCACTGGTCAATGCAAATACAGCAAATAAAATTTGTGGTGCATATTCGTAATAGATAACCTGGGAAAAATGAGATTAATTAATCATATCGCTCGTTTATTGCAACGTAGTCATATCTCAAAAAAGATCAAACTGAGGTAAATGCGATTAAAGTTTTTAAATTGTAGGCTTTTAGATGCGATTGAATAATTATATTTTGCTATAACTTCGGTAATTATAATGCTGAAATTTTGCTTCAAATATGCAAATGGTATGAAGAATGATTTTTTGAGATATGACTATGTTACAATAAAGGAACGAATATTTCCTATACATATACTTACATGCAAGAGCATATACTAAGGAACTACACAGAACATTTTAGATTGTGCGGCATTTACAACCACTGCGCATTTCGAAACTTATCAAGTATCTGTTACTTTATAACTGTAATTCGTGATTTTTCAGCAACAGTGATTAAATCACAGGTACGAAAATATCGGTCATGTTTACTGCAGAAAGATGGCATAATAAATAGTATATTATTGACAAATAAAAGATATTTTTATCATTTTGGGAGTGAAATATCCCTTCAATTATATTAAAATACCGAATGAGGTAATTTGAGGTAAAAATATTTGATATTTGATGTGACAGCTTGGAAGTCTTTTCTGTTGTGTTTGTGCAGAACTTTAATACATACTCGTACATACATACACGCAAGTATTTATGCATCGTATCTATCTTATTGAATTACATCTTACCAGTATCGGAGTTAGAGGCGCCAACATCGAACCAATGCGACCAATCATTGAACACAGCGATAGAAGACTATTTCGCACATTTGTCGGGAATATTTCAGATGTAAAAAAATATAATACTTGAAAGCTGCAAGTTATAGCAAACTTGCCAATTAAAAACAACACCAGTTGAATATTCTGACCGCCTGCAAAAAATTAAACAAATAAAATGTACATACATATTCATTGCATAATTTCAAATGTATTTACTTTTGCCGAATAGTACGGTTGCACCCATACACAAACTACAGACCAACATGGAACTACACAAGGATAAACGTCGTCCAATTCTGTTCATTACAAAAATTGGAAGTACTAAACCTGGAATTTGTACTAATCCATTCAGCATAAAATTATTGTACTTGTTGCCAGCCAAATTCACAGAATTTATACTTAAACCCAATGCTACCAGTGTATGAGTAAACCAACAAAAGGAACAATTGGAAATTCTCCAAAAAAATGTTTTTATTGCCAGCCAAATTGGATAACTGCTTTCGCTTGCCATCTCCAATTTAAGTTTGTTGTTGTTTACCAAGTTTACTAAACTGTTTTCTGGTAAGTTTTTATGATTTATGCGTGCCGCTGTTTTAAGTACATCAACAGCTTGCTCGTCTCTACCTTGACTCAAAAGCCAGCGAACACTTTCGGGTAATAGAATAAGGAAGAATATTTGCAAGGCTGCTGGTATATACAGAACTCTGAGAAGAATTCTCCAGTTTTGAAACTGCCCTGCTAAAACACCCAACAACGCTTCTCCTAATGAATAGAATATTGTGATTATAGTTGCGACTGTCACACGTCGTTTTGGCCCAACCAACTCAATAGCCAGTAAAAATGCCGAAGGAAATAGAGTGCTACCAACGGCCATATCAAGCAGCTCAAACCATAAAAACATGGTATAATTTGTTGAAAACGATCGAATAATGCCCATGATTGAACTGAGAAATCCAGCAATTGCCAACATAGTACGACGACCAAATCTATAAGAAAATGAAAAATTAAATTATTATCCGCATTTTCACCATAGTTTGCAGCCTCTTTAAACAGGCAGTGATTGTAATAAATGATAATGATAATACAGATTTGCCAGTGCCAATTGTGATCGGGTAAAAAGATGCATGCTTTTTTCTGAGAAACAAATACGTATTCAGTTACAAAATTCCTTCAGACTTACAAGAGACCATTGATGCTCTTATACACAAATGATTGCAATGGAATGTTATTGATAAGAATAATTCCAGACATTAGAATTCAGATATTGAAAGAATAAAGTTTTCAGTTTAAAATCAAAACTCAATCTGAATTGTTGAAGTTCATTTAATAAAACTAGCGCAGTCAGTAGGGTACTCGGGAATTATAGTACGTTTCCCTCTACGTGATTTCGGCCAAATTTTTTCATTTGCCCAAATTAAGTAATTTGCAACAAACATGATTTCCCATATATTTTTCACAGGAGAAAATTATCTCAAATGAATTAATTTGCTCCAAATAATTTTGAAATTTGTCAACTTAATTATATATATATATATATATATATATATATATATATATATATATATATATATATATATATACATATGTACGTATATATATATGCCCAGTAAAATATATGTGGATTAATCCATAATCGAGCAATAAAGGAGTAATGACTTGTTCATCCATTTGGAGTAATAAGCAGGGCTGTGGAGTCGGAGTCGAAGAGTCGGAGTTGCACTGTTTTTGCCGGAGTCGGAGTCGCTAAAAAAAGTCGCGACTCCGACTCCGACAAAGAATTTTTTAAATATTTTTCATAATAAAAATTCTGCGAATTTTTTTTTTTTTAAAATATTTTCTATTTTCAAATATTTGCCTTTTTACAGAAATTGACTAAATCTTTTTAATGAATTATTATTTAGTTTATTTAATTTGAATTATTAATTTTGTTGATTTTTTTGTTGTGTGTTGGAATAATAAAAACGTAAAAATGTGAGACTTTTCGTTTAAAAAAAACGACTATTTTGCTCCTTTTTCAAAAACTTCAACATTAACCCTATTTGTCACTCATAAACTTGTGCTTTTATTTTCCCATGATTGAGAAGAAACCGAAGCAAACAAAAGCATTAACGTTCTCTCCCAAGTAAAAGCAATTTTGAAAAGTCACGGTTCACACAGTGAAATTTCATTACAAAAATTTCAGTGTGCAGACACGGATGAAAGTGTAGAAGAGAATAAAAAAAAAAATTCATAAGAAATATTTCACTCCATATACATTTAGCATTGGAGTTGAAGTCGGAGTCGGAGTCGTACTTTAAAAATTTCGGCGGCTGGAGTCGGAGTCGCAACTATTTTTTCACGACTCCACAGCCCTGGTAATAAGCGAACTATCGAAACTTTTTTTTGTTTTGTTTTTTATGTCTCGCTTAATACTCCAAATGGATCAATGAGGGATGTATTAGTTCGTTTTTGGGTTTTTTTCTTTGACATAACTGTTAATTGTTGATGTTTTCGTTTTGTTTTTCTATTTAGTCAGTTTAGTTTTAAAAAGTGAAATACGTCTTATTAAAAAAAGCGAAAAGGTACGGGTATGGTAACAAACTGTTAAAAATGTGTCAAAATTTAGTTTCTAAACGTCATTTAAGACGACTAGTTGAAAAAGAAATTAAAAAATTACTCCCTTTATGCTCTTTTAGAAGAAAAAACGATTACTCCATCTGTCGTCATTTTCAAGATCAAAGGGAGTACTCCATAAGGAGCTTAAAACGAGTACTCGTGTCTGCGGACATGCAGTGTTAAAAATCCAATGAGTTCCGGAGTTTTATGGAGTAATCCATTACTCGCAAAGGAGCGCTCCAATATTACTCTTTGGATGGTCTTATTTTTTACTGGGTGTCTATACTTTTGAAATTGATGCGAGAACAACAAAATTTTGAAAATATAGTTACTTTTCATTGTTAATGAATAAATATGGAGTCAAAATCAGCGGAAAAGATAACTAAAATTATTAAATATACTCGGAGGATTCACACTGTAGTCATAAAGTCATGTCATAAGATACTAGCACGAAAAATATGACTAGTGTGAACAACCCGTCACAACTTAGTATGCTATTTCAAACATCGATCAGCTGCTGCCTTAATATGAGCTGAATAATTTTTGTTTGCGACGGCATACGAAAAACCGTTCAGTCGTTGCCAGCTACGTAAGTTAAACGAGAAAAATTTTTCACTTGTATAGATTTAGTTTTTGCGATTTAGTTCTCTTTTAATTTTTTTATATTATAAAAATGTGATTTAATGCACAAACATATAGGAATTAATAATTTTTTTCCCGATAATTATATATACATAGGTAACGGCGGCAAACATATACTATCGCCGTCTCGCCTAAAGATTTGCAGCCGTTCGACTCAGATCTCCAGAGCAATTTTATGACAAAACAAACCCATACCTGAAAGAGTACCAGAGTACTTCAAAATCACGATTTTTCTTGATTTTGTTCAGCACAAAAATTTTTGTTCATTTTGAAGATTAAAGAAAAATTCAATGATGATTAAAAATCATTTCATTCTGCTGTATACATCAAATTCTGATTATGACAGGGAAAGGCAAATGCGGGGCGCGGCGCCTTTTCATTTACTCTTCTGTTACGTACGTGTGTACACGCATTGTAGAGCTGTAAACAACTTTAATCAGTCTAGTTCATAGATGTTCAGCCCATACAACAATTGTTTGAAAATAATTCATACACATTTGTTACGCTCTTTTAAAAACTCATTCATTCGTCGTTGAGCAAGCGACGAAAACACATGCGTCGGAGTATCGTCATATTTTTCAGGAATTTATTAAGCATTGTTGTTGGGTTTTGTTGAACAAAGCACAGTAAACCAGTGATGTCAAATGTGATTGTGTTGGTAAGATCACTCTTATCTCTTACATTCCCAGCGGGAGAAATGTGCGGTTGCGAGGCCTAACTAGTGGCCTTTTCTAAGGGTATCCTTTTATTTACCAATAATATCTTCTAATTTTATAAGTTGTAAAAAAGGGTTTCGAAAATTGCCAAGTGCTCAGATATATAATTTTAAAATGTTTCTCCATTTTTAAGCTGAACATTTGGTTAGTTTATATACAAGAGAAACAATTTTTACAAAAAGTCTTACTTATGAATTAATTTAAAAGCTACTTTAAGAAATTTTCGAAAAGATGTACCTACATACAGTGGATCCAACTTATTTCAAACCTCTTATATGTATTGTATATATATATTTATATAAATATATTATTTCTATTTAGAGGCCTCAAAACAGGACTTGCGATACTTCCCGCTGAATGAGAGTGTTTTTCAGTAAACAATTATATTTTACGCTCTCAAAATAAAAGAGCGTAAGCGTACATGTGAGTTTTGCTTCCACAATTGTGTATGAGGCTGACATCACTGCAGTAAACACACACGATTCAATTACAATTAAACACACAAAAAATAAAAGCTACACGTCTACGAAATGAGATGTGAACGGTATTTTATGATAAATGATGCTTTTCATAACATTCAATGCCTTTTATGCTACAAAATATTTAAGGCTGGAAATGAAAACGTTTTGAAAAGACATTTTTATTCATATCATTATGAAATTGAAAAAATAAATTTTAAAGAAAAGGAGGAGCTTCTTAATGAAAAGAAGAAAATTTATTTTTTCCAATTAAAGGAATGGCTTAATGGAATTGAAAACAATTCAGAACCTAAAAAGTGGAATATCAAGCTTAGTAAGTTTAAATGTCGTCAGGCATGGAAGACCTTTTTCTGATGGGATCTTTATTAAAGTTCTTATAAAGATTTTTGAAAAGCTAAGCTACAGTACTGACTTCATTAAATCTATTCCTTTATCCCGATTTACTCTAGTTCGGCGCACTACACAAATAGGAACTTCTTTAGAACATTTTATTACTGAAAAATTGAAAAGTTGCGAATTCTTTTCAGTCTGTCTAGATGAAAGTACCGACATTAATGACGTTTGTGAACTTATAATTTGTATTCGTTGTGTAGATGCCAATTACAACGTTTTTGAAACAATGTTCACCCTTGAAAGTTTTTATGCAAACGTAACAGGCAAGTTATTGTTCGACATCGTTAGTGACAAACTATTTTCAATTGTAGACACAAACAAGTTTGCAGCAGTTTGTACAGATGGTGCCAGCGTAATGACTGGTAGATATGAAGGCTTTATCGGACAAATACAAAAACATGGTTTGTCAGTTCAAAATTTTCACTGCATAATCCATCAAGTAGCTCTTGCATCAAAATTCCTTTCAGAACATTCTGCTATGAAATCAGCAGAGCGCATAATTAATAGAATACGTAGTGAACATAATTCCCTTACGCATAGGAAATTTGTAACTTTTTTAAAAACTAGAAAAGCTGCACATCATGACCTTAAAATGTACACTGACGTTCGATGGCTTAGCCGAGGTGATTGCCTAAATAGACTGTTTCACTTAAGAAAAGAGGTGGTAGAGTTTTTAGAGCTAGAAAGTATAGATATATGTGAAGTAAAATTACTAAAACAATATGAATTCACCTTAGATCTAGCATTTTTGTCAGATATAACTAACTTCTTGAATGAGTTTAATTTACAACTTCAAGGAAAAGATAAAAGTATACTTGATATGTCTGAATTTCTGTTGAATTTTAAAACAAAATTATTTTTGCTGCTAATAGAAATTCGATCTGACGATTTCTCTAGTTTTACCAAAACTTCTCTTATATATAACAAACAAAATTATACTAAAAAACTTGATTAATTTTGAAGACCGATTTAACGATTTTGAATGTATACAGCCTTTGCTTGATGTATTCAAAAACCCTTTAAATTGTGACATAAGCAAGTTCGATTTACACATTCAATCAGAGATAATAATACTTAGATCTGAGGTAAAAGCTTTCGATAAAATTAATTCTCTTGAGTTTTGGAAAAATGTAGATGGTGCCTTATGTCCTCAGCTCAAACGAATGCATTTAAAATATTTATCATTTTTTTCCTCAACATACTTATGTGAACAAATTTTTTCAGACATGAAAAACATTTGCTCCAAGCAGCGCAATCGCATGACCTCGGTGAACTTAAAAAATATTTTGCTAATTCGCCATTGTCATGCAGGTATTAACACGGAAAGTTTCATTTAAAATCTTTAAAGCGATTTTAAAAATTGTAATAAAATTACGTTTTAATAATCAGAGACCGAAAATAATCATTATTGAATTTATTTTACAAAACACTACAATACAATATTCATCAAAGCTATTCATTAAAAAATAATTTATTTGAAAAAACATTATAATGGTTACTGTCTCTGTTAAAAACACCTTTTTATTCATATCGTTATGAAACTTGTTTTAGGTGTTTGCCAATATGTTTGCTGGGAGTTAGGGTTACGAGAGCGAGCGCTAATACATCTCATTTTTATTCTTGATCATCTATGGTCTAGTTCAGTGATGTTCAAAAATAAAAGTGAAGATGTATTGGTGAGAGATTTTGCCCAGCAAACATAATGTCAAACGCTGAAAATAAGAAAAACAGACAGAGTTTTTGCCATATGTAAACAACTTATTAAGTGAATGTGATTTTAATTTTAAGAAAAAAATATCAGGGACCGTAAATAGCAGCTATCAATATCAAAAAATAGAACAGTTATATTGAGAACAAAACAAAAATAAATCTATTTAAACCAGTTTTTTATGTAAGATTAAAACTTGAATGTTATGAAGAGCATAATTTATCATAAAATACTTTTCACATTTCATTCCGTGAACGTATATGCTGTTATTCAATTTCGAGTTTAATTTTTGTGTTCAATTGTAATTGAATCGCTTGTGTTTGCTATGCTTCGGCCAACAAGAAGCAACAACAATGCTTAATAAATTTCTGAAATAAAATGACAACAACCATCCGCATGTGTCCTCATCGCTTGCTCAACGACGACTGAATGAAAATTTTTATAAGAGCATAACAAATGTGTGTAAATTTTTTAAACAATTGTTGTATGGTCTGAACACCACTGTTCTACTTACATAGCAAACAAATACGTACATTAAAAAAAAATTGTGTTTCTCTTGCTCTCCTTGGGTTTTGGCTTCTCTTTAACGTAGAGCAGGGATGGATAACTCTATATTTTGAGTTGAAGGGTTTGTTGCTACTACTCGTATGTTTTGCATTTATAATTGTATTTATTGTATATAACACAATATTTTTATTTATTAGCATCGGACTGGTGAAAACTTTATTTATTTTGTAAACTCGTTCATAATAAATGTTTATTTCAAATATATATATATATATATATATATATATATATATATATGTATATATATATATATATATATATATATATATATATATATATATATATATATGCGCTCATCCAGATCTATATGGCCTGGGTACGCTTTTATTCTTGCATACTTTGCTTAGAATTATTTTCATGGTTGAAAATGCTGTTCCACAATTACATATATGTGATACCAAACATTGAATACAATTTGTAGATATCAGTCCAGTTTTTTTGATAAACAGAAAGTGATTCAAAAGTATTTCCACCTCTGTTAAAAGTAATCAGAGGTTCTTCTCTGCGCCACACACAAGCGCAACTGTGTTTATGTGTCAGTGCACATCACTGATTTAAATACATAGTAAGTACCAACTTCCCACTTGCTTTTATTGAATTTTAATAAGGATTTTTTAAATTTATATTTCTATATCATATTGAATATGACGTTCCCACATTATAAGAAATAATTTTCTTTGTTTGGAAATTTTTAAATAAAATTTGTAATGTATATATATATATATATATATATATATATATATATATATATATATATATATATTTTAAATGAAATTTATTTGTTGATGGTCAAGCAATGTCTATATGCATTTCATTGGTGCTTTACCAAATCATCAGTAGACTTTAACCATAGTTTTGAAAAGTTAAAAACCTCTTATCTTATGCATATACTTCTAAAAACCATCTGAGAATTCACAATTTGTAAATTACAAAAAATTTTCAAAAATCAAAACAGAATAAGCATACTAGGCCTTGAAATTCATACAAAACTAAACCAACAAATAAATTATATTCGATATGAATCTAATTCAAAACTGTGGTTAAAGTCTACTGATGATTTGGTAAAGCACCAATGAAATGCATATAGACATTGCTTGACCACCAACAAATAAATTTCATTTAAAATAGTAATGTGATAACAATATGTCAAATAAAAATTTCATAATATATATATATATATATATATATATATATATTTATATATGTGTATATACGTTTTCCCATTTGTCTAGAAATTTCGTTAATTAAATTGTATATACTAAACTTCATTCATTGATCTCTAACTTATTTAAATTTCAAGGTGTCCAATTTAGCAATTTCCAAAATAATGGCCTTTTTTAGTACCAAGCCACATTTTCATGAAATCACGAACACAGGTGATGTTGGCGGAAGTAGTAGAACACTAGACTATGAAGCGGAGGGTCCTGAGTTCGAGCCCGCGCTGATTCATGAAATATTGTGTTTAATTCTTCTGATCAGCATTAGTGCGTGGTTGTGTTAGTTGTTGCCAGCCTGTTTCAATGATGAAGGCATAGTCACTGCTCACTGAACATAATTGGCAGCAACTGACACTATCATGTACTAAAAGCAGAGTAACAGAACCCACCTTCATCGGCCCTGTAGCAAAAATTAGCCGGCGAAGTTAAAAAGGTTGAAATAGCTACAAAAAGACTGTCTATGTTTTCATTTTTCTTAATCTGTCCTCTCAATACTATCCCCTCGTTCTCAGTTCCGTCGCAATGCATTGCATATATACATAGGTGTCATGCCCTGAGTGCTGGTTCAAGATTAAAAAAAATGCATCATTATATTATACCATGGTATTTAACTATTATTTTATCCCCTCTCTTTTCACATATTTCAGTGTACTACCTGATTTATTTAATTAAAATATTGTTACAAAGATTCAAATATAACGACAATGTGGCTATATGTACTTGGCAGCACTGCCAACTCATCTCTAGTTGTCAAAATGTTACAACCCTGATCAACACAATATCGATAATATTAAAATTAACGGAAAGGGAATATTCCGGATATATCGTCGAGAATATACAAGATCATTCGAGGCTGTGCAATAATAAGTGTAAATAACAACAACGAAAAACCCAGCAACGTCAATGCTAAGAGATGATTATGTTATTATTAAAGATCTTGTACGCAAGTATTCCCTGCTAATAAAAGCTAAACATGTACACAAATATACACAGCGCCATACACACATAGCTACGGTTACCATTCGTCCTTTTTTAAGAGGACAGTCCTCTTTTTTACATGATGTCCTCTTAGATAAACACAAATTAAAATCTCCTTTTTTATTATTAATACTTTTTTTGTTTAAACTCTAAAATTAAGTTTTATTTTCGCAATGCAATGAAAGTCAAAATCACCCATACAATAGAAATTGTTATCATCAAATGGATTGTGCAGAAATTAAAATCTTTTTCTCAAATGATTGTAATATTTTTGGGCATATATTAAGTTCTGGACATATTTGTTGAAAAAACATTAATATATGTAAGTAATTCCACCATACCTAGAATATTTAATACATTTCTAAATGTCCTCTTTTTTGGGTTGAAAAATGTGGTCACCGTACACATAGCACAAGAAGAAATAAAACTACACAACACACAGAACACTCATACATACAACCACACATAGTTACAACCCTGAAGGAAACGTGAGGTTAAGTGTATCCATGTCAATATTTTTGTCAAGAATTATGGCGTCTTTTTGGTGGCACTGTCAACAAATATTTTTCTTTTTTGCTTTTGTTTTTGATAGATAAAGAAAATTGTTGACGGTTAAAACAAATCATCAAGCTGATGGGGTCAAAATCGGTGGGTAGCCGACGGCAACCGTTGTTATTAACATCGGCGATATCGTCAATAGTAAGTCAGTACAATCTTAATATTGACATTTTCGCCATATGGTCCCATAAGAACTACCTAGTCAGTAATGACGCAGTCTACTGGTAAATTTCGTAGGACAAGCCTGTGTTAAATATAAAAAGAAGATAGCATTAGTTGGGGTATAATTTGTCAGTAGTACTGGTGACATTGTCAATAGATAATCAGTATAATTTTACTATTGACATTTCCTGCAGGGAATAAGCAAAACATACAAGCCAGCATTGTCATATATACAAACACACGTATATAGCTACATGTTAAGTAAAGCACAACCATGACCAGATGCTTCGCGAAGTTACCAGACGACGCCACTTTGCAATATAAAGTCGCTACCAGAGATCAGCGGGATTAGTGTGATTTTAAAGGCTCATTTAGCCGAACGTTGAAATCGTAAATGTTAGGTAAATGTGTCAGCTGGTCCAAACTGTAATATGGCAAGTTGTGAAAACGCTCACTTGAGTTTAATAAAATGTTGCCGTAACGTTGGAACCTGCAGAAAATAGAATTTTATTCTAACACTGCGTTAACATTAGACAGTGCTGTCAAGACAATAAAAGAATACGTATAAGTTGTAAAAAATACTGACAATTATACCAGTAGTAGAGGCGTCCAGACAATAGAAACAACAACAAGAAAGTGGAATTGGAAATTGCGGCAATAAGCGTATTACGCGAGCTATATAAGTTAAAAACTAAAAGTGATAAAGAAAAAAATCAATGAGTGTTCGAACTCACGGGCGATGTGTTAACACCTTTTTGTTTATTTATTTTATATTAAACCCACAAAAAACAAAGAGAATGCAAAGCAACAGACAAATGTACATACATACATTGTTATATTTGTACATAAGCTACATACGTTGCTGCCTTGCTATCTCATTTTTATATATGTACGTATAACCACGTCACTATTCTCTTTGCTATGCATAAGACAAAACCGAAGATCAACATAAAACACTTTTTTAATATTACTCCAAATCAATACTCCGAATTAAAACACTTAAATCTCCGCTCGCCGATATCGGATCGCCTTAATTTTTGGCCTAAACTCTTCGTCGAAACCCGCACTAGCGTTTTAATCCAAAAATTAATAAAATCGGCTATGAATTTCCGGAGAAAATCGCGTGGGAAAATTATATGAAAATCGCCCAATAATCACTTTCAATACCGACTGCCAAGCAACGAACAAACAAAGTCTTACACTTACACTTGCGTATGTATTGAAACTCATAGTTTACTGCCCTAGAGGCGCGCGCAATAACATCTCTTGTTTTAAGATAGTAATAACAAATCCATAAATTCAAATATAACTAAGATAGTAATAAAAGATGATAACAAATCCATAAACTCAAATGTAACTATTCTAAGCTAGAGATAAGACAAACATCATAAATACAACTATTGTAACGATAAGAAACACATTTTCTCTTTTCTAACTTAATACAAATAACTCAAAACGTGTTTTTACTGATAAAAAAGGTACTAGTAACCTAAACAAAGAAAAACATATTTTGAGTTAGAACAAAGAAACATTAAACATAATTATTATTATAAATAGATGCTAAGAAAAATACGATAGTCAGTCTTAAGAATATTATTAATAAAGAAGCACACGTTTCGGTGTAGCAATAAAATTAAAATATATTTTTTTGATTCATTCCTTAAACAAGAAATTAACTGGGGGCTCAAGCCGGTCTAAACTCTTGACCACAGCCAAATATTCTTGACATTCAAGATATTTAAATAAAAATTCCACGGCTTTGATGAAAAGCAAACCAATCTCTGAAAAAGTGAGAAATTACCACGCTGGACCAACGTCAGAAAATATTCAATTCCCTACGATCTATGGGAAAAAACAACGACACAATGAATCAAGATATCGCAGCTTTACGAGCACAAATAGAGGTACTCACACAAACTCTACAGAATACTCAATTGGAGGTAAATACACTGGAGGCGGAACGATCTCCCCACACAATCATTACGCAGGAACAACATAGTGACTTCACACCAAATATAACTGATGCAACTCAGATAAATTTAAAAACATTCGAAGCCATACCGTGCTTCAGTGGGGATAAAAACCAATATAGATCCTGGCGGAAAAGGGCATGGACATTCATGGAAAATATCAAACAATTTTCCAACCACCCAAATTACTACACAGCATTCACGATATTGCATTCAAAAATTGTTGGAGAAGCAGCAGACATCCTCATCAACCACAATACCAAGATGAACTTTTATTCTATAATTAACAGGCTTGACTACACTTACGCAGATCAACGACCATTATACGTACTTCTCGAGGAAATGAAGAAACATAAACAGGGAACACAAACACTCTCAGAATTCCACAGCAAAATCAGCAAAGCACTGAACCTCGCACTTTCGAAGATAGAGATGTCAGGTGATAAGGGATCTGCATCCATGGCGGAATATGCAAATCAGGAAGCAGTCCGTACATTCATCACAGGACTCAACAGCAAATATACAAGCGGTACATTATATAGCCATCATCCAAAGGACCTAGAAACTGCATTTGCAATCGCAAGCACTATATACCATGACAACGCAAATATGCAGTTCGACACACTGGCTACAACACAACTATACAACCAAAAACCAAACTTTGGACCACAACGATACGAAGATAGATGGAGGTACAATCCCAATGTACAAGCTCAATTTAATCATCAACCACGGCAGGAACCCATGGAAGTGGATAGTTCGCAACAATTTAGACGTTCAACACAATATTCTCCACAGCAGCAATACAACCCATTCAGAAGGGAGCAACAACCAACAAAAAGGGATAGAATGCCTTCATCAAAAAATTATAATCCGAACAAAGTTCAACGAGTAAACCAAACGAGAGATGAAGATATACAATCACTTGTACCACACACCGAAGATACTTACGAAACCGGCAGCGCTTTTTTAGGCGAATAAACGGATTGCCATGTCTACAGAGGCACTGCCAAACAACAGGTAAATCCGTTAATATATTAATCGACACAGGTGCGACAAACAATTATATTAGTTCTAAGTGCAACATAGGAAAATCTATTCCAATAAAACCAGTTAAGGTAAAAACGCTTCACGGATACTCTTTAACGAAAGCAAAAAAAATTATTACACTATTAGGCCATAATTTAGTATTTTTCGAAACTGAAGCCTTAGAAGAATTCGATATGCTTCTCGGGGAACATGGTCTCAGACCCATAAAAGCAGAAATTAACTTATTTGAGTATAAAATCACGTATAAATTTAAAAGAAATGAATAAATTAGCGAACAAAAAGTGAATTACACAGTCAATAATGACAAATATAAAAATGAAATTGAAAATATAATGAAAATAAATGACAAAACCAACAAAATTCTGCCCTTTACAACCACTGTACAAGCTACAATTAGGACAAAATCAGAAGATCCTATTTGGGTGAAACAGTACCCGTATCCAATAGCAGACAATGAATTTATAAATAAAGAAATTCAAACATTATTAGACAACCAAATAATACAACCTAGCAAAAGCCCATACAACTCTCCAGTATGGACCGTTGCAAAAAAAGGCACAGATGAGGAAGGGAAACCAAAAAAACGTATGGCAATAGATTTTCAAAAGTTTAATGCTCAGGCTATAACTGACAGGTACCCTATCCCAGATGTAGCAATGACTATTCAAAATTTAGGTAAAGCAAAAGTCTTTACAACACTAGACTTAGAGTCAGGATTTCACCAAATCTTGATAAAAAAAATCAGATCGAGAAAAGACTGCATTCAGTGTGAATGGAGCAAAATACGAATTTCTTAGAATGCCATTCGGCTTAAAGAACGCACCTTCTATATTTCAGCGATGTATAGATGATATTCTGCGTCCATATATTGGTAAGCTCGCTTATGTTTATATCGACGACGTGCTTATATATTCTTCTTCGCCTGAAGAACACATGGAGCACATTCGAATAATAATAAACGCATTACACAATGCAAATATGAAAATTTCTGACGAGAAACCACATTTTTTTCCAAGACTCAGTAGAATATCTTGGTCACGTAATCAAACACAATAAAATAACTGTAGATCCTAGTAAGATCCAAACAATAAAGGATTATCCAATACCTAAAAATTTAAAAGAATTAAGGTCATTTTTAGGACTAGCTAGTTATTATAGGAAATTTGTACAAAACTTCGCTTCAATAGTGAAACCTCTTACTACATTCTTACGCGGAGACAATGGCGGTGTAAACAAAAAGCAAAGCACAAAAGTATTAATTAATCTAGATAAACCAGCACTCGAAGCGATAGAGAAAATTAAAGATATGTTACAAGCACAAGTCGAATTATTTCAACCAGATTTCAACAAGCCCTTCGAACTAACGACTGATGCAAGCAACTTTGCAATAGGAGCTGTACTTTCTCAGAATAAGAAACCTATTTCATTTATATCTAGAACCCTTAACCAAACCGAACAAAACTATAGCACAAACGAAAAAGAGCTTCTTGCGATCGTTTGGTCACTTCAAAAATTAAGAAATTACCTTTACGGTATAGCAGACTTAACCATTTACACGGACCACCAGTCACCTATTTTTTCTATATCTGATAAAAATCCCAACACAAAATTGAAACGATGGAAAAATTTCATCGAAGAATATGGCGCTAAATTAGTATATAAACCAGGAAATCAAAACGTCGTCGCTGACGCATTGTCACGTCAACAGATTAATAATACTTCGAGTTGTTCACAACATTCAGCACAAAGTTCGCCAATCGAAAAATTGAAACGCGTGAAACAACCATTAAATGCATTTAAGAATCAAATAATTATTCACTATAACACAGATAACTTAGTGCAAATATCTTCACAAAATTTTTTCTCATATGCACGACACACACTTTTCTATTCAACCAAGGACGAATAATAATTCGACAGATTAAAACAAATAATAAACCCAAAAGTAACAAATGCTATAAAAATAGAGGAAGAAACTCTATTCCACGTCGAAGATAATATCATTTCTTCTTTTCGAAATGTAAAAATTGTAGTAGCTCAGAAAATGACAGGATAAAGAAAATAGAAACACAAAGGAAAAAAATCTACGAATTATATGAAATAGAACTTCTCAAGCTCCGACAGAGACAATATGCAGTTTAAAACGAGGACGTTTTTTTTAAAAAGGAGAAGAGTTAACATCTCTTATTTTAAGATAGTAATAACAAATCCATAAATTCAAATATAACTAAGATAGTAATAAAAGATGATAACAAATCCATAAACTCAAATGTAGCTATTCTAAGCTAGAGATAAGACAAACATCATAAATACAACTATTGTAACGATAAGAAACACATTTTCTCTTTTCTAACTTAATACAAATAACTCAAAACATGTTTTTACTGATAAAAAAGGTACTAGTAACCTAAACAAAGAAAAACATATTTTGAGTTAGAACAAAGAAACATTAAACATAATTATTATTATAAATAGATGCTAAGAAAAATACGATAGTCAGTCTTAAGAATATTATTAATAAAGAAGCACACGTTTCGGTGTAGCAAAAATATTAAAATATATTTTTTTTGATTCATTCCTTAAACAAGGAATTAACTCGCGTACAGATGTTAACACATCAAAAACTTTTTACTGTGCTTTTTACTATAAAAACTGTGTTCTGTGCGTTCTTTTTTTCGACAAATGCCAATTATTGTCAGCATATGTCAAATCACTGTCCTATTTTACTGTCTTTAAAAAATTCAAGACAGTACTCCAGCCAATTGAAAAAGTGTGCAAGTGTTAGTGAAAAAGTGTGTGCGTGTTGCTATTGTCTTAACAGCACTGTCTAATGTAAACGCAGTGTA
Organism: Linnaemya tessellans; assembly: GCA_951800035.1. NCBI lineage: Eukaryota > Metazoa > Arthropoda > Insecta > Diptera > Tachinidae > Linnaemya > Linnaemya tessellans. Next base: position 94,225,012 of record OX637535.1, on the reverse strand, counting down.
AGGTTAGGTGACAGTTGTAGACAGTGATGGGATGTATGCATGTTGAATGAGAATGGGGCACAAAAGACCTCTTTTGGTACTTATTTCTCTTTTGACATGTTTAGTTGATAAATATGTTGGAAATATAATACTTGCATTATTTAACACTTGTCATATTCAACATTTGTATTTTCATAGTAGGCTATGTAATTGTAGTAGGCTATGTAATTGTTTTATTTCTAATAATAAAACTTTTTCTTTATACATCATAGTATCTTTTTCAACTTTGTCAAAGTAGCTTTAGTTAATATAAAAATAAAATATTTTTGTATATAAAAAGGAAATCAATTCGTAATTATTTAAGAAGGATTTCCATCAGGTTATGGGCCCAGACAGAGCGTTTGGGTTAAAGAACTATTTTGCAGAACATTAAGAAAAGATATTATCTAAAGATGGCTTCTTCGTCATTGTATCAAATTGAGAAATTAGACGAGAGGAATTACGAGACATGGAGCATTCACATGAAGAGCGTGTTAGTTCATTCTAGTTTTTGGAAGTATGTAAGTGGCGAGGAACAAGTGAATTCCAGTTGGTCTGCTGATAAAATTTTGGAATGGAAAAATAATGATCAAAAAGCCCTTGCAACTATTTTGTTGAGTGTGAAGTCAACTCAGCTTAATTATATAAAGAAAATTGAGAATTCTAAAGATGCCTGAAATAAACTTAAAGAAATTTACAAACCTAGTGGTCCAATTCAGAAGGTTTCTTTATACAAAAAATTTTTGAACCTGAATATGAAAGATAACAGAGACATGGCGCAGTATTTAAATGGTTTTAGTGATGTTGCTGAAAAATTAGCGGATGTTGGTATAACTATGCAAGACGAACTACTAGTTATCATTTTGCTATCAAATCTTCCGTCTGAATATGAAAACTTCGTTATATCAATGGAAACGAGGGACACATTACCTTCATTAGTAACGCTTAAAAATAAACTTTTAGAAGAATTTGAACGCAAAAATCAACAAAATGAAAATTGTTTAACACAGCAAGCCTTTGGTGCTACCAAAAAGGAAATCACGTATAAAAAACCCCAACGAAAAGAAAGTACAAAGCTGAAAGGAAATTGTTTCTTATGCGGTAAGAAGGGACATTACGCAAATAAATGTAATGCAAGACCGAATAATGAAAAATCTTATTCATTAATTGCAATGGCAAAATCAAATGTAAGTACATCAATATCTTGGTACATTGATAGTGGAGCTACAAGTCATATGTGTGCAAATCGTAACTTATTTTCAAAATTAGAGAAATGCAGTGAGAATATTATATTAGCCAATAGGAATTGGAACCGTCAATATTTTTATAAATAACAATAAAATTGAACTAAAAGATGTTTTATATTCCCCAAATTTAAATGGTAATTTTTTATCCGTCAACAAAATTGTAAAATTAAATTTAACAAAAATGGAGCAATTTTTACTGATATTTATGGTGAATTAGTTTTAAAGGCCAAACGGGAAGAAGAACTCTTCGTATTTAATACAAAATTGCCGAATGAAAAAATATGTGCTGCAAGTTCTATCAACGAAATTTGGCATCGAAGATATGGACATCTTAATTACCAAAGTTTATTCGATTTATCAAGAAAGAATATGGTGAAGGGCATAAATTTAGTCAAGAAACCTGAAGATTCGTGTCAAACTTGTATGGTGAGCAAAATTCATACAGTCAAATTCCCAAAACAAGCAGAAAGAAAATCTGGTGAGTTGTTAGAACTAATTCATTCTGACGTGTGTGGACCTATGAATGTAGATTCACTTGGTGGATCAAAGTATTTTTTGACATTCATTGATGATAAATCAAGAAAGATTTTCATTTATTTCCTGAGATATAAAAGCGAGGTTTTTGAAAAATTTAAAAGCTTTAAGGAGCTAGTAGAGCGTCAAACGAACCGAAAAATTAAATGTCTTCGTAGTGATAATGGTGGAGAATATGTCAGTAAGGATTTCAGTCAGTATTTGGAACGTTGTGGTATAAAACCTCAATTCACTGTACCATATTCGCCACAGCAGAATGGAGTGGCAGAAAGGTGTAATCGAACCCTAGTAGAAATGGCGCGTTGCATGTTAGTAGATTCTGGTTTGAATCAAAATCTCTGGGCTGAAGCGGTAGCAACAGCAGTTTATTTGCGTAATAGATCTCCAACAAAAATTTTAGAAGGCATAACACCCTACGAAATATGGACTAGTTATAAGCCAAATGTCAATCATTTAAAAATTTTTGGTTCAAATGTTGTTGTTTTAGACAAAAAGAGAGGAAAATTTGATTCCAAAGGTTTGAGTATGGTAATGGTAGGATATTCAAATGTATGTAAACCATATCGATTATATGACAAGGCAAATCAAAAAGTTATTGAACGCCGCAATGTTTTATTTAACGAACATAAATCAATTGAAAGAGAATCTGAACATTTTATTGATTTCCATGAAGTTGTCAATAATAATAGCACTGAAAGACAACAGCAACCAGATAATTTACAGAATGACCTATGCAACAATGCAGATAACTTAGAAGTAGAAGACAATAACGATATTTCTGAAGGTCAACAGGCATATAGGGAAGAAAATCAGGACCAATCCAGCGAATTTAATGATTTAGAAGATTTGGAATATTTTGTAACAGATAATTTAAATAGCGATAGCTCTTCCGATGAAATCATACCATCAAATGGAAGTGTAAAACGTGGTCCAGGTAGACCAAGAATTTTTCGAAATGGTAAACCAGGTCGTCCCAGAAAAACTCCTCAGAAACTAAATAATGCGGTGGAGGAAGAAGTTCCAAGAACTTTTGAACAGGCATTATCCAGTTTAAAAAGCAAAGAATGGAAAGAGGCTATGAAAAACGAAATATCAATATTACAAAAGAAAGGAACTTGGTCGTTAGAGGAATTACCAAAAGGTCAACAAGTTATTAAAAATAAATGGGTATATGTTTTGAAGAAAAATTCTGAAGGTAAAGTTGAACGCCTTAAAGCAAGATTAGTAGCTAAGGGCTGTAATCAAAAGTATGGGGTTAACTACAAAGAAACATTTTCACCCGTAATAAGATACGAAACGATTAGAATGTTTATGGCCTTAGCAGTTGAGCATAAGATGCATTTGCATCAGTTAGATGTGGTCTCAGCATACTTGAACGGAGATATAGAAGAAGAAATCTATATGCAACAGCCAAAGGGGTTCGAAGATGAAAAATACCCGAATAAGGTTTTACGTCTACATAAATCTCTATATGGCTTAAAGCAAGCCGGTAGAGAATGGAACTTTAAGTTAAATAAAGTACTATGTAAAATGGGATTTGAAAGCTGCAAAAATGAACCGTGCTTATATAAAAAGAAAATAAATGAAAATTTGATTATGGTTGCAGTACACGTGGACGATATAATTGTCGGATGCAAAGAAAAGAACGAAATAATAAAATTTAAGTCTGAAATAAGTAAAGAATTTGAAATATCTGATAAAGGTCAATTGGAATATTTTTTGGGCATAAAGGTTGAACGTAATGGTGAAACAGGAGATATTAAACTCAGTCAGAAGACTTATATTCAAGAACTATTAACAGAATATAATATGGAAAATTGTAAATCATCATCAGTGCCTTTAGAACCAAATTATCAAATTAAATGCGATGAAAGTGGCAAGAAAGCTAATAAAACCGTTTATCAATCACTAATTGGAGCTTTGTTATATTTGGCGTTAACAACAAGACCAGATATATTATTTTCTGTGAATAAACTTGCGCAAAGGAATGCTGATCCGAATTCAGAACACTTTACAGCTGCAAAGCATATTCTTCGATATCTTAAAGAAACTCAGAATCTTAAATTAGAATTCAGCAAAGGAAATAAGAAACTGACAGGCTATGCCGATGCAGATTGGGGTGGATGTACAACCGATAGAAAATCGCATACAGGTTATATATTTTATCTCGGAAATAGCGCAATATCTTGGGAGTCGAAAAAACAATCCACAACAGCTTTAAGCAGTACCGAAGTTGAATATATGTCTATATCAAACGCATCAAAAGAAGCAGTCTACTTAAAGAGATTATTACAAGAACTAGATTTTCTAAAAGAAGAAAGCACTGAGCTTAACGTCGATAATCAAGGTGCTTTGAGATTAGCAACAAATCCAGTGTTTCATAACAGAAGTAAACATATTGATATAAAATATCACTACATTAGAGAAGTCGTAAATAAAAAGCAAATCTGTTTAAAATATTGTCCATCGGAAGAAATGATAGCAGACATATTTACGAAAAATTTAAATAAATCAAAACATAGAAAATTTGTTAATTTATTAAATTTGAAATATTAATATGCTGATAAAAATATACATGTTGAGGAGGAGTGTTGGAAATATAATACTTGCATTATTTAACACTTGTCATATCCAACATTTGTATTTTCATAGTAGGCTATGTAATTGTAGTAGGCTATGTAATTGTTTTATTTCTAATAATAAAACTTTTTCTTTATACATCATAGTATCTTTTTCAACTTTGTCAAAGTAGCTTTAGTTAATATAAAAATAAAATATTTTTGTATATAAAAAGGAAATCAATTCGTAATTATTTAAGAAGGATTTCCATCAAAATATGTATAAGAACATGATATACGCATTTTATATGTTTAACTTTCTATAATAAATAATAAATGTTTTATTCTCAATGAAATATCGCATGTCTGTATGTGGTTGTTCGTTTCAGATGTATTAAACACTCGTTTGTACGTATATATCAGAGAACTTCACTTGTTGATTAAAAAACCGTTCAACAATAACAAAGGCACAAAAAACTTGTCTTTTATTTGCAAATGATCAAACTTGCCCGCACACTCTCTTTTGTTGTTGATTTTAAATCAACCGAACATATTCCTCTTTGCTGGTTCTGATGCTAAACACATCGGCTTACTCACAACAATAATCTTTTTTAAGCTAGGAATAAAAACATTAATCAAACTTGCTCAAGCTTTTATATGCGTTGTTCATTATAAGGCAATCGAACCACATGCAAGTTGAACACTTGCTTATTTTCATCATAGGTCGAATCAAACTTGTCAACTTGTGTACTTGTCTATTCCGCTCAACGCTCAAAAATTTGATCAACATTAAAGTACAAAAAGCAAGAAATCATTGTGTATGAATTTGTTCATTCCTATCAACAAAGGCACGCTTGTTTTTTTATTTTAATTTACAGTGGTTTATGATGTCCATTCGCGTTGTTTATGACAAAATAGGAAATTTTTTTAAGAAAATATTATTTTTATTTGCAGTTCGATATTGCAAATAATATTTATTATTATTTTTGATTATTTTTATTTGTTCTCCTTTACAGTGGTGTTTTTTGTGTTATTTAATTTGTATTTCTTATTAAGCTAATATTGAGAAGCACAAATTTTCTGTAGCATAAGTAGCCCTCCAGTACTTATTCGTTTTCCATAATTATTTCACTTAATATGGACCGTATTATATTTTTTCCCTTACGCCGAGGCGACAAGGTGTAAACTTTCTTCGAAATTTGACTTAAAAAAAAATTTTTCCCTTTTGTCATATTTGCATGTGTATTTCGGCGTATGTAATTCAACTAAATTTGTTCTCTTAATCGGGCACATGTTTAACAATAAAAAACAAACAAATGATCAAACTTGTGCACACATTCTCATTTGTTTCAATTTTGTAAAGAAAAAAGTCCCATAAACCACCGTGCATTTGCCCATGTGTATTCCCTTTAACTTTGTTTTTGATGAACAAATTCAAATAAATACTAAACCTGTACCTCCACTCATGTATCAGTGTTGAATTGGTTATGTTGTTTGCATTGTTCGTATATCATATTGCTCAAGTCACACAGACGGTCGGTTCAAACATGTTGTGTGAATTAATGAGAATAAGAGCGTTTGGACACGATGAATTTACTGCAAGCCCTTCTCTTGCCTGTGCGATCTTGCTCATAAAATGCTTTTGTAAATTTTACTCATAATCAGAATTTGATGTATACATCAGAATGAAATGATTTTTAATCATCATTGAATTTTTCTTTAATCTTTAAGCGCCATGGCCACACATCAAACTGACGCTTCAAACTCTGCTTTTCTTTGATAGTGTTAGTGAAAAGAACTCACACGTATGGTTTGATGTGAGTTTGAAGAATATCAAAACAATTTAGATTTTCACTCTCAAACTGAATTTTACCAACACATACACAAGTTTGAAGCATCAGTTTGATGTGTGGCCATGCCGCTTTACAATGAACAAAAATTTGCGTGCTGAACAAAATCAAGAAAAATCGTGATTTTGAAGTACTCTGGTATATATAAACATTTAATATATATTGTAATATGGAAAAAAATGCGCCCATTTTATTAAACTTCTGCCAATAAATGACTCATTCTACTATTAGTTGTGTATATTGGTGTTTCTGATTCCTCTTTGTACCATTTAATTAATTTGCGTACTTTTTCAACACGAACGCCAATAACATAAACATATTAAAGTGCCATCAATGTTTTAAACAGTTGTATAGAGTTTTATTGTATTTATATTTGAAAGTGCAGTCGCAAAGCAGCTCTGAGTCAGTCAACATCAAGCCTCGTTGGCAATTATATTTTAAGTGCAGCCAGACCACTGATTGTTTACTCTCTTTCGAGAGTTTTGCGTCTCACTCACACTAGTTAATTTCGACACCCCAGATAACTGTATAATTTACAGTTCTTCTGGGGAGTGTTTCTGTGATAAACTAGTAGCTACCATAAGGATTGGATCGTACTTCCTATGTAAAGGCATAGGTCGAAGATACCAAAAAATATTTGTGATGGCTTTATGCATCATTGCTCGGCCAAATAATTATTTCCTCTCAAGTGGCGTGTTGTTAGAGGGGTGAACCTAAAAATCAAACAAACAAATATATTTGAAAGTGATTCGCATCAGATGTTTTGTGATAAACATATCTTCCACATCCATTATATTATATTATTTTCTTTATTAAATACACTCAATCGATATAGCTTACAAGAAACACAATATTTTGGGAATTTTTTATTATTTTGTTTTTATAAATATTTATATGTATGTTGTTTGTTTTTGTCAAAAGCATATGACACGATTTTAACCATTCTATAAGTGTAGCAACATTTACACTTAGCTCACATTTACGATTTCAACGTTCGGCTAAATGGGCTTTAAATCTAGACGTGTTAACATCGCTAACCCAGCCTTTACACATGCAAGTGCAAGTTCGAAAAACCCAACACACGTTTTTACTAACACAAACATATTTTTCGTACTTGCAGATCAACTTGCAAGAGATTTTAGCAGACAGTGATTTTTTGACACTTGCAGCAAGTTAATGTCAAATATATAAAAATTGTTACCAAATTTACTTGTTTGAGGAAACAATAATAATAATTGTTTCCATAAAGGCGTATCCCACTTATCTCATTGGTAACTCTGATTAATAAACACAACCAAATAAAAATGGAGCCACTTTCACTTGACTGTGTAACCTTTCATGCAACTTGCATGACATTCGGCTATTTCATCAACATGTTCGATGATAATATGTATATACAACTTGCAAGTAATTACTTGCATGTGTAAAGTCAGGGTAAGTGTTTAGAAGTACAAATACTCGTGTTAATTAAGTAGTAAATAAAATGTTGCCTCATTATATTTCTAAAATTATTGTCTGTGTTTTTAATTTGATGCAATTAAACTAATCCTTGAAGGATAAGTAAAAAGCGTTTTTACGAAAAGGTCTAAAAACGTAACAATTGGTGTCAGAAGTGGAATTGCAAAAATAATTAAAAGGACATTGCAATTTAAGGAAAAAAATGACATTAAAAATATACAACAATAATAATAAAATTTTAATAAATAATAATGAAATTTTATGAGCTAAGAGTTGAACAGCTAAAAAAGGAGCTCAGTAAGCTGGAATTGCCAAGAGCATGTAACAAGGCTGAACTGCAGAAGAGGCTGATAGATGAGTTTAAGAATCGCGACCTGGGCATCGAGACATACGAGTTTGAGGACAAAGACGATGTAGAGGTATGTCCTCCTGCTACGACCAGCAGCATGGACATAAATTCAATGTTCGCTACTATGATGATTCAGATAAAAGGGTTTAATGATGCACAGACTTCATCAAAAATCAGCAGTGAAAACCTTGTAGCAGAAATAACTGAAATAAAACAGAACTCTCAGCAGATGCAAGAGGCATCAAAGATCAGCACTGAAAAGCTTGTAGCCGAAATACAGGGAGTGGAAACAAAGCTGTTGGAGTCAAATAGAGCCACGAATGAGACTCTGGTAGAGGTTTCTGAGGCCATTAATAGGAGGGTGGATTCTGTTGCGAATAAATTCTCTGGCTGGCAGATAGAGTCCAACATCTAGAAAGCGGTGGCCTGGAACAGCATGCAAAAGAGTTCGAAGAGAAATTGCATGCTCTAGAGGACAAAATGCATAACCTTGAGTTTAGTGGCGGGCCAGTACGAGCAGTTGCGGAGGTTTCTGCGCGAATAAAAGTGAGATGCTTTGACGGCAGCGTACCATTGGGCATCTTTAAATTCCAGTTCGAGACGGTTGCTAGCAGAAATGGATGGGATGCTGAAGAAAAGGCCATGGAGTTGATTTTGTCCTTAAAAGGTACAAGCACAGAGGTACTTGAGACCGTGCCAGTCAGCAGCAGAAACAACTATAATGAAATAATGGCAGCATTGCATCGCAAGTATGGTGGTGAGCACATGCGCGATATATACAGAATGAAATTCCGATGTAGAAATCAGAAGCCTAACGAGTCTCTACAAGACTTCACAATGGAAATCGAGCGTTTAGTGCAGCTCACTAAAAAAAACTGAGGCGTACGTTAACGGCATTCGCGACCCTGATGCTTAACTGGCTGTGTGCGCTACGCAGAAATCCACTTTCGGTGAAACTGTTTCATATGCGCTGGCTCAAGAGACTGCAAGGATGGTTTTCAAGCAACAGATATGTAAGGTGCGGAGTGTGGAGGTTTTGTCCGAGAATGATAATAACCTGGTCGCTAGTGTTAAGGAGGCAATGCGACAACTGTTGGCGGAAAGTGCTACCAAAGAAAGGCCTAAATGCTTTAACTGCGGAAAAATCGGTAATTTTCAGCGCAACTGCAAAGCACCAAGAAAAAGAGGTAGATCTGTTTCGCCACCAAGAAACAGCGAACGGGTGAACCAAACAGCAGCACAAGAGTCCCCATTAAACTAAAACCAGCTAGCACTAAGGGGCAAGAGCTAGCTCCCACAAACGAGGGCCGCACAATCTCCACATCAGTGATGCAGCAGAAAAACAGCAACCTTACTGCGTCTGGACACATCAACGGGGAAAAGCAGATACTTACCATAGACCCAGGGGCGTCGCAGTCAATAATAAGGCCCGATATAGTAAAGGGGAAATGCGATCGTTTAAGAAATATACGGCTACGTACAGCTTCTGGAGAGCCTGCCACTGTCTATGGTAAGATTGAAGTGAAGGTGACTATAGCCAACATCAACATGAGGCATGTGTTTATTGTTGCCGATATAGTCGATGAGGTAATTATTGGAGCCGATTTTATGATTAACCATGGCATTAATCTACACATGGGGCAACAGCTGATGATTTGGCGTAATGTGGAAATATCCCTTGATGTTGGGTATGACAGCAAGCCGCAAGTAAGAAAAGTATTTGCTATTGATAGTCAGACGTTACCGCCGCAGTCTAAACCAGTTATATGGGCGCGTATGAAGGGAGATTGTGAGGACAATCGGTTGTGGGTTGTAGAACCAGCAGATCTAAAGAGAGAGCTTATAACAGCAAAAGTTCTAGTAAAAACTAGTAAAGGAGGAATACTCCCTATAAGAGTCCTTAACTTGGCAGACCATGAAAAAGTCATCAAAAAAATTGCGATATTGGCCAGTGCCAATAATAAACTGCGAGAAGAAGAAAGAGCCTACCAATTTGTTCGCAAAAGAACGTTAAAAATTTGAGGAATACGTAGGGAAATGGGTAGCAGGAGTGTCAGCGACAGATAGGAATAAAGCCAAACAGCTGCTAAAAAAGCATGCCAGTATCTTCGCTATGGGAAACCAAAGCTAGGGTAGAACTGCATTGGTCAAACATGAAATTAACACAGGCGAAGCTAGGCCGATTAAACAGCCACCCAGAAGTGCACCCCTAGCAAAGCGAGATGAAGTCAAAGAGCTTGTGAGAGAAATGGAGCGTGAAGGCGTAATTGAGCCATCTTCTGGTCCTTGGAGTTCGCCTGTAGTCTTAGTTAAAAAGAAAGATGGCAGTACTAGATTCTGCGTAGACTACAGGAAGCTCAATGACATAAGCAAGAAGGACAGCTATCCGCTGCCCAGAATCGTTGACACTTTGGACACGCTAGCTGGTACGAGATGGTTCTCTACGCTAGACTTGCGAAGCGGATATTGGCAAGTGGAGATTGCAGAGAAAGACAAGGAAAAAACTGCCTTCAGCGTCGGTAACGGATTATGGCAGTTCAAAGTTATGCCATTCGGTCTCTGCAATGCTCCGGCCACATTTGAACGCCTAATGGAGAAGGTACTGAAAGGACTCCACTGGAAGACATGCTTAGTATATCTGGATGACATAATCGTGATGGGAAAAACTTTTGATGAGCACCTCAAAAACATGGCAGAAGTTCCTCAACGGATATCATCAGCTGAATTGAAATTCAGCCTGAAGAAATGTGCATTGTTCCAGAAAGAAGTGAAGTATTTGGGGCATCGTGTTACAGCAGACGGAATCTCAACAGATGAAGATAAAATACAAGCAGTAAGGGACTGGCATCAACCTAAAAATCTTCAAGAATTGCGCAGCTTTTTGGGCCTTTGTACATACTACAGACGCTTTGTGCCAAATTTTGTTAGTGTAGCCGCAAGCCTGCATGAGCTGACAAAGAAGTCGAGACCATACCATTGGGGTGAGCCACAGGAAAAGGCATTCCAGAAACTTAAAGGATTATTGTGTACGTCACCAGTACTAGCGTATCCAATAGCTGGAGAAAAATTTGTGCTGGATACTGATGCGAGCGGCTATGGCATAGGGGGCGTGCTATCCCAAGTAGTTAATGGCACTGAAAAAGTCATAGGATACTATAGCCGTGTACTCTCAAAACCTGAGAGGAACTACTGTGTGACACGACGTGAGCTTCTGGCAGTATTGGAATGCATTAAACATTACCATAAGTACCTGTATGGTCAACACTTTAGATTAAGGACTGACCATTCTGCACTGAGATGGTTATTGCAGTTTAAAAATCCTGAAGGGCAACTGGCAAGGTGGATTGAGCGCCTGCAGAGCTACGACTTCAGCATTGAGCATAGAAGGGGCACAAAACATAATAATGCGGATGCTCTTTCAAGAAGACACTGCAGTTTAGAGTGTAAACATTGCGTTAGAACTGAACAAAAGGAAGGCGTTGTTGATGTTCGGCTAATTCACATCGACTCTAATGAAGACTGGTCAGCGGCACAGAGGGACGACAGTATACTGGGGAAAATTATAGTAGCCAAAGAGGAGGACAGAAGACCGTCCCGGAATGAAATTTCGGCTGAGAGCCCACTCGCCAAATCTTATTGTGCTCAGTGGAACAGCCTCAAGGTAATAAAAGGGTGCCTATACAGCGTATGTGAAAGTGTATATGGCAAAACAACTTTAAATATATTAGTTGTGCCATACTCCAAGTTAAGTAAAGTTTTGCAGGAGTTTCATAATGGACCTAGTAGTGGTAATTTTGGAGTAACAAAAACACTTGAGAAACTGACGCAGTGTTTTTATTGGGTTGGATGTCAACAATCCGACTGGATAGCAAACTGCCCACAGTGCATAGCAGCCAAAGGCCCAGTAAGAAGAAGCCGGGGACAGCTACAGCAATACAACTCAGGACCACCATTCGAGCGGATCGCAAACGGATGTAGCAGGTCCTTTCTCCGTCACTGAAGCCGGAAATCGTTATGTTCTTGTGGTAATGGGCTATTTCAGTAAATGGCCAGAGGTATATGCTATACCTAACCAAGAAGCAAAGACAGTTGTAAATGCATTCGTCAACAACTGGGTATGTCGCTATGGTGTCCCAATAGAATTACATTCCGACCAAGGAAGGAATTTCGAGTCTGCTATATTCAGGGAAATGGGCAAATTATATAGGATAAAGAAAACCAGAACGACGCCGTTGCATCCACAGTATGATGGCATAGTAGAGAGGTTTAATCGTACCTGCGAAAAGTGGTAAGCAACCATCAGAAGGATTGGAACGAGCACATTCCCAAATTTTTGATGGCATATAGGTCAGCTGTGCACGACTCAACATCGAGAACCCCAGTCAAAATTATCTTCGGGACGGAATTAAAACTGCCCGGTGATTTGGAATTTCGTGTTAAGCCAGCTGTAGAAGAAGGAGCCATTACGTCACAAAAGCAGGAGAACTTAAACGAACTGCATGAGCTCGTGCGTAATAGAATCAAGATGGTCAGTGACAAGATGAAGGCGCAGCAAATTCGGAGGGATTTATGGAAGGTCAATTGGTTCTACTTTATAACCCACAACGGAAGAAAGGATTGTCCCTAAAATTACAGACCCACTGGGATGGCCCGTATAAAGTGATTAAGAGAGTGAACGACGTTGTGTACCGGATACAGAAGTACAATAGCCCAAGGTTGAAAATGAAGATAGAACATCTCGAACGATTGGCGCACTATGGAAGAGGTGATTTTTTTTTTTTTTTATCTTGAACCAGCACTCAGGGGATGACCCCTATATATGCAATGCATTGCGCCGGAACTGAAAACGAGGGGATAGTATTGGGGGGAAAAATGAGAAGATAGACAGTTTTTTTTGTAGCTATTTCAACCTTTTACTTCGCCGGCTAGTTTTTGCTACAGGGCCGACGAAGGTCGGTGCCGTTACTCTGCTTTTTAGTACATGGTAGTGTCAGTCGCTGCCAATTATGTTCAGTGATCAGTGACTATGCCTTCATCATTGAAACATGCTGGCAACAACTAACACAACCACGCACTAATGCTGTTCAGAAGAATTCAACACAATATTTCATGACTCAGCGCGGGCTCGAACTCACGACCCTCCGCTTCATAGTCTCGTGTTCTACTACCTCAGCCAACAGCACCCACCTATTCGGGTCGAACAGCCTTAAAAGGGCGGCAGTGTTACAAAATTTAAAAATAGATTCAAATATAACGACAATGTGGCTATATGTACTTGGCAGCACTGGCAACTCATTTCTAGTTGTCAAAATGTTACATACAACCCTGGTCAACACAATATAGATAATATTCACATCGTCGAGAATATACAAGATCATTCGAGGCTGTGCAATAATAAGTGTAAATAACAACAACGAAAAACCCAGCAACATCAATGTTAAGAGATGATGTTATTATTAATGATCTTCTACGCAAGTGTTCGCTGCTAATAAAAGCTAAATATCTACACAAATTTACACAGCGACATACACACATAGCACAAAAAGAAACAAAACTACACAACACACAGAACACTCATACATACAACCACACAGGGGCATAAGCATCTCAATCCGTCCTGGATTACACTTAGGCCTCATAGGCCTGCTGTGCGCTCTATAATAAGGAGTTCCCATTCTACTGTAGGGAGCCTCCACCGATACCATGGAAACCTCCGAGTTTGGTTACATCAAGAACCTAGTTTCTTCAATGAACATCCTTAAGTCTCTCCAATTAGAGCCCCTTAGAAACTCCATCCCCTGTACAATCTCCTGATTAAATTTTTGTCTTCTGACTTGGCTAAAAGCTGGACAGTAGCACAAGTAGTGCTCCAGCGTCTCGTCCTCTTCCTGGCAGGCCGTGCATGTTAAATCGCCAATTATACCCATTCGTGCCAGGTGATTCCTTAACTCTGTATGTCCTGTTATTAAATAAACCAATATCCGTAGTGCTGGCCTACTCAATGTTAGGACCTCCTTTGGCATACTACCATCTGGGTCCCCCATAGAACTCTAGTCACCCTACCTACGGTAGAGTGCTGTCAATCCTTTGTATGCAATTCTATAGCCCATCGTTTCAGTTAGTTCCTAAAAACCTGAAATACCTTCGGACTATCTAGTGTGATGTTCGCCATTAATTCTCCGATCTTTGCTAGCCTATTTGCCTCAACATTTCCAGGTATTCCCTGATGTCCTGGAATCCATATTATTTCTATGCCTCCACAGTGCATGTATGAGTTAATCTCATCCTTTCACTGTAGTACACACCGAGATTGAACCACATGATTCCTCAGGGCCTCTATGACCTTCCTACTATCCGTGAATATACGAACCGGTAGTTTGCTATCGATTCCCTTCAACCATTTTATCCCTTCCGCAATAGCCACGATCTCACTCTGAAATACTGTGCTATGATCCGGCAGGCGGAAGTATTTGCGAAAGTTGCGACCCATCCGTGTATAGGTTAGTTATGGGGTCCATTGTACCTGCACCCTCCCACTCCATGCCTTCCGATATTATGGTGGTGTAGTGTGATTGTACAGGGTGGGCCAAAAGAAATCAAGGGGTGTAATTTTTTTGTTTATTAATTTTTTTTATTTTTTCTTTCAGATTATATAATGTACAAAATGGAAATTTTTTTACACTAAGTATGAAAAATGATGTCTCTTAAATGACCACCGTTTTCAGCTTCGCACTGATGGGGTCTTTTTAGAGCGTTTTCCTTAACATCTTTCAAAACTTGTGGCTGTAGCGTTCGAATTTCTGCAAAAAAGGTTGATATAGCTACAAAAAAAAACCAACAGCAACCATGACCAGATGCTTCGCGAAGTTACCAGACGACGCCACTTTGCTATATAAAGTTGCTACCAGAGATCAGCGGGATTAGTGTGATTTTAAATCTAGACGTGTTAAAATCGCTAAGTGTTTAGTAGTACAAATACTCGTGTTAATTAAGTAGTAAATAAAATGTTGCCGCATCATATTTCTAAAATTAATTGTCTGTGTTTTTAATTTGATGCAATTAAACGAATCCTTGAAGGATAAGTAAAACGCGTTTTCACGAAAAGGTCTAAAAACGTAGCAATATTTTATTAAACACACTGAACGTACAACATAGATAGAATTTCCCGCTCAAAATCTTATTGTGAATCGTTTTTGCATATTGACAGAAAGAGAAAAAATATCCTTTTGATGTTTTCAACATAAACATTTTGCAATATTTTGTTAAAATAATTTCATAAGAGCTATATAAAATGTAAATAATATAGAAAACTACGAAAAATCAGTTTCTATGCATTTCCACAATAAATAAAAAAAGCCATTGTGTTGCTTTGCATTGGAGCAAAAACATTGAAACCATTACATTGATCAGTAAGACAATTTAAAAAAAAAATATGTTTATTCAAGATTCAGGACAAGATTTTTATAATAAATTAATTGGCGAACGGATTTTAATTAAAAATTTTAACAACTCAAATCAAAAGGAAAAAAACGGGTAACTTAAAATAATATCGTAACTTAATTTTTAAGGGAATGTCAGAATCTTTAAAATTGTCAGAATATTATTTGAAATTTAGTAGCTCACAGTGGAAGTACCTTGTTTTATTATGCCATGGTAAGTACGTAGGTACATACATATGTATGTTAGAATGTGTTTGAACTTTTCTTCATTTTGATTAGAAAACAGAAAGAATTTGCAATCCTCAAAAACTAGTGAACTATATATCCGGCAATTTAGAATTTTCTAGAGGTTAGTTTAACAGACTGAATTCAAATTCAAGTTTCAAGGAGCAATGGGAGTCACTTAAAAATTCTTTAGATTCATTGGGAGGGAGTAAAAAGGCAGTGGCACAATGAAAAAAGGTAAAATTTGCTGTATGTACATAATAGTAGTAATTGAAATTGGTTTATTACTTTTTAGTGTTGGATTGACCTCAAATCGGGAGTTAAGAAGACTATTAACGCCAGAAGAAAAATTTTAAGATTTGGACCTATTGGAATAGTAAATTCTGAAGAATACGAGGTATTATTAAATGAAACATTTAAGGTGGATATGTAAATACAAAAATTTTATTAATACGGATATATATTAATATTATAAATATTTTTAGGAGCCTATTGAATTTTTGGAGTGCGACGAATTGTACATCCCGTCGACCAAAAACGTAACACAGTTCCATCTAGTTGCCCAAAAATTATGCTTAATAGAGTACAACCTTCAACGACAAATAAACAATTATCGAAATACGCCGAAGCATTAAATGAAGCACTAGCAATGCAAAATACTGTAATCAAGAAATTTAAGTAAATAGAAAAACTAAATTCTGAAATTTTAGAAAAGCTTAACAGAATTTTAGCTTTCTGCTTTTAAGAAAGACTTATTTTACAATTTATTTTGTTTGGTTATAAATTAAATGAATTTCTGGTTTATTTGCTTATTATTTTATTTTTATAAATTAAATGAATTCTTATTCTATTTTTATTTCAATACTTTATTAAAAAAAATCCATCGGCTGTATATTAAAATTTTTAGTCTTACACGAAAACGATAAGATTCACGTACTTCACCAACCTAAACTATCATCTCTTAAAAATAACTCAATTTATGACGATGAGATATTTTTATCATTTGCATTTAAAATAATTTTAGAAGATACACAAAAAAATGGAAGTACATCAAAAAGCACTTATATCACTTATATAAAATGAATATTATTTTGATGATTCTCTATCAACGTTCCAAAAGAGTTAACATCAAACCAATATTTTGTTAGTTATATACTTAGCTCAACGAATATCTCATGTCAAACGCCGTATGGATATAATTAAACCAGCGCAGTAAATCTTGTCATATCCTTCAGAAAGGTTTTTTCATGCAAAAGATTATGACAAAGAAAACATTTTTGAAAGTTTGTGTGATCCATCAGACTTGTTTTTTGCAGTGAATAAGATTCACGTAAAATTTTTCGAAAAATAAAATATCAAAAATTATTTTGAATGCCTAAATTGTACAAATAATGCAATATATTCCTTTTGGTTTGAGGAAAGTTACATTTGCTTTAGCACCGGATGGATATGCTAAATTTATTAGTTCTTATACAATTAAAGCCTGCCATACACGACATGTTTTTTACATCTGACATGTCAACTTTTCAACTCATATGTAGTTCTGCATGTTTGTCAAAAACAACAATTTTACCGAATTTTCGGTCACAAATGTTCATGTTAATCATGGTTAAATAAACATAAGCTGCCCAACGCTAGATGACAGTGATTCGCACTTGCATGAAAGGAAAAGCTTAGCTCCATTTGTTCGGATGGAGCTCAAGTCATGAGAGGTTGCGTCTTTCGAAAACAGCTGTTCTGCTCTGCTGTATAAGTTCAGTAACAAAAACTGATGTTGACTTGCCTTTGTGCCTTGGAATATTTATCATGTCTTTCTGAGATTTAAATTAAAATTTCGAACAATTAGCCAATAGAATCTTAATTCAATTTAATATTAAAAATTAATGTTGTAACCAAAATTCAGATGTATGCTGAAACTATCCTTAAAGGATAACTATGCACAAAGATTTCAGGATTTGAATTGCATAGAAAAAAGTATGGAGCTCCATAATTTCCCCCTTAGTTGTAACTTAGAGAAGCTACAAGACGAGCTAAAAAAGCTAAAGGAAGACTTTGAAATTCCGCTGGAAACAGGGGAAAAGTTTTGGAAAAATCTTGACGGAAGCAAATACAAAAAACTGAAGACAGAAATCTACAAATTGTATTCAATATTTGGTACCACATATAATTATGAAGCCTCTTCTTTCACCATGAAAATAATTCTAAGCAAAGTACGCAATCGATTATCCGATAGACATATGGCCGACCTAATAAGAATAAAGGAGTGCCGATGCCATATAGATCTGGATGAGCTAATAAACATTTAGTTTAGATAAACATTTATTATAAATGTTTTTTTAATCTCGGCTCAGTACTAAGGGGATGACAATTATATATGCAATGCATTGCGCGGGAAGTGAAAACGAGGAGATAGTATTGAGGGGACAGATAAGGAAAGATAGACAATTTTTTTGTACCTATTTCAACCTTTTTTACTTCGCCAGCTAACTTTTGCTACAGGGCCGACGAAGGTGGGTGCTGTTACTCTGCTTTTGCTACATGATAGTGTCAGTAGCTGCCAATTATGTTCAGTGACCAGTGTCTATGCCTTCATCATTGAAACAGGCTGGCAAAAACTAACAGAACCACGCACTAATGCTGATCAGAAGAATTAAACACAATATTTCATGAATCAGCGCGGGCTCGAACTCAGGACCCTCCCCTTCATAGTCTAGTGTTCTACTACTTCCGCCAACATCACCTGTGTTCGTGATTTCATGAAAATGTGGCTTGGTACTAAAAAAAGCCATTATTTTGGAAATTGCTAAACTGGACACCTTGAAATTTAAATAAGTTAGAGATCAATGAATGAAGTTTAGTATATACAATTTAATTAACGAAATTGCTAGACAAATGGGAAAACTTATATACACATATATGAATATATATATATATATATATATATATATATATATATATATATGTATATATTATGCAATTTTTATTTGACATATTGTTATCACAATACTATTTTAAATGAAATTTATTTGTTGGTGGTCAAACAATGTCTATATGCATTTCATTGGTGCTTTACCAAATCATCAGTAGACTTTAACCACAGTTTTGAATTAGATTCATATCGAATATAATTTATTTGTTGGTTTAGTTTTGTATGAATTTCAAGGCTAAGTATGCTTATTCTGTTTTGATTTTTGAAAATTTTTTGTAATTTACAAATTGTGAATTCTCATATGGTTTTTAGAAGTATGTACATATATGCATAAGATAAGAGGTTTTTAACTTTTCAAAACTGTGGTTAAAGTCTACTGATGATTTGGTAAAGCACCAATGAAATGCATATAGACATTGCTTGACCACCAACAAATAAATTTCATTTGAAATATATATATATATATATATATATATATATATATATATATATATCTATATATATATATATATATATATATATATATATACATATATATATATATATATATATATATATATATATATATATATATATATGTATGTATTACAGATTTTATTTAAAAATTTCCAAATAAAGAAAATAATTTTTTATAAAGTGATTTTTTTATTAAAATTCAATATAAGCAAGTGGGTAGAGGTACCTTGTATTTATATAAATATTTTGGTACTTACTACCAAAGTATATCTATATCAAGTAGTCGCAAAAGTACAACAACATAAAATTACAAAAACCACCGTACATTTTGTTTGTGTAAAATTAATATCTTATGTCAGAAATTTATTTTTTTTTGTTTTGTTCACAATTATTTCCAAAAATTTAAATACTTTTCGCATAGAACTTTTTTAAAACAATTTCTTTTTGTTACTTTTCTTAAACAATACACTTTTTCACAAAAATCTTTTCCACAACAATTCTTTTTTGCTACTTTTGTTGAATTAATAATGTTTTTCACAATTTTACAAAATTATTTTTTCAACGAATAAACAAATATGGCTCGCTACAATAGTAAACAAAATTTGACATACGTTCATGTAAAAACTGAAAAAAATTTTAGTCAGCTGGTCTCTTGCATATACTTGATATAGATATACTTTGCTTACTACTAAGGCAGATTAAACAGGTACTCTTACTAGCGCAGCTGTCCCCTGTTTATTCTTCAGACAACTGTCAAATGTTTATTTACAAGTTTTATTTTTCATGAGAAAACTAACCTGTGCTTTTTATGTCTTTGCTGTGAAAGAAGCTAAAAATTAAAAAATTGGTGAAATAAAAACATAGAAAAGTGAAAAAAGTTTAAAATATACAATGCAAATCAAAACTTGGGTGAATAAAATGAATAAAGCAAAAACTAACTTGCGTAGCTGTTCCATATGTAAAAAGAAAAAAGAAAGGAACCAAACATTCTTTACCGTTCCCAGTGATGAACGCAAACGCAAAATATGGAGGAAAATTTGTAAGAGGAAGTTCTCGGCAACATCTTCCATCTGTTCGGATCACTTTGATCCAGGACAGATTGTCAAAAGCGGCAGAATT